>JAACNH010000075.1:419849-530295 GCA_019447015.1 Hymenochirus boettgeri
TTAAATGAAACAAGTCACAAATAAACTCTGTAGGAGGCTTTTGTTGTTTTGCTTTTAAGAGAACTCGACAATAAACCTCAACGCCCTCCACTTGTGGTATCACTATATAAAGGCTGTGAACGTCCAGGATCATAAGAATAGTTTCTTGAACTGGGCCTACAAAATTGCTAATTATTTGAAGTAGCTGGCAATTGTCACATAGGTAGGACCTCATTTGTTGGACAAGGGGTGGGAGAAAGTAATTGACATAAAATGCTGGTGGTTTGAGTACAGATCCATATGATGAAACTATGGGATGTCCCGGCATGTTATGTAATAATTTATGTACTTTGGGAACAGTATATATGATGGGGACCTTGGTTGAGCATGTTATTAAGAATTTGGCTCCATGTTCACTTATCCAACCATGAGACAGAGCTGTGGTGCTCATATTATGAGCACCACACCCTGAGGGCACTCATTCCCCTTTTGATAGATTATGATAATGATTAACCACCTTTTTATCTTTAACATACCTGTCAATATCATTCGTCACCATCATGGAGAACACTTTTATTGCAGGTACTTGTCAGTAGAGATGGTTGAACTTACTGAAGTTCCATTCATTTCTGAACTTCAGTAAAAGTTCAAAAGTTCTGAAATAAACCCCTTAAAGTCAATGGGGAGATAATAATTCGAAAAGTTTGGATAAATAACAGTTAAAAACCGATGGTAACTGTAAATGCTGTGGCCCCCTGGGAAATGGTCTGGGGTTATGGCCAATTCGAGGGTTACCAAACGATACTTTCGAGGTTGCACCCACTTTTACTAGTGTTGTCTGCCTATCCCCTCTATTTCTTTAGAGATGGGAATTAGTATTTTGAAAACACCTTAGTATATTTCTTTAGTAATTATAATAATGTAAATCAGATACCAGAATTGTTCTAATTATTTCCTATAATTTAATATAAATGTACCTCTTAGATAGTTATAGATTTCTTCGTTATCAGTTTTATGATCATTCTAAAATAAAGATAATGAGAACAATAATACATACATATATATATATATATATATATTAACATGCAACCAGTCTATTCTTAAATAGATTTAATGAATCTGCCAATTTAATCTTATTTGGATATTAGACTCAGAGTTTTAATGTTCTAACAGAATTTGTTATGTCCATTACAAAATCAGACTCTGTCTGAAATCCTCTTTGGCTAGGTTTACATGTGACTAAATTTTGACCCAATCAATTGGTCTCTGCTTTCCAGTCACTTGGCCGGGTTGAGATATTGTTGGTTGTATCGAAAAAAGCCACCAACAAATTTTCAGCACAACTGATCATAAGAAATTTAACAGCATGTTCAATTGAAATTTTGTCTTTCATAAAATATTGGAAAAATAGTTGGTCGGGTCAAAATACTGTCTTGTGTGTATCTAGCCTTAAGCTAGGATTGTCCTTTTTCAATAATATATGTAAAATTACCCTTGGTCAGTCACTACTAAAGTATAGGGAGTCAGCTGTGATTGTATATTGCAATCATGAGCAATCTTCCTATAATTTATATGAATGTATAGCCATTTCCTACAGATTCTGTCTGTTATCATTAAAAGATTGGTACTGTGTAGCAACTAAACATTGGTCTGGTAGAATGTTTATTTGGATCTGACCAATAAGAATCTGCTTCCAATAAAGTGCAGGACCAATGAACCAAGAAGGATAAAGGATGATTAGCAGATATTTTGATTACATATTGATTATAGGCTATGGACACTAATGTACGAAAATGGGGAAATCTTGATAAATTTACCTCTGAGTTATTATTTCCTGTAAAAAAAACAAATCGTTATATAAAAGTAGTAGCGAATTGTACAGTTTTAGCCATTGATGAAAATGAAGACATTTTGAAACATAAATACAGGAATATCTTTTATTGGCTAACTAAAATGATTGAAAATGCAAGCTTTGGAAAGACTCCTTCTTCAGACACAATAAAATACTAAATCTTGTAAAGCACACTATATGTATAAGATATATATCTAGTATGTATGTTTATGAATTTAGCTCATGGAATGCTGTTAAAGCCTCTTAGTAGGTGTAGCTTTTCCAAAGTGCTGCCATTGAAAAACAGACATTACCCAGAAGTCTCCATTCCCAAAAATTGGTACTCTGATGTTAAACAAAGACTTTAGGTGCAACTATCAGGGGGATTCAACAGAAGTTCTTTAGGGGAATTCACAAATGATCGCTGCAGCCGTGCAGCTCTCCTTAATGTCCCACTAACCGATTTACGAACAGCTTTGCGACGGCTGTGCGAGTCCCGGAAGAGGCACTGGCGCAGCGGGCACAAAGTGATTTATCAGAGGCTGCGCAGGTCTTAGTGCGTAATTATTTAATGCCAGCTATACTTACGTGCGTGTGAGATTCACCCAGAGTCCTGCAGCCTCTGTTAAGTCCCGTACGGGAGATTTGCCCAGAGCATTTGCAGCTCTGGGGGAATCTCCCTACTTATCGTTAAAAATGGTGCTAATTTCGCCCCAACCAATCAGATGTTAGCTTTCAAATGTTAAATAAGATCTGATTGGTTGGGACAAAATTAGTACCATTTTCAACAATAAGAACTTTAATTGAATCTCCCTGTGTTTCTTATCTAAATGTCTTGTAGAATTGATCAAACCATATTCCTCAAAACCACCCAAACCCATAAATATCTCATTTATACCAGACCCTCCATTAACACTTAAGGCTTATACAAACGTGCGGTCATGGGGGCCTACCCTTGACAAGTTGACATAGAATGTGTATGACTATCTCAAGTCATACACACTACACCAACTGCCGTTATTTGTGTCTTAAAGCCACATTAACCCTTGGTAGATTGGTTAACATGGCTGTAAGATACAAATAGCCAATCACAACTCTCTGTACAAACTCTCAGTAATGTTGCAATTACCCCAATTTTATGCACTTTTCAGTGTATATTGTCAATGCAGTGTAAAGTTACATTCATTTGAGAAAACAACTTACTGTAAACACTAAAAAAGGTAAGAAAAGGAAGAAATATATAAACTTAAATGCACCTTTTAATACACCAGCCTGTAAGAAAAGGGAAACATAGCAGAAAAAAAAAATGTATAAATAAATTATATTAGTTAAACTAACTTTGGGAAGCCATGTGAGTGTGTGTGTGTGTGTGTGTGTGAGAGTGTGTGTGTGTGTAGAGAATCTGTTCATTTAAAAAATGATGCAGAGTAAATAGGAAGCCAGTGAATATCAGCCCAGCTAGGACACTGTCGAGGGTGTTGGAGTAAATAGTTATAAAGTCAGTCAGTACCATGCACAAAGAGACCTCCTCAATAAGAATACTAATTTTGGGGGGCTTTAAGGAAGTTTCTCCACATCCATGGCGACCCCCAATGTAATTTCATTTAAAATTCTCTTTCCATCCTTACATCAAATTGTAGGATGAATAAAACAAGGACAAGCTTGGTAATATCTTGGTCGAAAATAAGGGAATCTTGGTAATACCTTTGTTATCGTGTCTTACCATTAAGGAAAGTGCTGAAAAAAAAAAAACATGAATATAAAATTCGTATACAGTAAGGAATCAGTACATGGCTCAGTCTATCTATATCATAATACAATACATTACAGTATAGTGATATACAGTAAGGAATTGGTACATGGCTCAGTCTATCTATATCATAATACAGTACATTACAGTATAGTGAGATACAGTAAGGAATCGGTACATGGCTCAGTCTATCTATATCATAATACAGTACATTACAGTATAGTGAGATACAGTAAGGAATCGGTACACGGCTCAGTCTATCTATATCATAATACAATACATTACAGTATAGCGATATACAGTAAGGAATCGGTACACGGATCAGTCTATCTTTATCATAATACAATACATTACAGTATAGCGATATACAGTAAGGAATCGGTACAAGGATCAGTCTATCTATATCATAATACAATACATTACACAATAGTGATATACAGTATGGAATCGGTACACGGCTCAGTCTATCTTTATCATAATACAATACATTACGGTATAGCGGTATACAGTAAGGAATCGGTACACGGCTCAGTCTATCTATATCATAATACAATACATTACATTATAGTGAGATACAGTAAGGAATCGGTACATGGCTCAGTCTATCTATATCATAATACAATACATTACAGTATAGTGATATACAGTTACAGTATAGTGATATACAGTAAGGAATCGGTACATGGCTCAGTCTATCTATATCATAATTTTACAGTATATTACGGTATAGTGATATACAGTAGGAATCGGTACACGGCTCAGTCTATCTATATCATAATACATATATACGTATAGTGATATACAGTAAGGAATCGGTACCGGCTCGTCTATCTATATCATAATACATACATTACGTATAGTGATACAGTAAGGAATCGGTACACGGCTCAGTCATCTATATCATAATACATACATTACGTATAGTATATACAGTAAGGAATCGTACGGCTCAGTCTATCTATATCATAATACATACATAGTATAGTGATATACAGTAAGATCGGAATCGTACACGGCTCAGTCTATCTATACATAATACAAACATTACGTATAGTGATATACAGTAAGGAATCGGTACACGGCTCAGTCTATCTATATCATAATACAATACATTACGCGTATAGTGAATACGTAGGAATGGTACACGGCTCAGTCTATCTATATCATAATACATAATTACGGTATAGTGATATACAGTAAGGAATCGGTACACGGCTCAGTCTATCATATCATAATACATACATTACGTATAGTGATATACAGTAAGGAATCGTACACGGCTCAGTCTATCTATATCATAATACAATACATTACGGTATAGTGATATACAGTAAGGAATCGGCACACGGCTCAGTCTATCATATATAATACAATACATTACGGTATAGTGATATACAGTAAGGAATCGGTACACGGCTCAGTCTATCATACATAAAAATACATTACACATAGTGATATACAGTAAGGAATCGGTACACGGCTCAGTCTATCTATATATAATACAATACATTACGGTATAGTGATATACAGTAAGGAATCGGTACATGGCTCAGTCTATCTATATCATAATACAATACATTACGGTATAGTGATATACAGTAAGGAATCGGTACACGGCTCAGTCTATCTATATCATAATACAATACATTACGGTATAGTGATATACAGTAAGGAATCGGCACACGGCTCAGTCTATCTATATCATAATACAATACATTACGGTATAGTGATATACAGTAAGAATCGGTACACGGCTCAGTCTATCCATACATAATACAATACATTACAGTATAGTGATATACAGTAAGGAATCGGTACACGGCTCAGTCTATCTATATCATAATACATTACGTTATAGGATATACAGTAAGGAATCGGTACACGGTCTCAGTCTATCTATATCATAATAAATACATTACAGTGTAGTGATATACATAAGGAATCGGTACATGGCTCAGTCTATCTATATCATAATACAATACATTACGGTATAGTGATATACAGTAAGGAATCGGTACACGGCTCAGTCATCTATATCATAATAAAAATACATTACGTATAGTGATATACAGTAAGGAATCGGTACACGGCTCCAGTCTATCTATATCATAAAAATACATTACGTATAGTGATATACAGTAAGGAATCGGTACACGGCTCAGTCTATCTATACATAATACAATACATTACGTGTAGTGATATACAGTAAGGAATCGGTACATGGCTCAGTCTATCTATATCATAATACAATACATTACAGTATAGTGATATACAGTAAGGAATCGGTACATGGCTCAGTCTATCTATATCAATACATACATTAGTATAGTGGATATAACAGTAAGGAATGGTAACGGCTCAGTCTATCTATATCATAATACATACATTACGTATAGTGATATACAGTAAGGAATCGGTACACGGCTCAGTCTATCTATATCATAATACATACATACTGTAAGTGATATACAGTAAGGAATCGCAACGGCTCAGTCTACTATATCATAATACAATACATTATGTATAGTGATATACAGTAAGGAATCGGTACACGGCTCAGTCTATCTATATCATAATACAATACATTACAGTTAGTGAATATACAGTAAGGAATCGGTACACGGCTCAGTCTATCTATATCAATCTATTACTTCTATAGTGATATACAGTAAGGAATCGGTACACGGCTCAGTCTATCTATATCATAATACAATACATACAGTGTAGTGATATACATAAGGAATCGGTACATGGCTCAGTCTATCTATATCTATAATACAATACATTACGATAGTGATATACAGTAAGGAATCGGACACGGCTCAGTCTATCTATCATAATAAAATACATTACAGTATAGTGATATACAGTAAGGAATCGGTACGGCTCAGTCTATCTATATCAAATAAAATACATTACGGTATAGTGATATACAGTAAGGAATCGGTAAACGGCTCAGTCTACTATACCATAATACATACATTACAGTGTAGTGATATACAGTAAGGAATCGGTACATGGCTCAGTCTATCTATATCATAATACAATACATTACAGTATAGTGATATACAGTAGGATCGGTACATGGCTCAGTCTATCTATATCATAATACAAACATTACTGTATAGTGATATACAGTAAGGAATGGTACACGGCTCAGTCTATCTATATCATAATACATACATTACCGTATAGTGAATACAGTAAGGAATCGGCACCGGCTCAGTCTATCATATCATAATACAATACTTACAGTATAGTGATATACAGTAAGGAATCGTACCGGCTCAGTCTACCATACATAATCAATACATTACATATAGTGATATACAGTAAGAATCGGTACACGGCTCAGTCTATCTATATATAATACAATACATTACGTTAGTGATATACAGTAAGGAATCGGTACATGGCTCAGTCTATCTATATCATAATACATTACAGTATAGTGATATACAGTAAGGAATCGGTACACGGCTCAGTCTATCTAATCATAATACAATACATTACGTATAGTGATATACAGTAAGGAATCGGTACATGGCTCAGTCTATCTATATCATAATAAAATACATTCGTATAGTGATATAGTAAGGAATCGGTACACGGCTCAGTCTATCTATATTATAATACAATACATTACGATAGTGATATACAGTAAGAATCGGTACAGGCTCCAGTCTATCTATATCATATACAATACATTACAGTTAGTGATATACAGTAAGGAATCGGTACACGGCTCAGTCTATCTATATCATAATACAATACATTACAGTATAGTGAATAACAGTAAGGATCGGTACACGGCGTCTATCTATATACTAATACAATACTTACAGAATATAGGATATACAGTAAGGAATCGGTACACGGATCAGTCTATCTATATCATAATACAATACATTACAGTATAGGGATATACAGTAAGGAATCGGTACAAGGTCAGTCTATCTATATCATAATACATACATTACACATAGTGATATACAGTAGGAATCGGTACACGGCTCAGTTATCTATATCATAATACAATACATACCGTATAGAGGTATACAGTAAGGAATCGGTACACGGCTCAGTCTATCTATATCATAATACAATACATTACATATAGTGAATACAGTAAGGAATCGGTACTGGCTCAGTCTATTATATCATAATACAATAACATTACAGTATAGTGATATACAGTACAAGTAGAGAATCTGGTACATGGCTCAGTCTATCTATATCATAATACAATACATTAAGTATAGTGAATACAGTAAGGAATCTGACATGGCTCAGTCTATCTATATCATAATACAATACATTACAGTATAGTGATATACAGTAAGGAATGGTACACGGCTCAGTCTATCATATCATAATACAATACATTACAGTATAGTGAGATCAGTAAGGATCGGTACAGGCTCAGTCTTCTATTTTATAATACAATACATTACAGTATAGTGATATACAGTAAGGAATCGGTACACGGCTCAGTCTATCTATATCATAATACAATACATTACAGATAGGATATACAGTAAGGAATCGGTCTGGCTCAGTCTATCTATATCATAATACAATACATTACAGTATAGTGATATACAGTAGGAATCGGTACACGGCTCAGTCTATCTATATCATAATACAGTACATTACAGTATAGTGAAGATACAGTAAGGAATCGGTACATGGCTCAGTCTATCATATCAATACATACTTACAGTTAAGTGATATACAGTAAGGAATGGTACATGGCTCAGTCTATCTATAAATAATACATACATTACAGTATAGTGATATACAGTAAGAATCGGTACATGGCTCAGTCTATCTATCTAATAATACAATCATACAGTATAGTGATATACAGTAAGAATCGGTACAAGGCTCAGTCTATCTATATCATAATACAATACATTACAGTATAGTGATATACAGTAAGGAATCGGTACACGGCTCAGTCTATCTATATCATAATACATACATTACAGTATAGTGATATACAGTAGGAATCGGTACACGCTCAGTCTATCTATTCATAATACAATACATTACAGTATAGTGATATACAGTAAGGAATCGTACAAGGCTCAGTCTATCTAATCATAATACATAACATTACAGTATAGTGAGATACAGTAAGGAATCGGTACATGGCTCAGTCTATCTATATCATATACAATACATTACAGTATAGGGATATACAGTAGGAATCGTACACGCTCAGTGTCTCTATATCATACAATACATACATTATAGGGATATACAGTAAGGAATCGGTACACGGCTCAGTCTATCTAATCATAATACAATACATACAGTATAGTGAGATACGTAAGGAATCGGTACATGCTCAGTCTATCTATATCATAATACAATACATTACAGTATAGTGATATACAGTAAGGAATCGGTACACGGCTCAGTCTATCTATATCATAATACATAATTACAGTAGTGAGATACAGTAAGGAATCGGTAAATGGCTCAGTCTATCTATTCATAATACAATACATTACAGTATAGTGATATACAGTAAGGAATCGGTACACGGCTCAGTCTATCTTAATCATAATACAATACATTACAGTATAGTGAATACAGTAAGGAATCGGTACATGGCTCAGTCTATCTATATCATATACAAAATAATTACAGTATATAGGATACAGTAAGAATCGGTACAGGCTCAGTATCTATACATAATACAATACATTACAGTATAGGGATATACAGTAAGGAATCGGTACACGGCTCAGTCTATATATCATCAATACAATACATTACAGTATAGTGGTATACAGTAAGGAATCGGTACACGGCTCAGTCTATCTAATCATAATACAATACATTACAGTATAGTGATATACAGTAAGGAATCGGTACACGGCTCAGTCTATCTATATCATAATACAATACATTACATATAGGATATACAGTAAGGAATCGGTACAGGATCAGTCTATCTATATCATAAACAATACATTACAGTATAGGATATACAGTAAGGAATCGGTACAAGGTCAGTCTATCTATATCATAATACAATACATTACACTATAGTGATATACAGTAGGAATCGGTACACGGCTCAGTCTATCTTTATCATAATACAATACATTACGTATAGGTATATACAGTAAGGAATCGGTACACGGCTCAGTCATCAATCATAAAACAATACATTACAGTATAGTGAATACAGTAAGGAATCGGTACATGGCTCAGTCTATCTTATCTAATACCATAATTACATATAGATATACAGTACAGTATAGTGATATACAGTAGGAATCGGTACATGGCTCAGTCTATCTATATCATAATACAATACAATAGTATGTGAGATACAGTAAGGAATCGTACAGGCTCAGTCTATCTATATAATATACAATACATACAGTATAGTGATATACAGTAAGGAATGGTACAGGCTCAGTCTTCTTTATAATAATACAATACATTACAGTATAGTGTATACAGTAGGAATCGGATCGTTTAAAAGAAACTGGCTCAGTCTCTACTATATCATAATACATACATTACATATAGTGATATACAGTAAGGGATCGGTAAAGGCTCAGTATATCTCTATTCATAATACAATACAATACAGTATAGTGATATACAGTAAGAATCGGTACATGGCTCAGTCTATCTATATCATAATACAATACATTACGATAGTGATATACAGTAAGGAATCGGTACATGGCTCAGTCATCTTATCATAATACATACATTACAGTATAGTGATAACAGTAAGAATCGGTACAGGCTCAGTCTATCTATATCAAATACAATACATACAGTATAGTGAAACAGTAAGGAATCGGTACTGGCTCAGTCATATATCATAATACAATACATACAGTATAGTGATATACAGTAAGAATCGGTACAGGCTCAGTCTATCTATATCATAATACAATACATTACAGTATAGTGATATACAGTAAGAATCGGACATACAGGCTCAGTCTATCTATATCATAATACATACATTACAGTATAGTGATATACAGTAGAAATCGGTACAAGGCTCAGTCTATCTATATCATAATACAATACATTACAGTATAGTGATAACAGTAGGAATCGGTACACGGCTCAGTCTATCTATATCATAATACATACATTACAGTTAGTGATATACAGTAAGGAATCGGTCACAGGCTCAGTCATCTAATCATAATACAATACATACAGTATAGGGATACAATAAGGAATCGGTACAGCTCAGTAGTCTATATATCATAATACAATAATTACAGATAGTGAGATACAGTTAGGAATCGTACACGGCTCAGTCTATTCATATCATCAATACATACATTACAGTATAGTGATATACAGTAAGGAGTCGGTAACAGGCTCAGTCTATCTATATCATAATACAGATACATTACAGTATAGTGAGATACAGTAAGGAATCGTACAGGCTCAGTCTATCTATAATATCATACATACATTACATATAAGTGATTACAGTAAGGATCGGAATGGCTCAGTCTATCTATATCATAATACAATACATTACAGTGTAGTGATATACCAGTAAGGAATCGGTACAAGGCTCAGTCTATCTATATCATAATACAATACATTACAGTATGGATATACAGTAAGGAATCGGTACCTGGCTCAGTCTATCTATATCATAATCAATAAATTACAGTATAGTGATATACAGTAAGGAATCGGTACATGGCTCGTCTATCTATACCAAATACAATACATTACGGTATAGTGATATACAGTAAGGAATCGGTACACGGCTCAGTCTATCTATATCATAATACAATACATAACGGTATAGTGAAATATAGTAAGGAATCGGTACACTGCTCAGTCTATCTATACCATAATACAATACATTACAGTATAGTGGTATACATTAAGGAATCGGTACACGGATCAGTCTATCTATATCATAATACAATACATTACATTATTGTGATATACAGTAAGAAATCGGTACATGGCTCAGTCTATCTATATCATAATACAATACATTACAGTATAGTGATATACAGTAAGGAATCGGTACACGGCTCAGTCTATCTATATCATAATACGCAATTACAGTATAGTGATATACAGTAAGGAATCAGTACATAAATCAGTCTATCTATATCATAATACAATACATTACAGTATAGTGATATACAGTAAGGAATCGGTACACGGCTCAGTCTATCTATATCATAATACAATACATTACAGTATAGTGATATACAGTAAGGAATCGGTACATGGCTCAGTCTATCTATATCATAATACAGTACATTACAGTATAGTGATGTACAGTAAGGAATCGGTACATGGCTCAGTCTATCTATATCATAATACAGTACATTACAGTATAGTGATATACAGTAAGGAATCAGTACATGACTCATTCTATCTATATCATAATACAATACATTACAGTATAGTGATATAAAGTAAGGAACCAGTACATAAATCAGTCTATCTATATCATAATACAATACATTACAGTATAGTGATATACAGTAAGGAATCAGTACATGGCTCAGTCTATCTATATCATAATACAATACATTAGAGTATAGTGATATACAGTAAGGAATCGGTACACGGCTCAGTCTATCTATATCATATACAATACATTACAGTATAGTGATATACAGTAAGGAATCGGTACACGGCTCAGTCTATCTATATCATAATACAATACATAACGGTATAGTGAAATATAGTAAGGAATCGGTACACTGCTCAGTCTATCTATACCATAATACAATACATTACAGTATAGTGGTATACATTAAGGAATCGGTACACGGATCAGTCTATCTATATCATAATACAATACATTACATTATTGTGATATACAGTAAGAAATCGGTACATGGCTCAGTCTATCTATATCATAATACAATACATTACACTATAGTGATATACAGTAAGGAATCGGTACACGGCTCAGTCTATCTATATCATAATACAATACATTACAGTACAGTGGTATACATTAAGGAATCAGTACACGGATCAGTCTATCTAAATCATAATACAATACATTACATTATAGTGATATACAGTAAGGAATCGGTACACGAATCAGTCTATATCATAATACAATAAATTACAGCATAGTGATATACAGTAAGGAATCGGAACACGGATTAATCTATCTATATCATAATACAATACATTACAGCATAGTGATATACAGTAAGGAATCGGAACACGGATCAGTCTATCTATATCATAGTACAATACATTACAGTATAGTGATATACAGTAAATAATCGGTACATGGCTCAGTCTATCTATATCATAGTACAATACATTACAGTATAGTGATATACAGTAAGGAAACGGTACACGGCTCAGTCTATCTATATCATAATACAGTACATTACAGTATAGTGATATACAGTAAGGAATCGGTACATGGCTCAGTCTATCTATACCATAATACAGTACATTACAGTATAGTGATATACAGTAAGGAATCGGTACATGGCTCAGTCTATCTATACCATAATACAATACATTACAGTATCTATATCATATACAATACATTACAGTATAGTGATATACCGTAAGGAATCGGTACACGGCTCAGTCTATCTATATCATAATACAATACATTATTATAGGATATACAGTAAGGAATCGGTACGGGCAGTCTATCTTTATCATAATACAATACATTACAGTCAGTTATAGTGATATACAGTAAGGAATCGGTACAAGGTCAGTCTATCTATATCATAATACAATACATTACAATAAGTGATATACAGTAAGAATCGGTACCGGCTCCTCTATCTTATCATAATACAATACCTTACGTTAGTATACAGGGTAATACGGTAAGCTCGGTCAACGGTTAGTCTATCTATATCATAATACAATACATACATTATAGTGAGAACAGTAAGGAATCGCGTGGCTCAGTCTATCTATATCATAATACAATACTACATGTATAGTGATATACATTCTCAGTATAGTGATATACAGTAAGGAATCGGTACATGGCTCAGTCTATCTATTCATAATAACAATACATATAGTATAGTGAATACAGTAAGGAATCGTACATGGCTCAGTCTTCTATATACAATACCTACAAGTATAGTGATATACAGTAAGGAATGGTAACAGGCTCAGTCTTCTATATCATATACAATACATTACAGTATAGTGATATACAGTAGGAATCGGTACGGCTCAGTCTCTATAATAATACATACATTACATATAGTGAATACAGTAAGGAATGGTACATGGCTCAGTCTATCTAATCATAATACAATACATATACGTATAGTGATATACAGTAAGAATCGGTACAGGCTCAGTCTATCTTATCATAATACAATACATTACGATAGTGATATACAGTAAGGACGGTACAGGCTCAGTCTATCTATATCATATACAATACATTACAGTATAGTGATATACAGTAGAATCGGTACATGGCTCAGTCTATCTATATCATAATACAAACATTAACAGTATAGTGGATATCAGTAAGGAATCGGTACATGGCTCAGTCTATCTAATCATAATACAACATAAGTATATAAGTATATGATATACAGTAAGAATCGGTACAGGCTCAGTCTATCTATATCATAATACATACATTACAGTATAGTGATATACAGTAAGAATCGGTACATGGCTCAGTCTATCTATATCAATACTACATACAGTATAGTGATATACAGTAGAGAATCGGTACAAGGCTCAGTCTATCTAATCATAATACATACATACAGTATAGTGATATACAGTATAGGAATCGGTACACGGCTCAGTCTATCTATATCATAATACATACATTACAGTTAGTGATATACAGTAAGGAATCGGTACAAGGCTCAGTCTATCTATATCATAATACAATACATACAGTATAGGGATATACATAAGGAATCGGTACAGGCTCATCGTATATCTATATCATAATACATACATTACAGTATAGTGATATACACAGTAGGAACGGTACAGGCTCAGTCTACGGCTCAGTCTATCTATATCATAATACAGTACATTACAGTATAGTGATATAAAGTAAGGAATCGGTACACGGCTCAGTCTATCTATATCATAATACAGTACATTACAGTATAGTGATATACAGTAAGGAATCGGTACATGGCTCAGTCTATCTATACCATAATACAGTACATTACAGTATAGTGATATACAGTAAGGAATCGGTACATGGCTCAGTCTATCTATACCATAATACAATACATTACAGTATAGTGATATACAGTAAGGAATCGTTACACGGCTCAGTCTATCTATATCATAATACAATACATTACAGTATAGTGATATACAGTAAGGAATCGGTACACGGCTCAGTCTGTCTATACCATAATACAATACATTACAGTATAGTGATATACAGTAAGGAATTGGTACATGGCTCAGTCTATCTATATCATAATACAATACATTACAGTATAGGGATATACGTAGGAATCGGTTACCACAGACTCAATCTATCTATACCATAATACAGTACATTACAGTATAGTGATATACAGTAAGGAATCGGTACACAGCTCAATCTATCTATACCATAATACAGTACATTACAGTATAGTGATATACAGTAAGGAATCGGTACACGGCTCAGTCTATCTATACCATAATACAAAACATTACAGTATAGTGATATACAGAAAGGAATCGGTACACGGCTCAGTCTGTCTATACCATAATACAATACATTACAGTATAGTGATATACAGTAAGGAATCGGTACACGGCTCAGTCTGTCTATACCATAATACAATACATTACAGTATAGTGATATATAGTAAGGAATCAGTGCATGGCTCAGTCTGTCTATACCATAATACAGTACATTACAATATAGTGATATACAGTAAGGAATCGGTACGTGGCTCAGTCTGTCTATATCATAATACAGTACATTACAGTATAGTGATATACAGTAAGGAATCGGTACACGGCTCAGTCTATCTATATCATAATACAATACATTACAGTATAGTCATATACAGTAAGGAATCGGTACATGGCTCAGTCTATCTATATCATAATACAATACATTACAGTATAGTGATATACAGTAAGGAATTGGTACATGGCTCAGTCTGTCTATATCATAATACAGTACATTACAGTATAGTGATATACAGTAAGGAATCGGTACATGGCTCAGTCTGTCTATTTCATAATACAATACATTACAGTATAGTGATATACAGTAAGGAATCGGTACATGGCTCAGTCTGTCTATTTCATAATACAATACATTACAGTAGTGCAGAGTGCCCACATTTTGGACTGTGTACATATTCATAAGCCAAGCTCTTTAAGCTCACATGGTTCCCTGGAAGAGATCATACTAAATAAAGTGAGAAGCAGGAATGGTCTTTCTCCCCCCAGGGATTGTATTTTTTTAATAGGTTAGGACTGGCGCTGGGATACTTCCTTTGAGGGGCACATCAACTTAAGCATGTTTGTACAATAAATGTAACTAAAGGTATCCACATTAACCTTGTTGTAGGTGATTACCCATCTTTGCTTGTAAATATGTTTAACTCTTATATCTAGTTCATTTGTGTTTGTGTAGTTGAGTGCTGGGGCCTCTTACATATATATATATATATATATACTTCCTTTTTTGGTTATACAGCACACCACTATTTAAATCTCTTTGTTGCTGGTGCTGGTACAAACGGGGAATTGCTCTCCACCCAAATATACATGCATAGGAAATAGTACCGACAACAGATTCAATTTTGCTTCAATTATGCTTCAATTTATTGTCCACATTTACAATGCGACATTTCGAGGATTATACTTCCTTTCTCAGCAGGACAAAAACATTCACATGTTCCACTCAGTCTCCTCCCTTTATCCCTACCATCAGGAAGTGACTCATGGACCCAAATTTCCTGTGTTTTAATGTCAACATTACAACCTCCCCAAAATTTCTACAATCACAGAAGACATCAGAGAAACACTAAATATAGTATCACAAAAATACATCAATAAGAGACTTCAAAAAAACAGAGATCTTAAGTCCCCTAACTCCCAATTTATACAAATAGGTGTAAATATAGTCCTATTTAAACCTTTGGGAAAGTGTATCTAACCGTCCAATCCACCAAACCTGCGTTTCTGTAGGAGAGCAACCCTGTTGCTCCCTCTCCGGTATAGGATCAGACTCCATCACCATAAACTTCAGATCATTTTAACTGTGGTTTGCCTCCACAAAATGTTTTGGCACCGGTAATTTCACATCACGAGTTTTTATGCTTGATCTATGTTGGGAGATGCGAGATTTGATGGACTGGACGGTTTCCCCCACATACAACAACCCACATGGGCACCAAAGCACGTAGACTATGTACCTGGTGTCACAGGTAAAGAAACCCCGAATGGGGTATACCTTACACCTTACCTGACGTGGGATGTTTAAAACAATCACTTTTCTGTACATATTTGCATTGCACACATCTTAGCATGGATACATCCCTTCCTACGTTGCAACACCGTAGGAGAGGCAGAGTTCAAACGCACCAAATTTGCGAGAGACCGGAGGAGTATGAAAAGGGAAGGGTTTACCTATGTTGCCCCACAAGCACCACGTGAGAGGCACGCACGCTTACGCCATTGGAAGTCCAACCCGAACTCCCTCAGATGGTCCGATCAACGGACGCCCTTTTCACTCCGGCGGAGGAGACGGTGTCGCGCAGGGGTGGCGCCAACACAGGTACAACCAATTATCTTGTCCAAAGCGGGTGCTCCGGGATCGGAGACCCAAGTAAGTGTCTTCAATTTGTCCCGTTCACATTAACGGAGCAGAACTTTCTGTGCTTTCCAAGGGGTTGGGCTTTTGCCCGACAACAGCAACGATCCATTACAGTTGGATATTGATCTCTATTCTTTCTTTAGGAGACTTAGGCTCAAAGCCCATTTCCTACATAAACCTGTATTGGTATGTGGGGGATGATAATTGGACTTACACACAACGGACTTGGGACTTTATGTTAAGGGCAATTTTATGCCACCTACAACATACACGGCTATTGAGGCATTTTTGCCAAAGCCAAACAGATGTGACCTGTGCATTAGATGATATACACAATTTGAATGTCATTGTAATATGAATAAAAATGAGTGGCGCTTTGAATAGCCTTAAATGTAGATCGGATATCACGATAAAGCCCTCCATAAAGGGGGTGCTATCTGTTATTAGATACAGATTATTATGTGCAGAAATACTTATGCAATTGAGTGACAGGAGGTTTCACCAAGGTTGTAAAGATCCTGTTTTGGTCATTAAAAAGAGTATTGAAGGTTCCCTGCCCGAATGGTCAGAAAAAAGTAATCTCTATGGAATTAAAAAATCACCTTGTGGTGGCCCACCCAGTCACCCCAGTGTTAATACTTGCCCAAGATACAAAGAACCCTGTCCAGCCGCCTGGAAGGCCAATAGTGGCGGATTGATTCGGTCTTTAGCCCTATGGCTACCAGGCTGGACAGGGTTCTTGTGTCTCTAGAACAGGGCATTTCATCTTATGTTATACCCACACACTTTTTGGAAAAATTGAATTCGTTGATGTACCTGATTGGGGAGATGTCTCCTCGTGACATTGGACGTGTCAGCATTGTACACTTCCATACCACACGAGGATGGGATCCCGCTACAATAGATATTAGAGAAGGGAGGTAATACAATGCGGAGGAACTTGAATTTTTCATTGGTTGTTTACGTCTAATATTAACTAGGAGTTCTTTAAATTTTATAAGGACTTCTATCCAATGCAGAGGCACTCAATGGGCTCTACCGTCACCACCGTCATATGCTAATGCCTTTATGGCATGGCTGGAGGAGGAACGAGTCTATGTATGCCATCCTTCACCAGGCAGGTCTGGCCTGGTGGGAATACATAGACGACGTCTTCCTCATATGGCGGGGCGACGTTGCATCCTTGCGTCCTTCTGTAAGCAATTGGATAAGATACTCCAAACATAGGTTTCACTATGAATTTTAGCAACAGGAAATATGTTACCTTGATGTATGTGTAAGGTTAATGAGGGGCTGCACAACCGAACTGTACTCTACCCGACAACCGAACAACTATTATATATGGAAGCTCCCATCCAGCTCATGTTTTGAAGGCGATTCCGATTGGCCAGTTCTCTAGGTACAGCGGATTGTCAGCGATCCCCTAGTTAAAGAGAGTCAGATGAGGGATATGTACACTAAACTAACTGAAAGGAGATATCCTAAATCTATCTTAAATAGAGCTTTAAAAGGGGTCGGTGAGAGCACAGAAAGGAGAAGGGAGGCACAACCTAATCCAAAAAAGATACCTTGTTTTTGAATTATCACTGGGCACCACAGGATAACAAATTGTCCGGAAAAACTGGCCAATGTTGGCGAGAGATATCCAATATTGAGGAGTTTACACAGCCCCCCCAGATTTCAATAGAAGGGGATACAGTAGGCAGTACCTTGGTACGGTCTACATACAAAACTAGAACCGATAAGGGGAGGAAACATTTTTGGGTACACGACGAAAAGGGATGTATCCATGCTTAAGATGTGTGCAATGCAAATATGTACAGAAAGTGATTGTTTTAAACATCCCACGTCGGTAAGGTATACCCCATTCGGGGTTTCTTACCTGTGACACCAGGTACGTAGTCTATGTGCTTTGGTGCCCATGTGGGTTGTTGTATGTGGGGGAAACCGTCCAGTCCGTCAAATCTCGCATCTCCCACATAGACAAGCATCAAAACTCGTGATGTGAAATTACCGGTCCAAAACATTTTGTGGAGGCAAACCACAGTGAAAATGATCTGAAGTTTATGGTGATGGAGTCTGATCCTATACCGAAGGGAGGCAACAGGGTTGCTCTCCTACAGAAACGCGAGGTTTGGTGGATTGGACGTTTTAGATACACTTTATCCCAAAGGTTTAATAGGGACATATTTACACCTATTTGTATAAATTGGGAGTTAGGGGACTTAAGATCTGTCTTTTTTTTGAGTCTCTTATTGATGTATTTTGTGATACTATATTTGATGTTTTCTCTGATGTCTTCTGTGATTGTAGAAATTTTGGGGAGGTTGTAATGTTGACATAAAACACAGAAATTGGGTCAATGAGGTCACTTCCTGATGGTAGGGATAAAAGGGAGGAGACTGAGTGGAACATGTGAATGTTTTTGTCCTGCTTGAGAAAGGGGATGTTGTATATCCTCGAAACGTCGCATTGTAATGTGGACATAAATTGAAGCATAATTGAAGCAAAATTGAATCTGTGTGCGGTACTATTTCCTATGCATATATATATATATATATATATATATTGTAACATTTCAGGTAGCAAGGACCGTTGTCTCCCAGAAAAGACAGCCTTGGGCAGAATTTACACACACAACAGGCAACAGTCTTTGGATTGATTTCAAACTGACCTCAGTCAGGTTTATGGGGTTTAGCTCACACAATAAAATAAATCCTATGCCACACTGGCCTTACTAATACACAATAAGTGTCCCTGACTGTTTGAACACTCACAGTCCAGTACTCACACAGCTCTTGTCTCTCCCTGGAGAATAGTTGGTTGGACCCAGTCTCCTACTGGGGTTTACAACTCTGACACTCAGAGGTACTGGTCTGCCTGCTTGCAGACCCACAGGCCTCCTGCCTGATCAACTCTCCCCCAAAGCAGGCTACACCTGCCCTTTTATTAGTGAGCTCCAGCCACAGGGAATTCATTGATCTAAACTGGACTGAACCACTCGAAAACCATTTACCATTAGTTTCTTGGGCCACAGTAAAGCAAATTAATCACAATTTACATCATTTTATGACTTTCTTAAATTTACACCTTTACAATAATATAATATATATATATATATAGATGAAGAAGGATACCAGCGCACTCGTGGGTCTTTCCAAACAGTGTAAAATGTTATTTCCACACCACAGCGTTACAGAATCAACGCGTTTCAGCCATCTTGGCCGCGTTGATTCTGTAACGCTGTGTGTGGTAATACCATTTTACACTGTTTGGAAGACCCACGAGTGAGCTGGTATCCTTCTTCATCTATTGAAACCCTTCGCACAGCACTGGGCAGTAAATACTAAGGGTGAGTGCAAAGGACTTCTCTATATTTGGTATATATATATATATATATATATATATATATATATATTATATATATATATATGTATATATATATACACACACACATCACCAAAGTACAGAGCACTCCATGGACTTGCAGAAAAGCTTTATTAAAGGGGAACTGTGGTCTCCAAACATGTAAGTTTAAATGAAAGGCCAGTTTCTTACCTTTAAAACGAGCCATCAACCACCTCTCTACGTGCTCCACAGCCCAAGATATACAGAAATGACTGACCAGAAAGTTAATGGGTGGGAGTCTGACTTGTGATATTCAGACTCTCTTAGTGCGTGAGGAGACAGGAAGTCCCTCCTCCTCTCTGCTGTGTCCAGACAGAGAAGGTAAGGGAATCTACAGCCCTTCTTTCCCACTTCTTTCTCGAGTTCTCACTCTGCCTGAAAAGGCTGTTTCCACAGAGTTTTCTGTAGAGGGGTCTGAGTGGCCGACGGCACCCGCAAGTGGGCGGGGCTATGCACCCATGAGTGGGCTGGGCTTGTGCACTCTTGTGAGTGGATGCGGCTTGTGCACCCCTATGGGCGGGGGCTTATGCTCCCACAAGTGGGCAGGGCTTATGCACTCACGGGTGGGTTGTGGCTTTGTGCACCCATGATTGGGTGTGGCTTGTGCACCCACAGTGGGCGTGGCTTATGCACCCACATGTGGGCAGGGCTTATGCACCCACAATTTGGCGGGGCCACTTAGCTATAAGAGAATGGGCCAAGGGGTCTGCAACTGGAGGGACCATGGGGTCCGATTGGGAGGGATCAGGGGTCTGCAAAGGGGAAGAGGAGAACAAGGGCAGATTGACTGACATGGTTCCAGAGCAGTAAGCGGAAGTGCAGGGGACCTGGAGATGCTGCTGCCATATCACATACAAAAATGTAAAAAAAAATTTTTTACAGCACTCCAGATGTATCAATGTTTTGGTGGCAATGTCCCAGGGAATTAACTGTATTCTTCCCAAATATACAGTCTCAGAGGCAGCACTCACCACAACTATTTTTATCAGTTCACAAATTACCCACCACCATTTATAGCCTAGAACAGGAAATGACTCTATAATACCCCATTCATGTATCTTCACATCCTTACCTCAGTCTTGAGGTAAGGATGTGAAGTATACATGTATGGGGTTTAAAAATGGTTGTGGGTAATTTGTGAACTGATTTATAATTATGTTATACCTGAAGAAGAGGTTTAACGAAACATTGCCCAGTATATGCTCTTGTAGCTGTATTATGAATCTATAATAAAAGCATGGAAAGACATTGTGGTGTGTGCGTCTCGGAGACAGGTATATATTATATAATATATATATATATATATATATATATATATATATATATATATCAGCCCTGATGACAGCCAAGATGGCAGCCGAAACCCTTGATGGTGTGTTTATGTGTTCAAATAAAAGTTGCTGTTTTTTCCAAGACCCAGGATTGGCCCCATTTATCTCTTATATCTATACCTTCTGGTACGATAGCACCCGGGCGGATGGAAATATTCGGCGGATTGTGCTGATTGTACCTTCCAATTATTATATATATATATATGTGTATACATAGAGAGATACAAGATTATTTACACTATATATTAGAGAGGAGACAGTAGTACTTAGTTAGAACTGCAAACTCTGTTTATCCAATGTTTTGATTGTTATCAACGTAAAGGGGAAGGTCTCCAAACAAGTTGGGTTTAAATGAAGTCCAGTTTTTACCTTTAAAACGAGCCATCAATCATCTCTCTACGTGCTCCAGGCCCAAGATATACAGAAATGACTGACCAAAAGGTATGTGTGGGAGGCTGACTGTGACATTCCTGGGCTTCTCCTGCACAGTGCCACCTGCGAGCACAGCCCGCGAGTGCCAGGCTTAGGCACCCACGAGTGGCGGGGCCATGGCACCCGAGTGGCGGGGCCCCATGGGCTGTAAGGGAATGGGCCAAGGGGGGCCTGCAACTGGAGAGACCATGGGGTCCATGAGTGGGAGGGACCAGGGGGGGCTGAAAGGGAGGAGACCATGGCAGATTGACTGACTGGTTTCAGAGGGCAGAGCAGAAGTGCAGGGGACCTGGGGATGCTGCTGCTATCACAACAAAAATGTAAATATCTTCAAAACTATGCAAAAAAACAATGGAAATAATTGCAAAAATTGCTCAGGAAAGCAATTCCTATCAATTTACCTAAAGTCATTTTTAGATATCTTTAATACTCAATATTTTATAGAATTTAAATGGAACATACCTCTGAGCTTTTCAGGGTCAATATTTACATGATGGACGTTTTGTTGGTTTTCTAAAATGGGAGAGAAGACAATATAAACACCAAAAAAACTCGTGGGTCTTCCAAACAGTGTAATGTTTATTCAACACACACGTTACAGAATCAACGCGGCCAGATGGCTGAAACGCTTGATTCGGTAACGCTGTGTGTGGAATAAACATTTTACACTGTTTGGAAAGACCCCGAGTTGCGCTGGTATCCTTCTTCATCTATATATATTATATAATATATATATATTGTAAAGGTGTAATTTAAGAAAGTCATAAAATGATGTAAATTGTGATATAATTTGCTTTACTGTGGCCCAACACTAATGGTAAATGGTTTCAGTGCTGGTTCAGTCCAGTTTAGATCAATGAATTCCCTGTGGCTGGAGCTCACTAATTAAAGGCAGGTGTAGCCTGCTTTGGGGGAGAGGTTGATCAGGCAAGGAGCCTGTGGTCTGCAAGCAGGCAGACCAGTACCTCTGAGTGTCAGAGTTGTAAACCCCAGTAGGAGACTGGGTCCAACCACTAATTCTCCAGGGAGAGCACCAGAGCTGTGTGATTACTGGACTGTGAGTGTTCAAACAGTCAGGGACACTTATTGTGTATTAGTAGGCCAGTGTGGCATAGATTTATTTTATTGTGTGAGCTAATACCCCAATAACCTGACTGAGGTCAGTTTGAAAATCAATCCAAAGACTGTTGCCTGTTTGTGTGTTAAATTCTGCCCAAAGGCTGTCTTTTCTGGGAACCCGGTCCTTGCTACCTGAAATGTTACATTATATATATATAATATATATATGCATAGGAAATAGACCGCACACAGATTCAATTTTGCTTCAATTATGCTTCAATTTATTGTCCACATTTACAATGCGACGTTTCGAGGATATACAACATCCCCTTTCCAAGCAGGACAAAAACATTCACATGTTCCACTCAGTCTCCTCCCCTTTTATCCCTACCATCAGGAAGTGACCTCATTGACCCAAATTTCCTGTGTTTTATGTCAACATTACAACCTCCCCAAAATTTCTACAATCACAGAAGACATCAGAGAAAACATCAAATATAGTATCACAAAAATACATCAATAAGAGACTTCAAAAAAAGACAGATCTTAAGTCCCCTAACTCCCAATTTATACAAATAGGTGTAAATTATGTCCCTATTTAAACCTTTGGGATAAAGTGTATCTAACCGTCCAATCCACCAAACCTCGCGTTTCTGTAGGAGAGCACCCTGTTGCCTCCCCTCTCCGGTATAGGATCAGACTCCATCACCATAAACTTCAGATCATTTTCACTGTGGTTTGCCTCCACAAAATGTTTTGGCACGGTAATTTCACATCACGAGTTTTGATGCTTGATCTATGTTGGGAGATGCGAGATTTGACGGACTGGACGGTTTCCCCCCCATACAACAACCCACATGGGCACCAAAGCACTAGACTACGTACCTGGTGTCACAGGTAAAGAAACCCCGAATGGGGTATCTTTACCTGACGTGGGATGTTTAAAACAATCACTTTTCTTGTACATATTTGCATTGCACACATCTTAAGCATGGATACATCCCTTTTCGTCGTGTACTAAAAATGTTTCCTCCCTTTATCGGTTCTAGTTTTGTATGTAGACCGTACCACAGGGTACTGCCTACTGTATTCCCCCTTCTATATGAAATCTGGGGGGGCTGTGTAAACTCCTCAATATCTGGATATCCTCTCGCCAACATTGGCCAGTTTTTCGGACAATCTCTGTTATCCTTGTGGTGGCCCAGTGCATAATCAAAACCAAGGGTATCTTTTTTGGATTAGGTTGTGCCTCCCTTCTCCTTTCTGTGCTCTCACCGACCCTTTTTAAAGCTCTATTTAAGATAGATTTAGGATATCTCCTTTCAGTTAGTTTAGTGTACATATCCCTCATCTGACTCTCTTTAACTAGGGGATCGCTGACAATCCGCTGTACCCTAGAGAACTGGCCAATCGGAATCGCCTTCAAAACATGAGCTGGATGGAAGCTTCCATATAATAATAGTTGATTCCGGTCTGTCGGCTTGAGTACAGTTCGGTTGTCAGCCCCTCATTAACCTTTACACATACATCAAGGTAACATATTTCCTGTTTGCTAAAATTCATAGTGAAACCTAGTTTGGATGTATCTTATCCAATTGCTTACAGAAGGACTCAAGGATGCAACGTCGCCCCGCCATATGAGGAAGACGTCGTCTATGTATCTCCACCAGGCCAGACCATGCCTGGTGAAGGATGGCAATACATAGACTCGTTCCTCCTCCGCCATGCCATAAAGGCATTAGCATATGACGGGGTGACGTTAGAGCCCATTGAGTGCCTCTGCATTGGATATAGAAGTCCTTATAAAATTTAAAGTAACTCCTAGTTAATATTAGACGTAAACAACCAATGAAAATTCAAGTTCCTCCGCATTGTATTTACCTCCCTTCTCTAATCTCTATATGTAGCGCGGATCCCATCCTCGTGTGGTATGGAAGTGCACATGCTGACACGTCCAATGTCACGAGGAGACATCTCCCCAATCAGGTCATCTAACGAATTCAATTTTTCCAAAAAGTGTGTGGTATCTTTAACATAAGATGAAATGCCCTGTTCTAGAGACACAAGAACCCTGTCCAGCATGGTAGCCATAGGGCTAAACCGAATCAATCCCTGCCACTATTGGCCTTCCAGGCGGCTGGACAGGGTTCTTGTGTATCTTGGGCAAGTATATAACACTGGTGTGACTGGGTGGGCCACCACAAGTGATTTTTTAATTCCATAGAGATTACTTTTTTCTGACCATCTCGGTCAGGAAACCTTCAATACTCTTTTAATGACCAAAACAGGATCTTTATCAACCTTGTTGTAAACCTCCCTGTCACTCAATTGCATAAGTATTTCTTGCACATAAAATCTGTATCTAATACCCGATAGCACCCTTTATCGGGGGCTTTATCGTGATATCCGATCTACATTTAAGGCTATTCAAAGCCTGCCACTCATTTTTATTCATATTACAATGTACATTCAAATTGTGTATATCATCTAATGCCAGGTCACATCTTGTTTGGCTTTGGCAATAAATGCCTCAATGCCGTGTATGTTGTAGGTGGCATAAATTGCCCTTAACATAAAGTCCCAAGTCCGTTGGTGTAAGTCCAATCTTATCATCCCCCACATTACCCACTACGGTTTATGTAGGAAATGGGCTTTGAGCCTAAGTCTCCTAAAGAAAGAATAGAGATCAATATCCAACTGTAAGGATCGATTGCTGTTGTCGGGCAAAAGCCCAACCCCTTGGAAAGCACAGAAAGTTCTGCCTCCGTTAACTGTGAACGGGACAAATTGAAGACACTTACTTGGGTCTCCGATCCCGGAGCACCCGCTTTGGACAAGATAATTCGGTTGTACCTTGTGTTGGCGCCACCCCGGCGACACCGTCTCCTCCGCCGGAGTGAAAAGGGCGTCCGTTGATCGGACCATCTGAGCGGAGTTCCGGGTTGGACTTCCAATGGCGTAAGCGTCGTGCCTCTCACGTGGTGCTTGTGGGGCCAACCATAGGTAAACCCTTCCCTTTTCATACTCCTCCCGTCTCTCGCAAATTTGGTGCGTTTGAACTCCTGCCTCTTCCTACGGTGTTGCAACGTAGGAAGGGATGATCCATGCTTAGATGTGTGCAATGCAAATATGTAGCAGAAAGTGATTGTTTTTAAACTCCCCGTCAGGTAAGGTATACCCCATTCGGGGTTTCTTTACCTGTGACACCAGGTACATAGTCTACGTGCTTGGTGCCCATGTGGGTTGTTGTATGTGGGGGAAACCGTCCAGTCCATCAAATCTCGCATCTCCCAACATAGATCAAGCATAAAAACTCGTGATGTGAAATTACCGGTGCCAAAACATTTTGTGGAGGCAAACCACAGTTAAAATGATCTGAAGTTTATGGTGATGGAGTCTGATCCTATACCGAGAGGGGAGGCAACAGTTGCTCTCCTACAGAAACGCGAGGTTTGGTGGATTGGACGGTTAGATACACTTTATCCCAAAGGTTTAAATAGGGACTATAATTTACACCTATTTGTATAAATGGGAGTTAGGGGACTTAAGATCTGTCTTTTTTTGAAGTCTCTTATTGATGTATTTTTGTGATACTATATTTGATGTTTCTCTGATGTCTTCTGTGATTGTAGAAATTTTGGGAGGTTGTAATGTTGACATTAAAACACAGGAAATTTGGGTCCATGAGGTCACTTCCTGATGGTAGGGATAAAAGGGGAGGAGACTGAGTGGAACATGTGAATGTTTTTGTCCTGCTTGAGAAAGGAAGTATATCCTCGAATGTCGTCTGTAAATGTGGACAATAAATTGAAGCATAATTGAAGCAAATTGAATCTGTTGCGGTACTATTTCCTATGCATGTATATTTTGGGGTGGAGAGCATTCCCCGTTTGTACCAGCACCAGCAACAAAGAGATTAAATAGTGGTGTGCTGTATAACCAAAAAAGGAAGTATATATATATATATATATATATATTATATATATATATATATGTAAGAGGCCCCAGCACTCAACTACACACACACACAATGAACTAGATATAAGAGTTAACATATTACAAGCAAAGATGGGTAATCACCTACAACAAGGTTAATGTGGATACCTTTAGTTATTTATTGTACAAACATGCTTAAGTTGATGTGCCCCTCAAAGGAAGTATCCCACGCCAGTCCTAACCTATTAAAAAAATACAATCCCTGGGGGGAGAAAGACCATTCCTGCTCTCACTTTATTTAGTATGATCTCTTCCAGGGACCATGTGAGCTTAAAGAGCTTGGCTTATGAATATGTCACAGTCCAAAATGTGGGCACTCTGCACTACTGTAGTATTGTATTAGAAATAGACAGACTGAGCCATGTACCGATTCCTTACTGTATATCACTAACTGTAATGTATTGTATTATGAAATAGACAGACTGAGCCATTACCGATTCCTTCTGTATATCACTATACTGTAATTGTCCTGTATATGATATAGACAGACTGAGCCATGTACCAATTCCTTACTGTATATCACTATACTGTAATGTATTGTATTATGATATAGATAGACTGAGCACATGTACCGATTCCTTACTGTATATGACTATACTGTAATGTATTGTATTATGATATTAGATAGACTGAGCCGTGTACCGATTCCTTACTGTATATCACTATACTGTAATGTATGTATTATGATATAGACAGACTGGCCACGTACCGATTCCTAACTGTATATCACTATATTGTAATGTACTGTATTATGGTATAGACAGACTGAGCCATGCACTGATTCCTTACTATATCTCACTATACTGGATGTATTGTTATGGTATAGACAGACTGAGCCGTGTCCGATTCCTTACTGTATATCACTATACTGTAATGTATTGTATTATGGTTAGACAGACTGAGCCGTGTACCGATCCTTCTGTATATCACTATACTGTAATGTTATATTATGGTATAGACAGACTGAGCCGTGTACCGATTCCTTACTGTATATCACTATACTGTAATGTATTGTATTATGGTATAGACAGACTGAGCCGTGTACCGATTCCTTTTCTGTATATCACTATACTGTAATGTATTGTATTTGGTATAGATAGACGTGAGCCGTGTACCGATTCCTTACTGTATATCACTATACTGTAATGTACTGTATTATGGTATAGATAGATGAGCTGTGTAACCGATTCCTTACTGTATATCCTATACTGTAATGTACTGTATATGGTATAGATAGACTGAGCCGTGTACTGATTCCCTTACTGTATATCACTATACTGTAATGTATTGTATTATGATATAGATAGACTGAGCCGTGTACCGATTCCTTACTGTATATCACTATACTGTAATGTACTGTATTATGATATAGATAGACTGAGCCATGTACCGATTCCTTACTGTATCTCACTATACTGTAATGTATTGTATTATGATATAGATAGACTGAGCCCGTGTACCGAGTCCTTACTGTATATCACTATACTGTAATGTATTGTATTTATGATATAGATAGACTGAGCCATGTACCGATTCCTTACTGTATATCACTATACTGTAATGTATTGTATTATGATATAGATAGACTGAGCCGTGTACCGATTCCTTACTGTATCTCACTATACTGTAATGTATTGTATTTATGATATAGATGACTGAGCCGTGTACCGATTCCTTACTGTATCTCACTATAACTGTAATGTATTGTTTATGTATAGATAGACTGACCATGTACCGATTCCTTACTGTATATCACTATACTGTAATGTATTGTATTATGATTAGATAGACTGAGCCATGTACCGATTCCTTACTGTATATCACTATACTGTAATGTACTGTATTATGATATAGATAGACTGAGCCTTGTACCGATTCCTTACTGATATCACTATACTGTATTGTATTGTATTATGATATAGATAGACTGAGCCATTTACCGATTCCTTACTGTATATCACTATACTGTTTGGTATTGTATTTGATATAGATAGACTGAGCATGAACCGATTCCTTACTGTATTCACTATACTGTAATGTACTGTATTATGATAATAGACAGACTGAGCCACGTCCTATTCTACTGTATATCACTATACGTAATGTACTGTATTATGATATAGACAGACGAGCCACGTACCGATTCCTTACTGTATATTACTATACTGTAATGTACGTATTATGGTATAGACAGACTGAGCCATGCCACTGATTCCTACTATATATCACTATACTGAATGTATTGTATTATGGTATAGACAGACGAGCCGTGTACCGATTCCTTTCTGTTATCACTATACTGTACTGTTTTTGTATTAGGTATAGATAACTGAGCCGTGTACCGATTCCTTACTGTATATCACTATACTGTAATGTACTGTATTATGGTATAGATGACTGAGCCGTGTACCGATTCCTTACTGTATATCACTATACTGTAAGTACTGTATTATGGTATAGATAGACTGAGCCGTGTACCGATTCCTTACTGTATATCACTATACTGTAATGTATTGTATTATGATATAGATAGACTGAGCCGTGTACCGATTCCTTACTGTATATCACAATTACTGTAATGTACTGTATTTTGATATAGATAGACTGAGCCGTGTACCGATTCCTACTGTATCTCACTATACTGTAATGTACTGTATTGAATTATAAACTGAGCCGTGTACCGATTCCTTACTGTATATCCTATACTGTATGTCTGTATTATGGTATAGATAGACTGAGCCGTGTACCGTTCCTTACTGTATCTCTCCTATACTGTAATGTAACTGTACTTATGTTAGAGAGACTGAGCCGTGTCCGATTCCTTACTGTATTCACTATACTGTAATGTATTGTATATGATATAGATAGACTGAGCCGTGTACCGATTCCGTACTGTTCTCACTATACTGTAATGTATGTATTATGATATAGATAGACTGAGCCATGTTACCGATTCCTTACTGTATATCACTATACTGTATTGTATTGTAATTATGATATGATAGACTGAGCCATGTACCGATTCCTTACTTATCCACTAAACTGTATTGTATTGTATATGATTAGATAGACTTGCAGCCCATGTACCGATTCCTTACTGTATATCACTATACTGTAATGTATTGTATTATGATATAGATAGACTGAGCCGTGTACCGATTCCTTACTGTATCACCATTACTGGTAATGTACTGTATTTTTATATAGATAGACTGAGCCATGTACCGATTCCTTACTGTATCGCACTATACTGTAATGTATTGTATTATGATATAGATAGACTGAGCCATGTACCATTCCTTACTGTTATCACTATACTGTAATGTATTGTATTATGGTATAAGACAGACTGAGCCGTGTACCGATTCCTTACTGTATATCACTACTGTAATGTATTGTATTATGATATAGATAGACTGAGCCGTGTAACGTTCCTTACTGTATATCACTATACTGTAATGTATTGTATTGGTATAGATAGACTGAGCCATGTACCGATTCCTTACTGTATATCACTATACTGTAATGTACTGTATTATGGTATAGATGACTGATCCATGTACCAATTCCTTACTGTATACCCTATACCTGTAATGTACTGTATTATGAATATAGTAGACTGAGCGTGTACCGATTCCTTACTTATATCACTATACTGTATGTACTGTATTATGAATATAGTAGAACTGATCCTTACCGTTTCCTTACTGTATATCACTATACTGTAATGTAATGTACTATGATATAGATAGACTGAGCCATGTACCGCTTATCTGTACATATTTGCATTGCACACATCTTAAGCATGGATACATCCCTTCCTACGTTGCAACACCGTAGGAAGAGGCAGGAGTTCAAACGCACCAAATTTGCGAGAGACCGGGAGGAGTATGAAAAGGGAAGGGTTTACCTATGGTTGGCCCCACAAGCACCACGTGAGAGGCACGCACGCTTACGCCATTGGAAGTCCAACCCGGAACTCCGCTCAGATGGTCCGATCAACGGACGCCCTTTTCACTCCGGCGGAGGAGACGGTGTCGCAGGGGTGGCGCCAACACAAGGTACAACCGAATTACCCCGTCCAAAGCGGGTGCTCCGGGATCGGAGACCCAAGTAAGTGTCTTCAATTTGTCCCGTTCACAGTTAACGGAGGCAGAACTTTCTGTGCTTTCCAAGGGGTTGGGCTTTTGCCCGACAACAGCAATCGATCCATTACAGTTGGATATTGATCTCTATTCTTTCTTTAGGAGACTTAGGCTCAAAGCCCATTTCCTACATAAACCTGTAGTGGGTAATGTGGGGGATGATAAGATTGGACTTACACCAACGGACTTGGGACTTTATGTTAAGGGCAATTTTATGCCACCTACAACATACACGGCTATTGAGGCATTTATTGCCAAAGCCAAACAAGATGTGACCTGTGCATTAGATGATATACACAATTTGAATGTACATTGTAATATGAATAAAAATGAGTGGCAGGCTTTGAATAGCCTTAAATGTAGATCGGATATCACGATAAAGCCCTCCGATAAAGGGGGTGCTATCGTGGTATTAGATACAGATTATTATGTGCAAGAAATACTTATGCAATTGAGTGACAGGGAGGTTTACAACAAGGTTGATAAAGATCCTGTTTTGGTCATTAAAAAGAGTATTGAAGGTTTCCTGACCGAGATGGTCAGAAAAAAAGTAATCTCTATGGAATTAAAAAATCACCTTGTGGTGGCCCACCCAGTCACACCAGTGTTATATACTTTGCCCAAGATACACAAGAACCCTGTCCAGCCGCCTGGAAGGCCAATAGTGGCAGGGATTGATTCGGTCTTTAGCCCTATGGCTACCATGCTGGACAGGGTTCTTGTGTCTCTAGAACAGGGCATTTCATCTTATGTTAAAGATACCACACACTTTTTGGAAAAATTGAATTCGTTAGATATGTTAAAGATACCACACACTTTTTGGAAAAATTGAATTCGTTAGATGTACCTGATTGGGGAGATGTCATCCTCGTGACATTGGACGTGTCAGCATTGTACACTTCCATACCACACGAGGATGGGATCCGCGCTACATATAGATTATTAGAGAAGGGAGGTAAATACAATGCGGAGGAACTTGAATTTTTCATTGGTTGTTTACGTCTAATATTAACTAGGAGTTACTTTAAATTTTCATTGGTTGTTTACGTCTAATATTAACTAGGAGTTACTTTAAATTTTATAAGGACTTCTATATCCAATGCAGAGGCACTTCAATGGGCTCTAACGTCACCCCGTCATATGCTAATGCCTTTATGGCATGGCTGGAGGAGGAACGAGTCTATGTATTGCCATCCTTCACCAGGCATGGTCTGGCCTGGTGGAGATACATAGACGACGTCTTCCTCATATGGCGGGGCGACGTTGCATCCTTGCAGTCCTTCTGTAAGCAATTGGATAAGATACATCCAAACATAGGTTTCACTATGAATTTTAGCAAACAGGAAATATGTTACCTTGATGTATGTGTAAAGGTTAATGAGGGGCTGACAACCGAACTGTACTCTAAGCCGACAGACCGGAATCAACTATTATTATATGGAAGCTTCCATCCAGCTCATGTTTTGAAGGCGATTCCGATTGGCCAGTTCTCTAGGGTACAGCGGATTGTCAGCGATCCCCTAGTATTGGCCAGTTCTCTAGGGTACAGCGGATTGTCAGCGATCCCCTAGTTAAAGAGAGTCAGATGAGGGATATGTACACTAAACTAACTGAAAGGAGAAAGAGAGTCAGATGAGGGATATGTACACTAAACTAACTGAAAGGAGATATCCTAAATCTATCTTAAATAGAGCTTTAAAAAGGGTCGGTGAGAGCACAGAAAGGAGAAGGGAGGCACAACCTAATCCAAAAAAGATACCCTTGGTTTTGAATTATGCACTGGGCACCACAAGGATAACAGAGATTGTCCGGAAAAACTGGCCAATGTTGGCGAGAGGATATCCAGATATTGAGGAGTTTACACAGCCCCCCCAGATTTCATATAGAAGGGGGAATACAGTAGGCAGTACCTTGGTACGGTCTACATACAAAACTAGAACCGATAAAGGGGAGGAAACATTTTTAGGTACACGACGAAAAGGGATGTATCCATGCTTAAGATGTGTGCAATGAAGGGATGTATCCATGCTTAAGATGTGTGCAATGCAAATATGTACAGAAAAGTGATTGTTTTAAACATCCCACGTCAGGTAAGGTATACCCCATTCGGGGTTTCTTTACCTGTGACACCAGGTACTACCCCATTCGGGGTTTCTTTACCTGTGACACCAGGTACGTAGTCTATGTGCTTTGGTGCCCATGTGGGTTGTTGTATGTGGGGGAAACCGTCCAATTTTGTGGAGGCAAACCACAGTGAAAATGATCTGAAGTTTATGGTGATGGAGTCTGATCCTATACCGGAGAAAATGATCTGAAGTTTATGGTGATGGAGTCTGATCCTATACCGGAGAGGGGAGGCAACAGGGTTGCTCTCCTACAGAAACGAGTTTAAATGAAAGGCCAGTTTCTTACCTTTAAAACGAGCCATCAACCACCTCTCTACGTGCTCCACAGCCCAAGATATACAGAAATGACTGACCAGAAAGTTAATGGGTGGGAGTCTGACTTGTGATATTCAGACTCTCTTAGTGCGTGAGGGAGACAGGAAGTCCCTCCTCCTCTCTGCTGTGTCCAGACAGAGAAGGTAAGGGAATCTACAGCCCTTCTTTCCCACTTCTTTCTCAGAGTTCTCACTCTGCCTGAAAAGGCTGTTTCCACAGAGTTTTCTGTAGAGGGGGTCTGAGTGGCCCACGGCACCCGCAAGTGGGCGGGGCTTATGCACCCATGAGTGGGCTGGGCTTGTGCACTCTTGTGAGTGGATGCGGCTTGTGCACCCACTAGTGGGCGGGGGCTTATGCTCCCACAAGTGGGCAGGGCTTATGCACTCACGGGTGGGTGTGGCTTGTGCACCCATGATTGGGTGTGGCTTGTGCACCCACGAGTGGGCGTGGCTTATGCACCCACATGTGGGCAGGGCTTATGCACCCACAAGTTGGCGGGGCCACTTAGCTATAAGAGAATGGGCCAAGGGGGTCTGCAACTGGAGGGACCATGGGGTCCATGATTGGGAGGGATCAGGGGTCTGCAAAGGGGAAGAGGAGACACAGGGCAGATTGACTGACATGGTTTCAGAGCAGTAAGCAGGAAGTGCAGGGGACCTGGAGATGCTGCTGCCATATCACATACAAAAATGTAAAAAAAAATTTTTTACAGCACTCCAGATGTATCAATGTATTTGGTGCAATGTCCCAGGGAATATAACTGTATTCTTCCCAAATATACAGTCTCAGAGGCAGCACTCACCACAACTATTATTTATCAGTTCACAAATTACCCACCACCATTTATAGCCTAGAACAGGAAATGACTCTATTAAACCCCATTTCATGTATTCTTCACATCCTTACCTCAAGTCTTGAGGTAAGGATGTGAAGTATACATGTAATGGGGTTTAAAAATGGTTGTGGGTAATTTGTGAACTGATTTATAATTATTGTTATACCTGAAGAAGAGGTTTACGAAACATTGCTCCAGTATATGCTCTTGTAGCTGTATTATGAATCTATAAATAAAAGCATGAGAAAGACATTGTGGTGTGTGCAGTCTCTGAGAAAGGATAATATTATATATATATATATTATATATATATATATATATATATATCAGCCCTGATGACAGCCAAGATGGCAGCCGAAACCCGTTGATGGTGTGTTATGTGTTCAAATAAAAGTTGCTGTTTTTTCCAAGACCCAGGAGTGCCCCATTTATCTCTTTATATCTATACCTTCTTGGTACGGATAGCACCCGGGCGGATGGAAATATTCAGCGGATTGTGCTGATTGTACCTTCCAATTATTATATATATATATATGTGTATACATAGAGAGATACAAGATTATTTACACTATATATTAGAGAGGAGACAGGTAGTACTTAGGTAGAACTGCAAACTCTGTTTATCACAATGTTTTGGATTGTTATCAAACGTAAAGGGGAAGGTCTCCAAACAAGTTGGGTTTAAATGAAAGTCCAGTTTCTTACCTTTAAAACGAGCCATCAATCATCTCTCTACGTGCTCCACAGCCCAAGATATACAGAAATGACTGACCAAAAGGTTAATGGGTGGGAGGCTGACATGTGACATTCCTGAGGCTTCTCCTGCACAGTGCCACCTGCGAGCACAGCCCGCGAGTGGCCAGGGCTTAGGCACCCACGAGTGGGCGGGGCCATGGCACCCACGAGTGGGCGGGGCCACATGGGGCTGTAAGGGAATGGGCCAAGGGGGGCCTGCAACTGGAGAGACCATGGGGTCCATGAGTGGGAGGGACCAGGGGGGCTGCAAAGGGGAGGAGACACATGGCAGATTGACTGACATGGTTTCAGAGCAGGAAGCAGGAAGTGCAGGGGACCTGGGGATGCTGCTGCCATATCACACACAAAAATGTAAATATCTTCAAAACTATGCAAAATAAACAATGGAAATAAATTGCAAAAATTGCTCAGGAAAGCAATTCCTATCAATTTACCTAAAGTCATTTTTAGATATCTTTAATACTCAATATTTTATAGAATTTAAATGGAACATACCTCTGAGCTTTTCAGGGTCAATATTTACATGATGGACGTTTTGTTGGTTTTTCTAAAATGGGAGAGAAGACAATATTAACATGCACCTAGTCCATTCTTAAAGTTACAATAAACTTCTTTAAAGGTTTTTTTAAAACATTACTGTAATTCATTATGAGATAAGAACACTTGCTCCTATCTTACATATCATTTCATTAGCCGAGATTTCAGCAGTTGAAGATCCGCGATCCTGCAGCTCTGCAGGACTGATATTTGATATCTCGGCTTGTGAGACAGCATGGGAGATAGGAGCAAGTGCTCCTATGACTGGTGAGAGCACATTCACATATTTGGTGGTTGTTTAAAGATTAAGGAGTATCTGTACCCCAAAATCAACTTTTTTTGTAGTGTTGGGGACCCCCTCCCAACCTTAAAAATGTGCAAGAAATATTCTGCCCTTACCAACCTTAGTTTTCTCTGACTCTAATGCTACTTCTGGGAACAGAGTAGCATTAGGGGCCGGGCCGGTAGCCGCATCTGTGATTGGCTGGGAGTCAGCCAATCACAGACGCGGCTGCCGGCTATTACTAGAGCCGAGGGAACGAAGGTTGGTTAGTCTTTTCTCTGCATGTTTTTAAGTTTTAAACATGGCGGTTGGGGTTGGGAGGTCGTCCCTACACTACAGAAAAAATATTTTTAAACATGAAACATGGATTCTGATGGAGGAAGGATTGAAAGGGCTCCACATCGCATGCCTGGGTCCTCCAGGAGGACAGAGGAGGGGCAGATATTTTTACATGCAGGAAGGCTCCTATTCTTCAGTTTCCTGGACTTTTAATAGGCTCTGCAGGAGAACCATAAGGAACTAAGAGGAAAGGTAAGGATTTTTTAACACTACACATTGGGACCAGCAGTGGGTCAATTTTTAGTTTTGGGGGTGGACATTGTTAGGAGTGGATAGTGATCTTGTCTGTTTATGTGATCTGTGTGTCCTCTGTCTTTCCTCTATTGCTGGCCAGCGAACCTCTTTTTCTATTTACTGTTTTTCCTACAGACAAGGTGACTAGACTTCCCTACCCCTATGATATTGTTGAATAAAACAAGTAGCCATAGAGCATTAAGAATACCTGTCTGCTGTTATGCTGTGTAAATAACACAGGGTGGAATCTGATTGCATAGTCTGAGTTTAATTGGTTATTGGTTAAACCTGCAGCAGGAGTGTGTAAGATGTTTTATTACTTTATACCATATTCTGTTGTAACAGTCTTGATTGATCTTACAAACATTGTACAATTTCTTTTATACATGTGATGTACAGAAATGTTTATTTATAGACAAGAACTATCTGTATTTTGTTATTTATGTTATGTGCCTTTAAAAGCTAAGGGTGCTGGGAAATCCACCCCAGCTGTAAAAGTTAGTGCAACTGATTATTCAGGGGAACTCCTGAAGTCAGAGCGATCAGTCTGACTGCAGTTTGAAACAAACCCTGTTGTGTTTGGGAGTTTACACACTGTCCATAGTGTGAGTCGCTGTTTCTTTTCTTATATTTTGCTTTTCCTATTAAACTGAACTTGCACCAAACGCCAACGACTTGTGACATTCCTGAGGCTTCTACTGCACAGTGCCACCGGTGAGCAAAGCCTCAGACTCTCTCAGTGTGTGAGGGAGACAGGAAGTCCCTCCTCCTCTCTGCTGTGTGAAGTCCAGACAGAGAAGGTAAGGGAATCTACAGCCCTTCTTTCCCACTTCTTTCCCAGAGTTCTCACTCTGCCTGAAAAGGCTGTTTCCACAATGGGGAATTATAGGATATTATATTTGGGGAATTATAGGATATTGTGATATCGGTGAATAGGGTATAAATAATCTGCTATATTGATAAAGTCAAAAAGGTTTAATATTTAAAAAATAAATCCTGAGGATATTTTACAACATACCAGTTGGTTGGCTTGTTGACCACCATCTGAAAAACAAAGAACAACAGTATAAAAGTCATTGTCTCTCATATTAATTGCAATGGGAGCATCTGGAATTTACTTTATTTCAGTAAATAACGGAGGAAAAAAACTTAAAACAAATAATAATAGGAAGTTCAGTTTGTTGAAAGACTAAGGTTAATAATGATAAACAATATACACAATACTTTATACACTAGCCTAAATGTAAATCAAATGCCAGAGCTGTTCATGGGGCCACCGTGTTATAAATCTGTGTAGGTTCACTTCGTAGACAAAAAAAACCAAACATGGTCAGAAGGTCTGGGTGCCTATTGGTTTAGGGGCTGATGCACCATATCTGTTTCAGAGTGTGTTATATAAATTAGGATTATAAACCAAACAGGTCGAAAGATACAACATTATAGTTTATGTATTAAACAGGACAAATCTTTGATGGCAGGGTAAGGGTATGTACTTGGATATTTCAATCAGCACTTTCGACTGGTTGGCTGGGACAGAATATTGTGGGTTGTCCGAGATCGAACCTCAACCGAAATTTTGGCACAAATGACCATGTAGTCCATTGAAGACCACATTTATATATAAATATTCGTTAAGAGGAACTGCACCACCATTATAGACCGGGTTGATAGAGCGCTATACAATTAAACCGTGCCACGAGTTAACAAATAGACTGATAGAAAACAGACGGAGGGTCCTCCCAATCAGAATCTTGTGATCGGCACATGATCAATTATCAGCACCAATTTGCATGTAAATAACCAGATATTTTATTCAGTAAACAACTACCACAATTCAAGCCTCCAACCATTAAGCTATATTCACCATATAATACATATTAATATAATGTGCATAATATAATAAATTACAACACTATAAAGTATAAAAGGACTGGTTTGCAAGATATCATCATAGTTCATAGTCCAGCAACTGAGACCACAAGTGAACAATTCCAGACATGTAAGTACAAAGTTATTCAAACGCTCAAAAGTAAGTGTTCAAGATTTTGGCCATCCTCCATACAGGTTATAATCCAAAAAGCTGAAGCTTACAACCAAACAATCCTTGCTCCCACTACGCATCTCCAATAGTTACTACAGTCATGGTTCATCCATATTAATCTGGCATACATCACCACTCTAGTAGCTGTGGAGGGGAAAAAAGTCCTGATCCTGGAGGCTACTCCAAAACATTACATGTAGCCAAATGCAGTATACCGCTGGGTCTCCCTTTCCACTGCCATTGATCAGCACACACATCCTGGGCTCGCCTTGGTCGCCCTGAAGGAGTCACATGGTGATGAAACGTACGTAGTACGTAAGTGAGGCGAGCCAAGGACGTGTGTTAAGTCGATCGTAAATTAACGATCGTTTTTTACCGATCATTAAAGGCGCCGTATTGCTAAAAAGCGATACAGCGACTTTGTAAATACAGACCATAATCCAATGTTACAGTACTTTAAGGAATTGCACCGAAGGGCCGAGGTACTTACTAGAAACACATTAGGAGGAGGTTAAAGTCCAAGCAAAGATAGTGGCTGGACCAAAGTGTCCCGAACTTACCTGCCGCTCCGGTCCCGCGCCACACTGCACTTCCGGGTGGGCGTCGTCGTAGACGTCATGACATCACGATGCCAACACGCCGGGCGGCGCAAGATTTTAAAAACCGGCATCCTCCTGGACCCGGTGCCCGATAGTAGCGTTAGCTACCACCCTGGCTCCTTGTACTCACCTGCCTTGGATCCTGCTCCTCTCCTGCTCCTACTACTTACCTTTCCCGTTCCTGAGACTACGTACCTTGCCTGCTCCTGTGACCTACCTTGCTTGTTCCAGTTCTTCAGCACCTTGTTCCAGTATTCAGTCTGCTCCTACTACTTACCTTCCCCGCTCCAGAGACTACCTACCTTGCCTGCTCCTGTGACCTACCTTGCTTGTTCCAGTTCTTCAGCACCATGTTCCAGTATTCAGCCTGCTCCAACTACTTACCTTCCCCACTCCAGAGACTACCTACCTTGCCTGCTCCTGTGGCCTACCTTGCTTGTTCCAGTTCTTCAGCACCTTGTTCCAGTATTCAGCCTACAGTTCCCAGCAGCACCTTGTTCCAGCATCCCGCCTACAGTTCCCAGTAGCACCTTATTCCAGCCTACAGTTCCCAGCAGCACCTTGTTCCAGCTTCCAGCCTACAGTTCCCAGCAGCACCTTGTTCCAGTAACCTGCCTACAGTTCCCAGCAGCACCTTGTTCCAGTATCCAGCCTTCTGTTCCCAGCAGCCTCTGTGTCCTGCATTTTCCGGACTATCCGCCTCCTCCTAAAGCGTACTTGTAAGTACCCCTGCCTCCCAGTCATTTATTACACAAAGTCGGGATAGATTCGGAATGGAGACCAGAGCTGGGTGCTGGAACAGGAAAGTAAACCTAGAAGCTGGCTATGGGTACAGGTAAATGGCTGGAGCAGAGGATTAGGCGAGTAGCTGGAAACTGGTTGCAGGTAGGTGACAGGATAAAGAAGTGAGGCTGGAAACTGCAGGCTGAGAAAAGTAACTGGATACAGGAGCAGGCTGAGGTAAGTAACTGGAAACTGGGGCAGGCTGAGGTAAGTAACTGGATACAAGAGCAGGCTGAGGTAAGTAACTGGATACTGGGGCAGACTAAAGTAACTGGATACAGGAGCAGGCTGAGGTAAGTAACTGGATACTGGGGCAGGCTGAGGTAAGTAACTGGATACAGGAGCAGGCTGAGGTAAGTAACTGGATACAAGAGCAGGCTGAGGTAAATAACTGGATACTGGAGCAGGCTGAGGTAAGTAACTGGATACAGGAGCAGGCTGAGGTAAGTAACTGGATACAGGAGCAGGCTGAGGTAAATAACTGGATACTGGAGCAGGCTGATGTAAGTAATTGGATACAGGAGCAGGATGAGGTAGGTAACTGGATACAAGAGTAGGCAGTTAGGGGTAGTGATATCTAAGAACAGCTGCCAGAAGAAGGAAGGCGCCAGTATTTGAATCTTCATGCTGTTATGATGTCACCAACGCTGCCTACTCAGAAGTGCTAACCTGTTCCCAGTGCAACGCTGGACCTGAGCGGGAGGTAAGCTTATGACAGTAACCCCCCCTACAGGGGGCCACTGGACTCAACTGACTGGGTTTTTCTGGATAACTCCTTTAAAAAGTATTGACCAAACAAGGAGCATACAGATCCGAGTGTTTAACCCATGACCCCTCTTCAGGACCAAAACCTTTCTAATGGATGGGATACTGTAGAGGTCTTCTAAAGAATCTGGAGTCCCAAACATTCTCAAATTAATGTCGACCATCAAAAAAACCTGGGGCTGAAGGTGGTAATTAGAAATTACAAGCTTAATGAACGAAATATAAAACACATTAGGGAAGTAAGTTGGAGACAAACTATTGCAGAGACCACCAATTCCGGGAATACAGAATGGACCAATGAATCTTACTTGTTGAAGCAGAAGAGAGACACAGTTTTTCTCCAACAGAGTAAGATGTAGGTTCTCAATGTTTCTTATCAGCTGCAGATTTTTGCACAAGGGCAGACTTCTAAAGGGAAAACTTAGTAGGATGCCAGATAACCAACATCTGGGCAACCGAGTCATTGCCAGCAAGAAACTGTGTGAAAAGCAAATCTTGAGGGAAGCATCTAGGATTAATTCTGAAAACACACAGAAAAAGGAGACTTCCCAGAGGATAAATGAGAGACATTGTTGTGGGCAAACTCAGCCCATGACAAAAGGCCCAACAAGCATCTTGGGTATAATGCTTTAGCGCTCTTCTTTTTTTAGCAATAAGTTTAAGTTCCCCTGTGAGACATTACTTCAGAAGGTCCATGAAGGTGAAACAAGTTTGACAGAAGATGGCACAGTAGTTTGTGAATAGGAACAAAATGGGATATTTTGCTGAAGCAGTCTACAGTTACCTAAATAATGGTGTTCTTTTGGAAGGAGGACGGTCAACAATAAAATCCATAAATAAATGGGTCCAAGGATGGGATGGAATAGGCAGGGGTTGAAGTTGACCACGGGGCAGTGTTCTGGAAGAGTTGGATGGAGCACGGCTAAAGCAGTCTTGAATAAAATCCTTTACATTTTTTCTCGTGGTTGGCAACCATGGAGACCGAGCAAGGAGATAAAATGTTTTATTCATTCCAGGGTATCCAGCTTCTTAAGAGCAGGTGGAACGAAAACTTTGCCAAGAGGAGTAATAGCAGGAGCAGAATGTTGGGAAGTTTGAATTTGGGGGGAAATTTGAGTGGACAGCGAGGCAAGAATTTTAGTTGCTGGTACAATAGGACCTTTATCCTGAACAGAAAATTCTCCAGGAACAAAATATCTGGACAGAGCATCAGCTTTTTTTGTTCTTTGAACCTGGTTGGTGGGTGATAACAAAGTTGAACCGGGAAAAGAATAAAGACCATTGTGCTTGGTGAGGATTTAAAGGATAATTAGACCTAAATTTTTGTATTACAGAATCTGAACACAACCCCCCTAAAAACACCAATAAGCTATAAAATACCACTCCAGTAAATTGTATTAAAGGGCATGTCCACCCCTGTAGCAAACTTTTGGGGTATAATAGTATTCCTTCCCCCAGCCCCAACCGCCATAAAATTATTTTAAGAAAGTCCCCCGATCATTACTTACCTAACCTCTTTCCCCCGCCGCAGTGTCCCGGCCCTCTGCTTGCATGGAACTGCAAGCAGGGGACAGGACCGGCAGCTCCGTCCGTGATTGGCTGAGAGGCAGACAATCATGGATGCGGCTGCCGGCTGCTCAGAATGCCGGGGAAGAGAGGTAAGGTAAGTAGAGATCGGGGGACTTTCTTGAAATTCTTTAATAGCGGTTGGGGCTGGAGGAAGGAATACTATTATGTCGCAAAGGGGTTTTAATGTAGGGGGAGGGCTTGCAAAACGGGAGGTAGAGGGAGGGGGAGAAGGGTTGAACTGCGCATGCCAAACTTCTTCCAGAGGGGAGACAGGAGGCAGAGTCCTATATGGACTCTGCTATCCTTCTGCGGGGCAGTTTTTGGGACTTTAGGGGGGGACTACAGGAGAACCATTTGGAGCTGGGATGTAAGGTATGGATTTTTATGCACTACAGAGTGGGGCCAGTAGTGGGGGGAATTATAGTTTTGGGGGTGGACATGCCCTTTAAAGTAAATGTAAGGCTGTTAAGAACTGGAAGAAGTATCTGTGTGTATGTGCAGTGTCAGACCACACCTCCTGACCTCAGTCACATGCTTCCTTGCTTTATCTGTCCTGTAAAAGGATTGGCTAGAGATTATTAGTGGGTGTGACCAACTGTAACAAGTTTGTGCCATAGCTAAGGACTGAGCATGTGCAGAACATAATGGTCGTTGACCAAACTGTGTGATACTAGAATACTGGGAAGTAAAGCACAAACCATATGTTATTTAGGTACATTTCCCAGCTCCTGCATCAAAATGAGAGGTAAGACACAGATTACTGGTTATATATCAAGGTGTTCTGCCTTCTGGTTCAGTGTTGTTCTGAGGCTTTAGTTGTCCTTTAACCTTTTTAGATTTTGAATATATTCAAGATTCTTATGAACGGTAAAAATATTTATAGGTATAGAACTGTCCTCTAAGAAGTAGCACCACTCCTCTAGGGCCAACTTGATAGCCAGATTACCAACATCATAATTCTGCTCATTGGGTAGAAATCTTTTAGAAAAATTTGCACAAGGATGGAGCTTCTTTTAAGCACCTTGTCTTTGTGAGAGAACTGCTCTGGCACCATCATTTGAGGTATCCTGGTTTACCTGAACTGGTGCCGTGGCAAAGGCTATTTTGAGGGTTTTTTTTAACGCTTCGAGGACTGCTAGAGACCAGTTATTGGGTTTACCGCCTTTTATAATGAGAGCTAAAATTGGTGAAATTAATTATAAAACCCTTTTAAAAACTTTCTATAATAGTTAGCAAAGCCGATGAACCGTTGGCTTTGGTTCCAGTAAGGGGGGACTATTTTTAAATAGCTGGATCCATCTAAAACCGCCCCCAACTAAAATTTAACACACTACTGTACTGTACAGTTTTTAAAAGGGCCATGTCCACCCCCAAACTATAATCCCCCCACTACTGGCCCCATCATGTAGTGTAGTTTAATCCTTACCTCACATCCCAGCTCCATAGGGTTCTCCTGTAGTCCCCCAAAGTCCAAAAACTGCCCACCAGGAGGCTAGCAGAGTCCATATAGGACTCTGCCTCCTACCTGGCCTCGGGAGAAGTTTGGCATGCGTACTGCAGCCCTTCTCCCCCTTCCTCCCTCCCCCCTCTCCCTCCCGATTAGGATCCCTCCCCTAGCGTAAAAAAACCTTTTGCTATAACATCCCCTGTCCCCCCAGCCCCAACCTCATATTTTATAATTAGAAAGTGCCCCAAACATTACTTACCTTCCTCTTTCCTCCGCCGCACTGAACTCCCGGCAGCCACGTCCGTGATTGGCTGCCGCTCAGCCAATCACAGACGCGACTGCCGGTCCCACCCCTCTGCTTGCATTTTCTCGCAAGCAGAGGGCCTGGCAGTGTGGCGGAGGAAAGAGGAAGGTAAGTAAAGTTTGGGGCACTTCTAATAATAAAATATAGCGGTTGGGGCTGGGGGGGACAGGGGGAATGTTATATAAAAAAAAAAGGACATGCCCTTTAAAAAAAATCCTTACCTTACACCCCTGCTCCTTATGGTTTTCCTGCAGTGCATGTCCAAAGTCCAGGAAACTGAAGGGTAGGAGCTGTCTTCCTGTTAAAAAGGTTTTTGCCTCTGATCTGTCCTCTGAGAGGACAGTGACATGCGCTGTGGAGCCCTTTCCCCCCTACCTCCCAACATTCGGATCCATCTTCCCTTGCCCTTCTACCTAGCGTAAAATCATTTTAATAAATGGTAGTTACCCCCCTGCCCACCCCAAACTGCCGTGTTATTTCTTTAAAAAAGCATTCAGATCGGTACTTACAGCCCTTTATTCCCGCGGCGCCTCTATTCATGGCAGCTGCGTTTGGGATTGGCTGCGTCCCAGCCAATCACAGACGTGGCTGCTGGTCCAGCCACCTGCTTGAAAGTCCTGGCAAGAAGGGAGCCGGAACAGAGTGACACGGGAACGAAGGGCTGTAAGTACCAATCTGAATGCTTTTTTAAAGAAATAACATGGTGGTTAGGGGTGGGCAGGGGGGAGCTACCATATATAAAAATGGTGGACATGCCCTTTAAGGAGACGCAATGTAACCAAGAAAGGTTTGCTTGTTGTGTAGCCTGGGCCTTGCTGGGTGCCTGTCTTTCCATCTCATTGCTGTGAGGGTGAGATTTATGTGTCCAACAGGGAGATTTAATAAAAGTTCTTATTAAAAATGGTGCTAATTTTGCCCAAACCAATCAGATGTTAGCTTTCAAATGTTAAATAGGATCTGATTGGTTGGGGCAAAATTAGCACCATTTTTAATGATAAGAACTTTTATTGAATCTCCCTGAAAGCGTTTTAATGGCCTTTAATAACATTGTCAGGGAGATTCATTAAAGTTTGTTAAAAAAGGTGCTAATTTTGCAGATATTATTTAACATTTGAAAGCTAACATCTGAGCAAAATTAGCACCATTTTTAACAATAAAAACTTTTTTGAATAACCCTGTATGTATCTAAGGGATGTAAGAGTCAACACTCGTGATGGCACTTGAACCAGATACACATGAGATGCTATTTTGATTGTCAAATGCTGCGATCAGTTGATGCTTGCTGTCTTTAACTATATTAGATGCACAGAATGTTTTAAGTTTAAAGGAGAACTAAACTGAATTTGTTACACTCCATAGTCTTCAAGCATCCCCCCCAAGAACATCAATCACCTGTAAATTACCAGGCTAGTTCATGCCATTAAATTAAATGTAATCCCATGAAGAACTGGATTAGATAACAGTGTGTATGTGCACTGTCTGGCCATATGTTACTTCAGTCACATTCCCTGCCTAAAATGGACTGTAATGGGATTGGCTAGACTAGAGATTACTAGTAGACATGACCTGCTTTAACAAGTTTCTGCAGTAGTTTAGGTTTCTCCTCCTACAGTATTTCATGTAATTTTACTTACCTTCGGGGTTTGCAGGGCCGATTTCTTCATTCTCATAATCATCATAATACTGTAATGGGAGAGAAGAATATATTTATATGCAACTGTACAGAATGTCCTGGCCCATTGACTTCATGTCAGCCAGTTCCTAAGGATCTGTAGGATTTGCTCAACCTGGGATAAGTTTCTCCTCCATACGATGCAATTGTGAGATCGCTTGTTAGATAAGGGGGTTAGATAATGCATATGACAGAGCCGCACTGTATGATAAGAGGTCCCCACCAATAAGGTGTTTTATACTGTTAAGAAATATTGGCCAGTTGTTCTGTGTGATCCAAGTTTGCAGGTTCTACTTAAAAGCCCTAATGTGACTTATAGAAGAGCTGGGTCGGTAGGTAGTGGGGTGTCTTCTAGCATGTTATCTACGGGTAGCAAAATAATGAACATGAGTTATTGGCTAAATCCTGTGGGCTGTTCGATTCTCTTTTCTTATTGTCTCTCCCCTATGCCTTCTCCTCATCTCATTCCATTTTATGTTGTTTGTCTCACGTTCCCTATGCTGTGAGATAAAGTCAAGTTTAGTGGGATGAAATCCAAATATAATAGAATTGAATAAGGAAGGAAAGTAGAATCACATTACTTGATATAACTAAATATAATTTAATAGACCATCTATAATTGGAAATATAATGTGTTTAGACGACGACACCCTTGAATATGTAATTTAGGCTTCGTTTTTCTTGAAATCAGTGGACTAATAATCTGCTTTAACATTAATGATTTCCCGGGGGCTTTGAGCAGCTTGGAGAAGACCAATCAGATCATCTTTGAGAATGGTAACAAGCTTGGAATATGGGCATAAATGCCCGTTTTCCAAGTCGAAATCTGATCGGAAAAACTTTTCCCAGAAAGCATTTTTTCATTCATTGGCACAGATCAATAATTAGGTAATCAGAACTGATCAAAACTGATCACTTATATTAATCTCTGTCCCCATTTTTTTCTTTGCTTATTAGTGTGTGACAGCTTGATAAACCTCATACTGCACTGCGATCTGAATGCGATTGCAGTGAAATACCTCCACTAGACCACAAGGGGCACTCCGGGGAAATACCAACAGAAGACTCCTCTGACATCACTGGGGTCTCCCAAACAACTTTGACATTTACAAGCTACCGAATATTTTTACACCCTCCCGATGCTCCCACACTAAAGAAATTTCAACGTACACAATCGTGTAATGACATGCAAGGATAATACGCAGCATACTGAATATTGCTAACTTACCTCTGAGGTTTCATATGCTGTAACCAAACCAAATATAATAGTAAAGTTACAATAAGTAATCAGAAATATTCATTCTCTACTGTAAATTATAAGCCATGAAATATATATGAGACTATGTAACGCACACTGTTTAATATATGAATTAACTGAAGGCAAAGGCTGGGAAATATAGTTAATAATATACAAATTTTATTTGTTTCTTTGTTTTATAATCAATATTATCATTCCAATGATAGTTGATGACATAGCTAAGCACCCTTTATAAGCATATAATACACAAGAGGCTTAAATTATAATGGAAGCAGCGGTAGAATCTTTTTTTAGAACAATCACTCAGCTATGTCATTAATATAATGAAAATGTTCCACTGCAGCTTCCATATTCTTCTGGCCACCCTTTTTCCAAGTCCGGGCCCCATACTTGAGAACCCCACTTTCCCTCCTCCAATGGCGGCCTTGGCTACAGTATTTCCTTCATAATTGATTTTTTTTATTGATAGACCCAAAGCTCATACTGGAGCCTGTTGACCAGCAATTAACTCACATGCAATGTCTGAATTTCCAACGTTAACCTGTAATGAGAGGAAAATCTGTTTACATGCACAAAAAACGATTTAAAGGATCTTCCAGTCTATCAGTAAAGAATTTTTAATGGCAGTGGAAAAAATGGGAACCTTGGAAGGTAAGTTCTGATGTACAGTATCGGCACCTTTAGGCCCTTCACATACTAGTCGACTGTTAAATATATTTGTTGTTATTACAGCACTGATGCACTTGTTTTTGAATTTGTCACCAGTGAAAGAGGTTAACTTTGCCATCTTACTAGGCCGGAGAATTAATTTTGTTATTCAAAGCTTGGCAAGGACATTCAAGCTACACATGGTGCAAGTTATAACTTTAGTAAGAACCAGACTAGTTCCATTTGATTTGAAGCTTAATATTCACATCAATGGCTCAGGAAACTGGGGTTTCCCATTTCAAACCTGCCCCTCATCTTATCTAAACTGAATAGTCTATCAGGGAGATTCAATAAAAGTTCTTATCGTTAAAAATGCTGCTAATTTTGCCCCAACCAATCAGATGTTATTTAAAGGACAATTATACTCGCCTCCCCCTCGTTTCTTTCCCCCACTCCTGCAAAGTACCCAGGGTGAGGACCTAAAACGCTAAGTCCTCACCTCTGGGTACTTTACAAAAGTCCTGCACTACTTACTTGTAATCTCCTTCGTCGCTCCGGTTCGATCCTCCCCATTGGCACTTTGAGTGACAGGTCGCGAGGCAGCCAATGGGAAGACGCACTCTGCAAGGAGGGGTGTCTTCCAATTGGCTGCTTCCCGGACTGTCACTGACAGTGCCAGTGGGGAGGATCCGACCAGAGCGACGAGGGAGATTACAAGTAAGTAGTGCAGGACTTATGTAAAGTACCCAGAGGTGAGGACTTTTTAGGTTCACACCCTGGGTACCTGGGTGCAGGAGTGGATCAGGGAAATGGTAAGTATAATTGTCCTTTAACATTTGAAAGCTAACATCTGATTGGTTGGAGCAAAATTAGCACCATTTTTAATGATAAGAACTTTTAATACAGAGGCCTGTAAAAGTCAATGAGAATATTCTTCATGATATCTCTACTGGGAAAATGGTTTCCCAACAGTTGTCTCAGATGTTAGTGATGTATCGCATATAAGGGAAAACCAATCATATTGGGGTGCCTTACAGAAAATGAGAGGTACCTAAACATGTTATAAAGATGAGAAGCAACACGGAATAACTTGGATCAATAGTTTCATAGAGCTGATATGACCCAGTGTAGACACAGTAAACTCTATTTCTCCAGATACGTTTAGTTGATCTCTGTTACCAGTCTACACAACAACATGTTCTACTTTCAATACAACGTATGGGGCCGTTTCATTCAGCCTAATGCCACATCCTGATACATGACCCAGTGAATCGTTTATACTTACCTGTGGGTGTGGAGGCCCTGAAACAAAAACAATAATTATCAATTCAGTAAGAAGTTGAATAAGATCAATACGAGGCCAGTCCCATTACGGGAATGTTATCCTGTTTACCATAACGAGCGGTAAAACTACAATGATTTACAGGATATGAATGAAAGAACAGACACAGGACTGGGCAACAAATAACAATCACAAATAAGGAATGTTTATACATAGAGAGACCATTTAGATCAGGTCACATGGAAAGACAATGGGGGCAACTGACTGTATATTAGGGAAACTTAGGTCAACTATATAAGGAAAAGCAAAGACCTTTTAACCTTTAAAGTCAGGACAGGGAAAGATGCTTTTACTTCACTGGTGACCTCTGATAGTCTGACCTGATTTAAATTGATCTTGTCCACCCTTTTAAAAAACTTTTTACACCATGCAGGGGATACCTTCCCACCCCCAACTGCTATTTTCATAACTTCAATATCGCTTCCCTTCTTTACTTACACCTCCTCGATCCTGCACTGATCTGATCCAGCTCCCCTGCCCGCTGGAACTGCAAGCAGGGGGCGGGACCGGCAGCTACGGCTGTGATTGGCTGAGAGGCAGCCAATCACAGCCGCGGCTGCCATTAATGAAAACATTGCTGGAACGAGGAGGTGTAAGTAAAGAAGGGAAGCGATTCTGAAGTTATGAATGTGGGGCCAGTAGTTTTTTTTTTTTTTTTAGTAAGATTTTAATTTGGGGGGTGGACATGCCCTTTAAATAAACTGTGTATCCTGACTGCATACCCTAGGCCTGCTTGCACCCACACATCAATGTTCAACACACGCTCATGCGCACTACTTCTCCTTACAGCAGCCTTCTGTGTGTTGTGCTAGTGAGATGCTGATGATGTATTGCATGAACTGAGGCAAGTGAGCTGAAAGAGAGAGAGGAGGGAGAGAGAGAAAGAGAGGGGTGGGAGAGAGAGAAAGAGAGGGGTGGGAGAGAGAAGGAGAAGTGATGGGAGAGAGAGAGAAAGAGAGGGGATGGGAGAGAGAAAGAGAGGGGGTGGGAGAGAGAGAAAGAGAGGGGGTGGGAGAGAGAGAAAGAGAGGGGGTGGGAGAGAGAGAAGTAGAGGGGGTAGGAGAGAGAGAAGGAGAGGGGGTGGGAGAGAGAGAAGTAGAGGGGGTGGGAGAGAGAGAAGGAGAGGGGGTGGGAGAGAGAGAAGGAGAGGGGGATGGGAGAGAAAGAGAGGGGGTTGGAGAGAGAGAGAGGGAGAGAAAGAGAGGGGGTGGGAGAGAGAAAGAGAGGGGATGGTAGAGAGAAAGAGAGAGGGTGGGAGAGAGAGATAGAAAGGGGGTGAGAGAGAGAGAGAAGGAGAGGGAGTGGGAGAGAGAGAGAAAGAGAGGGGGTGGGAGAGAGAGAGAAAGAGAGGGGGTGGGAGAGAGAGAAGGAGAGGGGGTGGGAGAGAGAGGAGAGGGGGTGGGAGTGAGAGAAAGAGAGGGGGTGGGAGAGAGAGAAAGAGTGGGGGTGGGAGAGAGAGAAGGAGAGTGGGTTGGAGAGAAAGAGAGGGGTGGGAGAGAGAGAAAGATAGGGGGTGGGAGAGAGAAGGAGAGGGGTGGGAGAGAGAGAAGGAGAGGGGGTGGGAGAGAAAGAGAGCGGGTAGGAGAGAGAAAGAGAGGGGTGGGAGATGCAGGGGGAAACAGGATTTGTGAGTTTACTAGTGTAAAGAAAAATTGTACACTGCAGTTTGGTCATTATAAGCATGGTCAATACTAAGCATGCTTGCTTACAGAGAGTAAGATAGTCTGGCAGGGGGATGGGGGACTGAGCAAAACAATTATTGGATTATTAAAGTCATGAAGCAACACAAACACATAAGAGTATGTGCAACTTACATGTATTCATTTATAGATTGAAATTAGGCAAAGTTATTTTTTCAGTGTACAATTCCTTTAAATGGTATCTCCATTGGAAAATCATTTTTGGGAATTCAGTTTAATTGAAGAACGGGAGGTAAAGGAGCTGTGTCTTACCTCCCGTTCTTCAATAAAACTACTCTATGCGCATAGAGTAGTAAGTCCATCGGGACCTGTCAGAGGACATGGCGGAGGAGCAAGAGATCGTGTTAGTACCTTAGCTTCGTTCCCGGCTCCTGAACATTTTATTGAAAAACGGGAGGTAAGACACAGCTCCTTTACCTCCTGATCTTTAATTAGACTGAATTCCCAAAAATAATTTTACCAATGGAGATACCCTTTAAAGGGCAAGTCCAGCCCTAAAATGAAAACTTACATACAGGTTAATCACCCCCCAAAACCCTTAACGGTAATAGTTTGAAATCTGAAATATATAAGTCTAACCTGAAATCCTGCACAATGTGCTGTTTCCCCTGTTTCTGCTTCCTGGTTCTTCCAGTTAGTAACTGTCAGTTATGGATTTAACAATTGACATCACAGCCAATAACTGAATGTTAATCCACTGTCTGCCTCTTCTGAGCATGCCCAGGCTCAGTACAGGCTCAGTACAGGTTTCTAAATTGCTCAGTTTCCATGAGACATCCAGAAGCTTAGTAGGCATACAGTAATGAATTCATAGGACAAAGTATGATATATCAACATATTTTAAAGAGGCCATTCTTTCAAAAAGATGTTCTTATGAGGTTGGAGTTGTCCTTTAAACAAAAATATGAAGGACAGTCCGGAGGTGGAAGAGTAGAAAATAAAAGGGAGGAATAAACATTAAAATGTAGGTAGGAAAAAGTATAGAAAGGAAGAGCGATTGTAAAAATGGACATCACATTTTAAAGGGTAACTATACCCTACGACACATTTACTTATTATAATGTCTTTCTATGCCAACAATAACATTTCACACACAAACATTTTTGATAAAAATAACAATTCAATACACAGCAAACTAAGATGTGGGTTTGGGGTTCAAAAGGAACTTACGAGGATTTGCTTCATTCTGAAAAAAATTAAAACAACAATAATAAATTTATAAAAGGTATGACATCATCATTAAAAGTCTATAAGATGTTCCACCCTCACACATAGCTTATTAAACGTTCTCCAGTGACCGCAACTCTACAATCAAGGAAGCGGTCTAGTGTCAAGGAAAGTTCTTTACCTGGGATGCACAGACTTTGTGAGATAGTCTAACAATAAGAAAGCAGAAAATTAGGAGTTTCCACCTCATGTTAAGAATCGTTTGGGAAACCTCAGATGATCAGACTGCTAGAGCTGTCTAAATGGAAACTTTTATAATCTCCTACTAAAGACAGACTGTCTGGTGCCATTGTGTAATGGGAGGAGTCCTGTAAGATGTCCAATCCCTTATTTTTCTGTCATTGTATAGTTGACACACTAGGGTTCCCTCGTACTCTGTTTACAGGCCAACAGAACAATTTGCCCATTACGTGTCTGAATCTGACAATAAAACCTCATATAGAACATTAACGTCACTCAGTGTAAAGTAAATTTTTGATTCATTTTTTTTTAATGATGAAGGGTATGTCCACCCTTAAAACTCATTTTTAATATGCTGTTCCCCCATGTCCCCCAGCCCCATACAGTCATACATAGGATCCTTTAACCATCATATTATAGAGCTGTGGTTAGTTTGGGGTTAGTAGTTATGGGTCGATGTGTAACTGTTCCGTTAAGTCACTTCTACAAAGAGAGATTGTTCCTCTGTAGATAAACACATTGTATTCCTGTATCACTGTAATTCTGTGTCATGTTAACCTGTTAAATACTGATTTGACTTAAAGGAATAGCAGTGAAGTAAAGGACCTATTCCTTACCTTCCGTTCTTCAATGATTCAACCAGGATCCAGGATCGAAGGTGAGTATATTTACCTCGTGCGCGATCCACCGCTGCTCAGTTGACAAGACCTGAGTGGTTCCTGGTTTCATTTCACTATAGCGTGCATGTGCCATGATGTGCGATATAGTAAGCTAAACCAGGAAACAGTCGGTAAATATACTCATCTTCGATCCTGGATGAATGATTGAAGAATGGAAGGTAAGGAATAGGTCCTTTACCTCCCGGCCTTCAATCACTACTTTAAAGGAATAGTTTGCTTTTTGTCTGAACTATTCCTTTAACCAGAGTTAACTAGAGACCAGCTCTACCATGTTTCACTTTTAAAAAGCTTTAGTTCTAGGGTATAAATTTGGTAACTATTGCAGATGGTTATAAAGTACAAATGGTAAAGTCCATTATTTTTTACAATGTTAATTTTTTATTATTAAAGGGGAGAATGTGCTGTTCATTTATTTTTTTAAGACTTTCTAGACCATCACAGCCACAGCACTACATCTCCCAGAATTTTCTTGTAATGCCCACCATACACTTAACAGAGTGTGCTTGTCTCTCAACCAATGTGACACAGGAAGTGTCCTTAATACAAGGCCTTTGCAAAGAGCTATTTTATATCTTTAAAAAAACGAAGATAAATGTTTCTAGCTTTTGTGAATCTTACGTTATAGGCATGTAAAGTTACACACAAACAGTTCCTTGTTTGCTTCCCTGCTGTGACAGACACATCATCAGATGTGTCATAAGTCCCACCCCCAAAAATGTATTTTTTTAAAGCTAGTTTCATGTCTACAGCGCTTTCCTCATCAACAAGCATAGGATGGTGTATCTATCTGTTTTGAATCTTAAGTTATAGGCTGCAAAGTTAAATTTCCTAGTCTGCACTGTCTCCATGTATCTGAACCAGTGACAGGTGTGTTCCCTACTAGACTTGTGCCTGAATACCACCTATTTCAAATACAGGGATAAGTTCTATAAGCAAAAACATGGATGTGCTATGGGATCTCCAGTTTCACTCATTGTGGCCAACCTTTACATGGAGGAGGTAGAAACACAGGCGCTTAATACCTTTAAGGGCATAGCACCTAGCCATTGGTTCAGATATGTGGATGACACCTGGGTTAAAATCCACCAGAAGGAAGTACAAGCTTTCACAGAACACATTAATGCGGTAGACCAAAACATCAAATTTACAAGGGAAGATACAAAACAACAAACTAGCTTGCTTGGACTGCTTGGTAGAAGTTAAGGAAAATGGTAAACTGGAAGTAGAGGTTTACAGAAAACCATCACACACAGATCAGTATTTGATGTTTGACTCCCACCACCCTTTAGATCACAAGCTGGGTGTCATCAGAACCCTGCAACACAGAGCCGAGAACATCCCCACTAGCACAGAGGCGAAGGCTAAAGAAATGAAACATCTCAGAGGAGCCCTTAAAACTTGTGGATATCCAGACTGGGCCTTTGTCAAAAGAAGCAGAAGGAAAGAAAAGAACACGAATACCAACAGTGAAGGGGAAAAGCAAGACAGGAGAAAGAACATGGTCATCCCATATGTAGCAGGGGTCTCCGAGAAATTAAGAAGAATTTTCAAAAAACATCGTATCCCTGTCTGCTTTAAACCGAACAACACACTGAGGCAGCAATTGGTACATCCGAAAGACCCAATACCTAAACACAAGAAAAGCGACATCATATATGCAGTGCAGTGCAGTGAAGAATGCTCTGATTTGTATGTGGGGGAGACCAAACAGCAACTGCATCAACGTATGGCCCAGCACAGAAGAGCCAATTCCTCGGGTCAGGCCGTGTATCTGCATCTTAAGGATAAAGGACATACCTTTGAAGATTATAATGTTAACATACTGGCGAAGGAACATGACTGGTTCAAGAGAGGTGTTAAGGAGGCCATTTATGTGAAAATAAAGAAACCAAGCCTAAATAGAGGTGGGGGGGGTTCGACACCAACTGTCTGCCATGTACAATGCTGTTTTAACACCTTACTCTGGGCGTTCCTATAACACCTCTTAGACACTATCTAATCACACCCTTAACACCTGGCTGTGATATGCTAATTGGGATTTTCCAGGGTACATAATTGCCACAGATTCTTGTACAAGTCATTCTGAATTGAGAAAGCCAGTCAGATGACTAGCGAAACGTCTTCAAGAACTACATTTCATGTCCAGTTGATCTAATTGAATACAACAGATATACCATGACCTGGATGAATGAGAACCTTCACAAGCATATTTATAAAGGGACTTTATGTCGGAATTTTACTTCATGAAGGGAATTTCCTTTATAATGTGACTATACTTTATATAGGGACTTTACTTTATATAGAGACTATACTTTACAAAGTGACTTTATTTTATAAGGGGGTTTTACTTTATAAAGGGACTTACTTTATAAAGGGACTATACTTTATATGGGGACTAATTTAAAAAGGGACTATACTTTATATATAGGGACTTTAATTTATAAAGGGATTTTACTTTATAAACGGACTATACTTTATATAGGAAATTTACTTTATATAGGGACTTTATTTATTCAGGGACTTTACTTTATATAGGGACTATACTTTATATTGGAAATTTAATTTATATAGGGACTTCATTCAGGGACTTTACTTTATATAGAGACTTTATAAAGGGACTTTATTTTATAAAGGGACTATGCTTTATTTATAGGGACTTTACTTTATAAAGGGACTATACTTTATAACTTTATATAGGGACTATACTTTATATGGGAAATTTACTTTATATAGGGACTTTATTCAGGGACTTTACTTTATATAGGGACTATACTTTATATAGGAAATTTACTTTATATGGGGACTTTATTCAGGGACTTTACTTTAAATACTTTATAAAGGGACTTTACAAAGGGACTATACTTTATAAAGGGACTTCATTTATAAAGGGACTATACTTTATATATAGGGACTTTATTTTATAAAGGGACTTTTTTTATAAAGGGACTATACTTTATATACTGTAGGGACTTTACTTTATAAAGGGACTAAACTTTATATAAGGACTTCACTTTATAAAGGAACTTTATAAATGTCACTAACATGTCACTATCACCAAAACTTGTGAAAACACTTCTTAAACATGAGCGGGCAATTGTCAGGTTTTGCGCAAGCTACATTCGAGGATTACGGTCAATTCAAGGGTTAACGAAAATCGAAGGCTACATTCGAGGATAAGCGAACAATACATTCTAGGGTTAGTGAAAACGATCCATACATTCGAAGGGTTTTCTAAAACGAACGATACTTTCAAGGGTCAGCAAACGATACATTCTAGGGTTAGCAAACGGCCCGTAAATTCAAATAGTTTGAGTTCGACCGAGCTTATAAAGTTCGGCTCGATCTCGGGTTCGAGTTTGGTTTCGATTCCATCTCTAATAGAGACTTTACTATATATAGAGACTACTTTTTCATAGGAACTTTACTTTACAGAGGGACTTTACTTTATATAGACACTATACTTTACTTAGGGACTTTACTTTATAAAGGAACTTTATTTTATATAGGGATTATACTGTATATAGGAACTTTACTTTATACAGGTACTTTACTTTATATCGACACTGCTTTATATAGAAACTATACTTTACTTTATATAGAGACTACTTTTTATAGGGACTTTACTTTATAAAGGGACTTTTTATAGAGGCTATACTTTGTATAGACTATACTTTATACAGGGACTTTTCTTTATATAGGGACTTTACTTTATATAGGAAATTTACTTTTTATAGGGACTTTACTTTATTTAGGGACTTTATATAGAGACTTTATAAAGGGACTTTATATACTGTAGGGACTATACTTTATATGGGGACTTTTTGAACTTTCGAACTTCGAAAAAAGTTTGTAAGATCAAAAACGGGCCCATTTAAGTCAATGGGGGGTAAATAGTTTGGAAAGTTCGGATGTGTTAGCAATGTAAACTTACCTTACAGGCCTCTTGGACCTGGGAGATGGTCTGGGGAACACGTCTGTGCTTGGGTAACAGCAATAAAACCGGACGTAGTGCACATGCGCGCTACTTCCAGTGTCCGTGGACCGCTCTCAGAACAAACGTTCGAGGATTTCCAAATGTTCGGTAAGACTCAAATGGGTGATTTCGAAAATCCCCGAATGACGGAAAACCCCACAGCCAGATGTTCGGGGGTCCTGTAGCTTGAAACTATGACCCCCTCCCGGGTCCTTACAAGGACCATTGTGGCCCTAACAAGGGCCCTGTGGGGCTTAAGGGGTCCCACAGCTCGAAACTGGGACCCCCCTCTCCGGCACTTAGAAGTGCCCTTGTGGCCCTGACAAGAGCCCTTTGGGGCTTAAGGGGTCCCACAGCTCAAACTAGGAACCCCCTCCCTGGCACTTATAAGTGCTTTTGTGGCACTTAGAAGTGCCCCTGTGGCCCTGACAAGGGTCCTTTGGGGCTTAAGGGGTCCCACAGCTTGAACCGGTGTCTTCTTTCTTGTGCCATTACTGCAATGACTTCTGAGCTCCGCGGGATTCGCCTCTTTTTAAATAGGTTTGCTGAAGGACCAAATCCAATTGTGATTGGTTAATATTTCAATGCTTGCAATTGTATGATCACACATTAACCAATCATATTGGAATAATAAAATTAAAATATGATTGGTTATTGTGTAATCATATGATTGCAAGAATTGAAATATTAACCAATCACAATTGAATTTAGTCCTTCAGCAAACCTATATAAAAAGGGGCAAACCCAGTGGAGCTTAGAAGTGATCAAAGTGATGGCAGAAGAAAGAAGACAACAGCTACACCTGCAACGTTAATGTCACCAGCGCCAGCAGAGTCACTATTGGCAACATTAGCAGAGTTGGTGTCGCCAGCTGAGAAGAAAGAAGACATGACCCCAAGGACTCTTCCAAGAGCCAAGGGGGGTCCTGTTTTTGAGCTGCAGGACCCCCAACAGGGGCACTTCTAAGTGCCAGGGAGGGGGGTCCCGGTTCAAGCTGCGGGACCCCTTAAGCCCAAAAAGGCACTTATCAGCAGTGGTGTCGCTATGTTAAAACATTTGGGGCATGTGCCCCGGATCTTTGCCAAAGTGCCCCAAAAGTTTTAACATAACTTACCTGAAGAGGTGCCCAGAATCTTCTGTTCCCAGTAGTACTTTGCGGCTGTGCGATCGTCATCACACCAACCGTGTTGGACTACTGAGAACTGCCACCCCTGCGCTGCTCTGCAATGTCCCTGCATGGCTTCCGCCTTCTGGCAATGACTGTTCCGGTAATAGCTTACCCCAGTTTATGATTAAATTGCCAATTTGCTGTGATTATGTGAGGAAGTGCCCATGGCTAACATTATGTAATGAAATAGCTACCAGTATGTGACTAAATTCCCATGGCTAACATTATGTAATAAAATGGCTACCAGTATGTGGTTCCCATGGCTAACATATGTAATGAAATGGCTACCAGTATGTGGTTCCCATGGCTAACATATATAATGAAATAGCTACCAGTATGTGATGGCTACCATTGTTTAATGAAATGGCTACCAGTATGTGACTAAATTCCCATGGCTATCAGTATGTAAAGAAAATTCTATGGCTACCAGTATGTAATAAAATGGCTTCCAGTATGTAATGAAATTCTAATGGCTACCAGTATGTGACTAAATTCCCATGGCTACCAGTATGTAATGAAATGCCCATGGCTACCAGTACTTTAATGGCAAAATTAGCAGATTTTCAAATTTCCAAATTGTTTCGGACATCCGAAAACGGAACAGATTTTCGTAAGTTCGGACATCTCTAGTGTTTGGTTGTTTGTAAGCATGTTAAAGGGAAGGCCAGTTTCCTACCTTTAAAACGAGCCATCAATCATCTCTCTACGTGCTCCACAGCCCAAGATATAAAGAAACGACTGACCAGAAAGTTAATGGGTGGGAGGCTGACATGTGACATTCCTAAGCCTTCTCCTGCACAGTGCTGCCGGCGAGCACAGCCTCAGACTCCCTCAGTGTGTAAGAGAGACAAGTCCCTCCTCCTCTCCGCTGTGTAAAGGACCTGCAGCTGCAGAGAAGGTAAGGGAATCCACAGCCCTTCTCTCCCCATACCCCCCGCAGAGTTTTCAGGGGGGGGTAGTGGGGGTGTAAGCGGGTGGGACTTAGGCACCCGCAAGTGGGTAGGACTTAGGCACCACATGGGGCTGTAAGGGAATGGGACAAGGGGGGCCTGCAACTGAAGGGACCAGGGGGGCTGCAAAGGGGAGGAGACACAGGGCAGATTGACTGACTGGTTTCAGAGCAGGAAGCATGCTGCCATATCACACACAAAAATGTAAATATCTTCAAAACTATGTAAAATATACAATGGAAATAAATTGCAAAAACACCCAGGAGAGCAATTCCTATCAATTTACCTAAAGTCATTTTTGGACCACAGTTCCTCTTTAAATAAATCTTACTGATTTTAAATACCTAAAGCACGGTTTCCCTGTGACACGGAAAGTGCTCTAATTTTGGATTGCAGTGATTCCCTTAAAGAAGCCATATAGAAATGTGGCCTTAAATGCAAGACAGTGGTAAAAGGGATCTGTATGGGGGAGGGGGAGAGCTATACTGTGCATGCCACAGTCCTCTAAGAGGAGCAGGAAGAGGCAGATAAGGATTACACAAAGGCTCCTATTCTTCACTTTTCTGGAATTTCATCAGGCCGTGCAGGACAACCATAGGGAGCAGAAGAGAAAAGTAAGGATATTTTAACACTTCACAGTGGGGCCTATAGTTTGGCAAATTTTATTTGAGGAGGTGGACATGCCCTTTAATTTTGTAGGTAAGCAATTAGTTTCACACTTTCTGCTACCTAGTGAAAACTTGGGTCCCAAAAGGCAGCAGTTTTCAACAAGACAAAAAAAAAAAGTAGGAAAACTAGCTGCCATCTTGTTGATTAAGAATCTAGATATGGTGAGATGTGAAATGGTCAGCATCTCAATTTTGTTATTTCAACCATGAAGGAAAATTCTCCTCAGCCACTCCGCAGAGGAAACAGAAAGGCTCTCATTCTATCACATCTGTCATGCCCGTTTCTGCTCTTGAGGGGGAAGAAGATATGAAATATAAAGTCTGCCAATCTTAGGGGGAGCTTATATTTACCAATCTCTGTGGGGCACTTATATTTATTTTATATTTACCAATCTCTGTGGGGCACTTATATTTATTTTATATTTACCAATCTCTGTGGGGCACTTATATTTATTTTATATTTACCAATCTCTGTGGGGCACTTATATTTATTTTATATTTACCAATCTCTGTGGGGAACTTATATTTTATATTTACCAATCTCTGTGGGGCACTTAAATTTTATATTTACCAATCTCTGTGGGGCACTTATATTTTATATTTGCCAGCCTTTGTGGTGAATTTACCTGCCATCGTGCCTAGCCAGATTGTTGCAGGAACTTTGACAAAAAAAAAGTCTGATGTCAAACCGGAAAATGATAATTTACCCATGTGTTGTAAGTTAATTGGATTTAGGGTGTGTGTATGTGGGAGCTCTACACAGGCGATTGGACATATTGAAAAACCACTGCCAAATGTGCGATGTCCTATGAACCGCATGATCGGTCACAACAAATTTTCACCTGCATCAACATTCACTGCAACCGATAGTGATTCAACCTAACCGACTGCTCACTAGTGATAAACCGTTAGTTGCAAAAAAAAATCCAGCCATGTGAACCCAGCCTAAACATACAGACAAAAAAACGGCTGATTAACATAACTGGTCACTTGTATTTTCTATGTAATTCATAACCAAAGATACCCAGTAAATCTTTCTCAGTGAAATCTTTTCCTGGGATGTAAAACCAAGCGACCCTCTGGTTTAGTGGATGACATTGTAGTCGTACCTATAACTATTGCAGACCATGATCCATTGGGGATTGAAAGTTGATATGTCAGAAGATTGAGAAAGGGATTGATCCCGGACTGAGGTGGATCACTACAGAAAGACCATTTCACTGGGAAGGTTTGGAACATTGGGGTTAATATAACATTTTTATAGTTTAAAGGGGAAAACTCAATGCACAAAATGCACTAATATGAAGGTACAGACATTTTGCAATATACACGCAGGGCGTTTGCCGGTCCAGCTCGCGGCTGTCACAATTATATGTCTGTATGTACCGTTTGTCACCAGAACATCAGATCCGGATCCTTGTTGCTGTTTTCCATGTGAGATGTCCAGGGAGTAATTTATAGTTGTCTCACAGTAGATAAAGGCAGCGAATACAATGGTTATATCTCAGAAAGATTAGGAGCAAGATGGCCTGACACAGATAACATTGTTCATAGGAATGACAAACAGACAGGGCTGCAAGCTGTAGCGTTCTCTACATACACTTAAAACAATAACATCTCACTGTTCTTCTGTCTAATGTGTTGCATTTCAGAATTTAAAGGAGAACTAAATCCATTTTTTATACTCCAGAATCTGAAAACAACCCCCCTAAAAACACCAATAAGCTATAAAATCCCACTTCAGTAAATTGCATTAAAATAAATGTAAGCCTGTTAAGAACTGGATAAATTATCTGTGTGTATGTGCAGTGTCAGACCACACCTCCTGCCTCAGTCACATGCTTCCTTGCTTTACCTGTCCTGTAAAAGGATTGGATAGAGATTATTAGTGGGTGTGACCAACTGTAACAAGTTTCTGCCATAGCTAAAGACTGAGCATGGGCAGAACATAATGGTCGTTGACCAGACTGTGTGATATTAGAATGCTGTGATATTAAGCACAAACCATATATTATTTAGGGAAATTTCCCAGCACCCATATCAAAATGAGAGGTAAGACACTGATTACTGGCTTTATATCAAGGTGTTCTGCCTTCTGGTTCAGTGTTGTTCTGTGGCTTTAGTTGTCCTTTAGACTCATAAAAAATGCAAAAGCTTATGACTCACAACTTACAGAAGAACTAAAGCTAGAATGTATAAATGACCCAACATAAACCCTATAATCGCTTGGGTACATTGGTAAGTTTCGTTCTGTTTTCGGATTTATAGATCTCGGGATAAACAGAATATAATTTTAGAACTTCTGACCACTTTTTTGATGATTATCGAATGTGCAATAACCTCAAGGTTCAATAATCCTTGAAAATAGCCTTGTATGTGTGATAGCCCTCGAAAATACAATGAAAAACTAATTTTGAGTTTCCGATCGTATTTTCGAGGATTATAAAATGTTCAAGGTTATTTTCAAAGGATTACCAAAAATAACCCTGTATGTTCGATAATCATCAAAAATACGTTCCGAAGTCCCAAAAACTGAACAATCCACTGGTTATGGACGGAAAATTTGGATTTCAGAACCGAGGGGTTCCGTGTCAGATCAATTACATCTCTAGTACAAATCTGTAAAGCTGGGTACACACAGTACAAATCTGTAAGGCTGGGTACACACAGTACCAATCTGTATAGCTGGGTAAACACAGTACCAATCTGTAAAGCTGGATACACACAGTACCAATCTGTAAAGCTGGATACACACAGTACCAATCTGTAAAGCTGGGTACACCAGTACAATCTGTAAAGCGGTACACACAGTACCAATCTGTAAAGCTGGGTACACACAGTACAAATCTGTAAGCTGGTACACACATTATACAATCTGTAAAGCTGGGTACACACAGTAGGACCATCTGTAAAGCTGGGTACACACATACAAATCTGTAAGGCTGTGTACACACCAAAAAAAGTTGTACCAATCTGTAAAGCTGGGTACACACAGTACAAATCTGTAAGGCTGGATACACACAGTACCATCTGTAAAGCTGGGTACACAACAGTACAATCTGTAAAGCTGGGTACACACAGTACCAATCTGTAAAGCTGGATACACACAGTACCAATCTGTAAGCTGGGTACACACAGTACCAATCTGTAAGGCTGGGTACACACAGTACCAATCTGTAAAGCTGGATACACACAGTACCAATCTGTAAAGCTGGGTACACACAGTACCAATCTGTAAGCTGGGTACACACAGTACCAATCTGTAAGCTGGGTACGCACAGTACCAATCTGTAAGGCTGGTACACACAGTACCAATCTGTAAGCTGGATACACACAGTAACCAATCTGTAAGGCTGGGTACACCCAGTACCAATCTGTAAGGCTGGTACACACAGTACCAATCTGTAAAGCTGGGTACCACACAGTACCAATCTGTAAGCTGGGTACACACAGTACAATCTGTAAGCTGATACACACAGTACCAATCTGTAGGCTGGGTACACACGTACCATCTGTAAAGCTGGATACACACAGTACCAATCTGTAAAGCTGGGTACACACGTACCATCTGTAAAGCTGGGTACACACAGTACCAATCTGTAAGCTGGGACACACAGACCATCTGTAAACTGTACACACAGTACCAATCTGTTAAAGGCTGGGTACACACATACCAATCTGTAAAGCTGGATACCCACAGTACCAATCTGTAAAGCTGGATACACCCAGTACCAATCTGTAAAGCTGGGTATCAACACAGTACCAATCTGTAAGGCTGGGTACACACTTACCAATCTGTAAACTGGTACACCAGTACCAATCTGTAAGCTGGGTACACACAGTACCAATCTGTAAAGCTGAGTACACACAGTCCAATCTGTAGGCTGGGTACACACGTACCAATCTGTAAAGCTGGATACACACAGTACCAATCTGTAAGCTGGTACACACAGTACCAATCTGTAAAGTTGGTACACACAGTACCAATCTGTAAAGCTGGGTACCACAGTACCAATCTGTAGCTGGTACACACAGTACCAATCTGAAAGCTGGTACACACAGTACCAATCTGTAAAGCTGGATACACACAGTACCAATCTCAACTGTAAAGCTGAATACACACAGTACCAATCTGTAAGGCTGGGTACACACAGTACCAATCTGTAACTGGTACACACAGTCCCAATCTGTAAAGCTGGGTACACACAGTACCAATCTGTAAAGCTGGGTACACACAGTACCAATCTGTAGGCTGGTACACACAGTACCATCTGTAAAGCTGGATACACACAGTACCCAATCTGTAAAGCTGGGTACACACAGTACCAATCTGTAAGCTGGGTACCACAGTACCAATCTGTAGGCTGGGTCCACACGTACCAACTGTAAAGCTGGGTACACACAGTACCAATCTGTAAAGGGGGTACACACAGTACCAATCTGTAAAGCTGGATACACACAGTACCAATCTGTAAAGCTGGGTACACACAGTACCAATCTGTAAGGCTGGGTACACACAGTACAAATCTGTAAGGCTGGATACACACAGTACCAATCTGTATAGCTGGGTAACACAGTACCAATCTGTAAAGCTGGGTACACACAGTACCAATCTGTAAAGCTGGGTACACACAGTACCAATCTGTATAGCTGGGTAAACACAGTACCAATCTGTAAAGCTGGATACACACAGTACCAATCTGTAAAGCTGGGTACACACAGTACCAATCTGTAAGCTGGGTACACACAGTACCAATCTGTAAAGCTGGGTACACACAGAACCAATCTGTAAGGCTGGGTACACACAGTACCAATCTGTATAGCTGGATACACACAGTTCCAATCTGTAAAGCTGGGTACACACAGTACCAATCTGTAAGGCTGGGTACACACAGTACCAATCTGTAAAGCTGGATACACACAGTACAATCTGTAAGGCTGGATACACACAGTACCAATCTGTATAGCTGGGTAAACACAGTACCAATCTGTAAAGCTGGATACACACAGTACCAATCTGTAAGGCTGGGTACACACAGTACCAATCTGTAAGGCTGGGTACACACAGTACCAATCTGTAAGGCTGGATACACACAGTACCAATCTGTATAGCTGGGTAAACACAGTACCAATCTGTAAAGCTGGGTACACACAGTACCAATCTGTAAAGCTGGGTACACACAGTACCAATCTGTATAGCTGGGTAAACACAGTACCAATCTGTAAAGCTGGATACACACAGTACCAATCTGTAAAGTGGTACACACATACCAATCTGTAAAGCTGGGTACCACAGTACCAATCTGTAAGCTGGCTACACACAGAACCAATCTGTAAGGCTGGGTACACACAGTACCAATCTGTAAAGCTGGATACACACAGTCCATCTGTAAAGCTGGTGCACCCAACAGTACAATCTGTAAGGCTGGGTACACACAGTACCAATCTGTAAAGCTGTGATACACACAGTACAATCTGTAAGGCTGGATACACACAGTACCAATCTGTATAGCTGGGTACACAGTACCCAATCTGTAAAGCTGGATACACACAGTACCATCTGTAAAGCTGGGTACACACAGTACCAATCTGTGGCTGGGTACACACACAGTACCAATCTGTATAGCTGGATACACACAGTTCCCAATCTGTAAAGCTGGGTACACACAGTACCAATCTGTAAAGCTGGATACACACAGTCCCAATCTGTAAGCTGGGTACCACATTACCAATCTGTAGGCTGGGTACACACAGTAACCAATCTGTAAAGCTGGGTACACACAGTACAATCTGTAAGCTGGGTACACACAGTTCCAATCTGTAAAGCTGGGTACACACAGTACCAATCTGTAAAGCTGGATACACACAGTACCAATCTGTATAGCTGGGTAACACACAGTACCAATCTGTAAAGCTGGTAAACCCGTACCAACTCTGTAAAGCTGGTACACACAGTACCAATCTGTAAGCTGGGTAAACACAGTACCAATCTGTAAAGCTGGTACACACAGTACCAATCTAAAGTTGGGTATACACGTCATTGTAGCTGGTAAACACAGTACCAATCTGTAAAGCTGGATACACACAGTACCAATCTGTAAGCGGGTACACACAGTACCACCTGTATAGCTGTAACACAGTACCATCTGTAAAGTTGGGTACACACAGTACCAATCTGTAAGCTGGAACACACACAGTACAATCTGTAAAGCTGATACACACGTACCAATCTGTAAAGCTGGGTACACACAGTACCAATCTGTATAGCTGGGTAAACACAGTACCAATCTGTAAAGCTGGGCTACACACAGTACCAATCTGTAAAGCTGGGTATACACAGTACCATCTGTAAGCTGGTAAAAACAGTACAATCTGTAAAGCTGGATACCCACAGTACCAATCTGTAAGCTGGTAACACAGTACCAATCTGTATAGCTGGGTAACACAGTACCAATCTGTAAAGTTGGGTAACACAGTACCAATCTGTAAAGCTGGATACACACAGTACCAATCTGTAAAGCTGGATACACCCAGTACCAATCTGTAAGCTGGTACACACAGTACCAATCTGTATAGCTGGGTACACACAGTACCAATCTGTATAGCTGGGTAAACACAGTACCAATCTGTAAAGCTGGATACACACAGTACCAATCTGTAAAGCTGGATACACACAGTACCAATCTATATAGCTGGGTACACACAGTACCAATCTGTAAATCTGGGTACACATAGTACCAATCTGTAAAGCTGGGTACACACAGTACCAATCTGTAAAGCTGGGTACACACAGTACCAATCTGTAAAGTTGGGTACACACAGTACCAATCTGTAAAGCTGGGTACACACGTTACCAATCTGTAAAGCTGGGTACACACAGTACCAATCTGTAAAGCTGGATACACACAGTACCAATCTGTAAAGCTGGATACACACAGTACCAATCTGTAAAGCTGGATACACACAGTACCAATCTGTAAGCTGGGTACACCGTACCAATCTGTATAGCTGGGTAACACAGTACCAATCTGTAAGCTGGATACACACAGTACCAATCTGTAAAGCTGGATACCCACATTACCAATCTGTAAAGCTGGTACCACGTACCAATCTGTAAGCTGGGTACACAGAGTACCAATCTGTAAAGCTGGGTACACAGTACCAATCTGTAAACTGGGTACACACAGTACCAATCTGTAAAGCTGGGTACACACAGTACAATCTGTAAAGCTGGGTACACACAGTACCAATCTGAAAGCTGGGTACACACAGTACCAATCTGTAAGCTGGGTACACACAGTACCAATCTGTAATGCTGGTAAACACAGTACCAATCTGTAAATGGGTACACACAGTACCAATCTGTAAGCTGGACACACAGTACCAATCTGTAAAGCTGTAATACACACAGTCCAATCTGTAAAGCTGGGTACACACAGTACCAATCTGTATAGCTGGGTACACACAGTACCAATCTGTATAGCTGGGTAAACACAGTACAAATCTGTAAAGCTGATACACACAGTACCAATCTGTAAAGCTGATACACACATACCAATCTGTTAGCTGGGTACACACAGTACCATCGTAAATCTGGGTACACATAGTACCAATCTGTAAGCTGGGTACACACAGACCATCTGTAAAGCTGGTACACACAGTACCAATCTGTAAAGTTGGGTACACACAGTACCAATCTGTAAAGCGGGTACACACAGTACCAATCTGTAAGCTGGGTACACACAGTACCAATCTGTAAAGCTGGGTACACACAGTACCAATCTGTAAGCTGGATTACACACGGTACCAATCTGTAAAGCGGGATACACACAGTACCAATCTGTAAAGCTGGGTACACAACACTGTACAATCTTTATAGCTGGGTACACACAGTACCAATCTGTATAGCTGGGTAAACACGTACCAATCTTTAAGCTGGATACCACAGTACCAATCTGTAAAGCTGATACACACAGTACCAATCTATTAGCTGGGTACACACAGTACCAATCTGTAAATCTGGGTACACAATACCAATCTTGTAAGCTGGGTACACACAGTACCAATCTGTAAAGCTGGGTACACACAGTACCAATCTGTAAGTTGGGTACACAGTACAATCTTTAAAGCTGGGTACAACACAGTACCAATCTGTAAAGCTGGATACACACAGTACCAATCTGTAAAGCTGGATACACACAGTACCAATCTGTAAAGCTGGATACACACAGTACCAATCTGTAAAGCTGGATACACACAGTACCAATCTGTAAAGCGGGTAACACACAGTACCAATCTGTAAAGCTGGGTAAACACAGTACCAATCTGTAAAGCTGGATACACACAGTACCATCTGTAAAGCTGGATACCCACAGTACCAATCTGTAAAGCTGGGTCACACATTACCAATCTTTAAAGCTGGTACACAGAGTACCAATCTGTAAAGCTGGGTACCCCAGTACCAATCTGTAAAGCTGGGTACAACACAGTACCAATCTGTAAAGCTGGGTACACACAGTACAATCTGTAAAGCTGGTACACACAGTACAATCTGTAAGCTGGGTACACACAGTACAATCTGTAAGGCTGGGTACACACAGTACCAATCTGTAAAGCTGGGTAAACACAGTACAATCTGTAAGGCTGGGTACACACAGTACAATCTGTAAGGCTGGGTACACACAGTATCAATCTGTAAAGCTGGGTACACACAGTAAAATCTGTAAGGCTGGGTACACACAGTACCAATCTGTAAAGCTGGGTACACACAGTACAATCTGTAAGGCTGGGTACACACAGTACAATCTGTAAAGCTGGGTACACACAGTACCAATCTGTAAGGCTGGGTACACACAGTACCAGTCTGTAAGGCTGGGTACACACAGTACCAGTCTGTAAAGCTGGATACACACAGTACCAATCTGTAAAGCTGGGTACACACAGTACCAATCTGTATAGCTGGGTAAACACAGTACCAGTCTGTAAAGCTGGATACACACAGTACCAGTCTGTAAAGCTGGGTACACACAGTACCAATCTGTAAGGCTGGGTACACACAGTACAATCTGTAAAGCTGGGTAAACACAGTACCAATCTGTAAGCTGGGTCAACACAGTACCAGTCTGTAAGTCTGGTACACACAGTACCATCTGTAAAGCTGGATACACACAGTACCAATCGTAAAGCTGGGTACACACAGTACCAATCTGTAAGCTGGGTACACACAGTACCAATCTGTAAAGCTGGGTCACAACAGTACAATCTGTAAGGCTGGGTACACACGTACCAATCTGTATAGCTGGGCACACAGTACCATTCTGTAAGGCTGGGTACACACAGTACCAATCTGTAAAGCTGGGTACACACAGTATCAACTGTAAGCTGGGTACACACAGTACCAATCTGTAAAGCTGATGCAACACAGTACCAATCTGTAAAGCTGGTACAACAGTACAATCTGTAAGGCTGGGTACACACAGTACCAATCTGTAAAGCTGGGTACACACAGTACCAATCTGTATAGATGGGTGCACACGGTACCAATTTGTAAGGCTGGGTACACACAGTACCAATCTGTAAAGCTGGGTACACACAGTACCAATCTGTAAACTGGGTACACACAGTATCAATCTGAAAGCTGGATACACACAGTACCAATCTGTAAAGCTGGTTACACAGTACAATCTGTAAAGCTGGGTACACACGTACCAATCTGTATAGATGGGTGCACACGGTACCAATTTGTAAGGCTGGGTGTACACGGTACCAATCTGTAAAGCTGGGTACACACAGTACCAATCTGTAAAGCTGGGTACACACAGTATCAATCTGTAAAGCTGGATACACACAGTGCCAATCTGTAAAGCTGGGTACACACAGTACGAGTCTGTAAAGCTGGATACACACGGTACCAATCTGTAAAGCTGGGTACACACAGTACCAATCTGTAAGGCTGGGTACACACAGTACCAATCTGTAAAGCTGGGTACACACAGTACCAATTTGTAAGGCTGGGTACACACAGTAACAATCTGTATAGCTGGGTAAACACAGTACCAGTCTGTAAAGCTGGGTACACACAGTACCAATCTGTTAGCTGGGTAAACACAGTACCAGTCTGTAAAGCTGGGTACACACAGTACCAATCTGTATAGCTGGGTAAACACAGTACCAATTTGTAAGGCTGGGTACACACAGTAACAATTTGTAATGCTGGGTACACACAGTAACAATCTGTAAGCTGGGTAACACAGTACCAGTCTGTAAAGCTGGATACACACGACCAGTCTGTAAAGCTGGTACACACAGTACCAACCTGTAAGGCTGGGTACACCACAGTACCATCTGTAAAGCTGGGTACACACATTACAATCTGTAAGGCTGGGTACACACAGTACCAATCTGTAAGGCTGGTACCACAGTACCAGTCTAAAGCTGGGTACACACAGTACCAATCAGTAAAGCTGGTTACGTACCAATCTGTAAAGCTGGGTAACACAGTACCAATCAGTAAAGCTGGTTATACACAGTACCAATCTGTAAAGCTGGGTACACACGTACCAATCAGTAAAGCTGGGTACACACAGTACCAACATCATAAAGCTGGGTACACATATACCATCAGTAAAGCTGGGTCACATATACAATCTGTCAGGCTGGGTACACACAGTACCAATCTGTAAAGCTTTGAATAGAATAGAATCTAAGACAGATGACTCCTTCTTAGAAATGCCCTCATTCACCGAGCCTCCCTTCGGGTAAGATAAGTGATGGATTAAGCAGAATTTACCGCTCTCCTTCTTTGGTACTAACCCCAAAGGGGAAATCCTGAGATTGTAAAAGGGGGCTCGGCATACGGCCCACTATGCGCCCTAGCCTAACTTCCGCCATAACCTTTTCCCTGGCCACTTCCGGCTATCCTTAACTGACTTTAAATTTTGGGCGAACTTGGGTAACTCCAAAACTCAAAGGGGATTCTGAAACCTTGTCTAAACCCCTCCCTGATGAGCTCTGCTTCCTCCCTCACCGTATTTTCTAGCCAGTGCTCCATTGCCTCCACGTTCACTGGCGTCCGGCTGCCTATACCCCCAGACGTTTTGGGGTTTTTTAAAGCACTTTAAAGAGTGTCCTCCTCTGCCACAAAAGGAGCAAACGTGTTTAAACTTGCAAGCGGCCCCAAACCTGCAGTTGCCCTCTTAAACAACCAGCAGGAGCCGGTACTCTGGGCTCCAGGGCTGAAAAGTACTGGTTGAGGGCATCGAGCTCTGACCTGGGGAAGTCCCTACGGGTGTCCTCTGAGCCAACATGATTCTTATCCAAGAATCGGGTGGCCTTGATGTTCCAGCCCATTTCTGGCCTGACCGCTAAGCGCCGCCTAAACTCTTCATCATAACTGGTCCACCAGTCCCGCCATTGTTTTGTACGCTCCGAATATCATGTCCAAGTACACAAATAATTTGGAGCATTTTGAGGGGTTTTTCTAACCGATAACCCCGGCCAACACACAGAGGGCTTGTAGCCAATCTCCGAAAGTTTTTGCCACCTTGGGCTTCCTTTCCTCTTTTTCCGCCCTCACTATCTCTTTGTGGACTTACCATGTCTGTTTAATCAAGGACCATATGTCAACAGAATCGTTCCGCCATATTTTTTCCTATATTTCCCCAGACAAATGTACCCCCAGCGGCTAATCCCCAAAAATAGGATTCCTTCAGAGCCTCCACTGAAGGAATCACGGGCTCAGGCGGGAGTACTGTCGCTCCCCCTGGGGCTGGGCCACAGTTGGCCCAGCTACATAGTCTCAAATTTGCCCATTAGGGCCCGTAAGACTTGCACAACACTCACCCCCATCACCCACCCCCGCTGTGTTACCCCAAGCCCCCACACAGGTGTACTCACCAGTTCCAGTCGACTGCACAGCACTGGTACTCGCCCCTTCGCGCCCATCTGAAGTGGACACAGCCCCTCTCGGTCTGTAGGAAGTTCCCTCCTGGCATCATGATCAACCGGCGCTGGTGATGACCTCCTGCCTGCCTGATGTGGATGAGCGAGATGCCCTTGACCTCCCTGCCTCTGGAGTGGGATCTGCGCCTTCTACTGGTCTCGCCTGTAGGACTCATTGCTACTTTCTGAGGATGGATACCTGCTCCTCCTTCTCCCATGCCCGGCTACTTCCCTCTCTCCTAGGGTGGCTCCTCTCTCTAGATCGCCGTCTCTCTAAGGCTTTCCCTCATCTCATGGGCCGGCGTCATTCCTCTAAACGTGGACCTGGCGTCCACAAGCTCCTGTTCGCCCTCGTCAGACACCACCTCTTGCCTTATTGGCTGGGCGTCCCGAGCTATGTCCCCTGCCAACACTGCCGCTACAGCTGGGCGGGCGGTTCTGTGCAGCCCAAAGGCTGGGCCACCCCTGCCTCTGGCTCTCACTCTACTTGCTGCTGGTATTGCAGCCACAGGCAGATTGGGCTCCTCAATCAGGGCAGGCAACGGGGCGCGGTGGACCTCAACCCTTGCGAGTTGAGAGGGATGGACAGTGTTGAAAGCCTTCAACAAAGCCTCCGTTGCTGCCCTGCACCTGGGGGTATTAGCCCGTACAACCCTGGCCCCCCGTGGTCTGCGATAAGAGTGTGGGGGACTGGGACTCAAACGGACAGGGGCAATGGGCCTGCGTATGGGCCTGCCGGCCATCCAGCTGGCAGATCTAGTCTGGGGCCTTGCCCCAGCAGGGGGGTTACCCAGCCCCCTCCATACTCCTAATCTCACTGTATTGCCTGTAGTTTGCGTTGCTCTGAGCAGGAGAGAGAGAAAACCTCCTCCTGCTAGCAATTGCCAACAATATGGCGTCTGCCGCCTCGTGGCCTGCCCCCTTTATCCCAGCAGTGACTCCCTGCTCCCGCCCCCTTCCCGGCTCTCGCGAGCCCAGCCGCAGCCAATCCGTGAGCGCGCCGCGACGTAGTGACGTCACGCGCTCGGCCGCGACCGGAACCACCCATCTGCCCAAGGAAGGGGGCGGAGCCACGCCGTAGCTGTGTAGCTGCGGACTACAACTCCCAGCATCCACCGTGGGGAGGGCCGCCGCAGGTCAGCCGCTCCGGCCCCCTAACCCGGGTCGGAGCTACCATGGCCTGGAGCTGGTACGCAATGTGAACTTTGTCAGATTACTATTCCTGTTATTGCTCACACAGAATCAGTTGTAAAACCTATCTTTGCAGCACAGTTACCTTCCAGTTTTTTGGGGTGACTGACCGACATAATGTATATACCAAGGGAATGTATGTATGCATTTGCTTGGGCATTGTTTATCAATCTGCCGTGTCACCGCCTCATCAATGCCATCAGGCATGTATACGGACCTCGCCCTGGGTACTAACAAGGATATTCAATAAAAGTTCTTATTGTGGAAAATGGTGCTAATTTTGCCAACCAACCAGATGTTAGCTTTCAAATGTTAAATATCATCTGGGGCAAAATTAGCGGCAGTCGGGAAAGGAAGAGCCAGAGGCCCTGAGTGGGACCCCACTCCCTCTGTCTGACCAGACCCCATGCCCCCCCCCTTCTGGACTGGGCAGTAAGTAGTGGAGGGTTTCAGTGTGGGCCCAGCTGCATGGCAGGGGGTAGAGGAGCTGGTCCCGATGCTTTTTTTTTTTCTGCTTCATTTGGGAGATCACAAAAGAAATTGGAGCCAACCTCACTTGGCACGAAATTTCATTCCAAATTGACTTAAGAGGGGGGGGGGGGAGTTTTTTCCTGTCACCAAGAGGCATAAGGCAGGCATAACATAGACACCAGGTGGCACCAAGAGGCATAACAAAGCAATAACTTTTTGTAATTTATGCAATAAGGTGCAAAAAATTAGCTTGAGCTGTTTTTTTTGCATCAATCAGATGTTTCCTTTTAACTGGTCTACAACAGTTAGAAAACATTTGATAACATCTAATTGGTTGAATAGTGGTTAAGATGTAATACAGGATGATGTCATTCTTACATCAGTGCCCCTCTTACCCTCTGTGATCCCACAATGCAGTAGTTACTTAGCATTGCTTACTGCATACTTGAAGATAAGCAGCGCTGGACTAGAACCTGGAAGGTACAGTACGAAACACTGGACTAGAACCTGGAAGGTACAGTACGAAACGCTGGACTAGAACCTGGAAGGTACAGTACGAAACGCTGGACTAGAACCTGGAAGGTAACAGTACGAAACACTGGACTAGAACCTGGAAGGTACAGTACAAAACGCTGGACTAGAACCTGGAAGGTACAGTACGAAACGCTGGACTAGAACCTGGAAGGTACAGTACGAAACGCTGGACTAGAACCTGGAAGGTACAGTAAAACGCTGGACTAGAACCCGGAAGGTACAGTACGAAACACTGGACTAGAACCTGGAAGGTACAGTACGAAACGCTGGACTAGAACCCGGAAGGTACAGTACGAAACGCTGGACTAGACCCGGAGTACATACGAAACGCTGGACTAGAACACGGAAGGTACAGTACGAAACGCTGGACTAGAACCTGGAAGGTACAGTACGAAACGCTGGACTGAACCTGGAAGGTCTAGACGAAACTCTGACTAGAACCTGGAAGGTACAGTACGAACGCTGGACTAGAACCTGGAAGGTACAGTACGAAACGCTGGACTAGAACCTGGAAGAAGACAGTACGAAACGTCTGGACTAGAACCTGGAAGAAACAGTACGAAACGCTGGACTAGAACCTGAAGGTACAGTACGAACGCTGGACTAGAACCTGGAAGGTAACGTACGAAACGCTGGACTAGAACCTGGAAGGTACAGTACGAAACCTGGACTAGAACCTGGAAGGTACAGTACGAAACGCTGGACAGAAACCTGAAGTACAGTACGAAACCTGGACTAGAACCTGGAAGGTACAGTAGCGAACGCTGGACTAAACCTGGAAGGTACGTACGAAACGCTGGACTAGAACCTGGAAGTACAGTACGAAACGCTGGACTAGAACCTGGAAGGTACAGTACTAAACACTGGACGTGAACTTGGAAGGTACAGTACGAACACTGGACTAGAACCTGGAAGGTACAGTAACGAAACACTGGACTTAGAACCTGGAAGGTACAGTACAAAACGCTGGACTAGAACCTGAAGGTACAGTAACGAAACACTGACTAGAACCTGGAAGGTACAGTACGAACGCTGGACTAGAACTGGAAGGTACAGTACGAACGCTGGACTAGACCTGGAGGTACAGTACGAAACGCTGGACTAGAACCTGGAAGGTACAGTAGGAAACGCTGGAACTGAGAACCTGAGTCATTCGAACCGCTGGACTAGAACCTGGAAGGTACAGTACGAACACTGGACTAGAACCTGGAAGGTACAGCCGAAAACGCTGGACTAGAACCTGGAAGGTACAGTACGAAACTGGACTAGAACCTGGAAGGTACAGTACGAAACACTGGACTAGAACCTGGAAGGTACAGTACGAAACGCTGGACTAGAACCTGGAAGGTACAGTACGAAACACTGGACTAGAACCTGAAAGGTACAGTAGGAAACGCTGGACTAGAACCTGGAAGGTACAGTAGGAAACGCTGGACTAGAACCTGGTACGTACAGTACGAAACGCTGGACTAGAACCTGGAAGGTACAGTACGAAACACTGGACTAGAACCTAGAGGTACAGTACGAAACACTGGACTAGAACCTGGAGGTACATTAGGAAACGCTGGACTAGAACCTGAGGTACAGTAGGAAACGCTGGACTAGAACCTGGAAGGTACATACGAAACCGCGGACTAGAACCTGGAAGTGTACAGTAGGAAACGCTGGACTAAACCTGGAAGGTACAGTACGAAACGCTGGACTAGAACCTGGAAGGTACAGTAGGAACGCTGGACTGAGAACCTGGAGGTACAGTACGAAACCGCTGGACTAGAACCTGGAAGGTACAGTACGAACACTGGACTAGAACCTGAAGGTACAGTACGAAACGCTGGACTAGAACCTGAAGTACAGTACGGAAACGCTGGACTAGAACCTGGAAGGTACAGTAGGAAACGCTGGACTAGAACCTGGAAGGTACAGTACGAAACACTGGACTAGAACCTGAAGGTACATAGGAAACGCTGGACTAGAACCTGGTAGGTACAGTACAAACGCTGGACTAGAACCTGAAGGTACAGTAGGAAACGCTGACTAGAACCTGGAGGTACGTACGAAACGCTGGACTAGAACCTGGAAGGTACAGTAGGAAACGCTGGACTAGAACCCGGAAGGTACAGTAAACACGGGACTAGAACCTGGAAGGTCAGACAACGCTGCTAAGAACCGGGAAGGTACAGATAAGCTGGACTAGAACCTGGAGGTACAGTACGAACAAACGCTGGACTAGAACCTGGAAGGTTAAAACAGTACAAACACTGGTACTAGAACCTGGAAGGTACAGTAGAACGCGGACTAGAACCTGGAAGTACCAGTACGAAACACTGACTAGAACCTGGAAGGTACAGTACAAAACGCTGGACTAGAACCTGGAAGGTACAGTAGGAAACGCGTGGACTAGAACCTGGTAGGTTACAGTACGAAACGCTGGACTAGAACCTGAGGTACAGTACGAAACAGCTGGACTAGACCTAGAAGTACAGCAAAACCTGGACTAGAACCTGGAAGGTACAGTAGGAAACGCTGGACTAAACCGGTAGGTACAGTACGAAACGCTGGACTGAACCTGGAAGGTACAGTACGAAACACGGACTAGAACCTAGAAGGTACAGTACGAAACGCTGTGACTAGAACCTGGAAGGTACAGTAGGAAACGCTGGACTAGAACCTGGAAGGTACAGTAGGAACCTGGACTAGAACCTGGAGTACAGTACGAACGCTGGACTAGAACTGAGGTACAGTCGAAACGCTGGACTAGAACCTGGTAGGTACAGTACGAAACGCTGGATAGAACCTGGAAGGTACAGTAGGAAAAGCTGGACTAGAACCTGGTAGGTACATATCGAAACCTGGACTAAACCTGAGGTACAGTAGGAAACGCTGGACTAGAACCGGAAGTACAGTACGAAACACTGGACTAAACCTGGAAGGTACAGTACAAACGCTGGCTAGAACCTGGAAGGTACAGTAGGAAACGCTGGACTAGAACCTGGAGTACAGTAGGAAACGCGGACTAGAACCTGGAGGTACAGTAAAACGCTGGACTAGAACCTGGAAGGTACAGTACGAAAACCTGGACTAGAACCTGGAAGTCACGTAGGAAACGCTGGACTAGAACCTGGAGGTCGTACGAACACTTGGACTAGAACCTGGAAGGTAGTACGAAACGCTGGACTAGAACCTGAAGGTACAGTAGGAAACGCTGGACTAGAACCTGGAAGGTACAGTACGAAACACTGGACTAGAACTAGAAGGTACAGTACAAAACGCTGGACTAGAACCTGGAGGTACCAGTACAGAACGCTGGACTAGAACCTGGTAAAGGTACAGTACGAAACGCTGGACTAGAACCTGGAAGGTCAGTATGAACATGGACTAGACCTAGAAGTACAGTACGAAACGCTGGACTAGAACCTGGAAGGTACAGTAGGAAACGCTGACTAAACCTGAAAGGTCAGTAAGAAACGCTGGACTAGAACCTGGAAGGTACAGACGAACGCTGGACTAGAACCTGGAAGGTACAGTAGGAAACGCGGACTAGAACCTGGTAGGTACAGTACGAAACGCTGGACTAGAACCTGAAGGTACAGTACGAAACGCTGGACTAGAACCTGGAGTACATACGAACACTGGACTAAGAACCGAAGAGGTACAGTACGAAACGCTGGACTAGAACCTGGAAGGTACAGTACGAAACCTGGACTAGAACCTGGAAGGTACAGTACGAAACACTGGACTAGAACCTGAGGTACAGTAGGAAACGCTGGACTAGACCCTGGATGTACGTAAGAAACACTGGACTAGACCTGGAAGGTACTTACGAAACGCTGGACAGACCCGGAAGGTACAGTACAAAACGCTGGACTAGAACCTGGAAGGTACAGTACGAAACGCTGGACTAGAACCGGTGGTACAGCGAAACGCTGGACTAGAACCCGGAAGGTACAGTACGAAACGCTGGACTAGAACCTGGAAGGTACAGTACGAAACGCTGGACTAGAACCTGGAAGGTACAGTACAAAACGCTGGACTAGAACCTGGAGGTACAGTACGAAACGCTGGACTAGAACCTGGTAGTACATTAGAAACCCTGGACTAAACCTGGAAGGTCAGTACAAAACGCTGGACTAGAACCTGGAAGGTACAGTACAAAACGCTGGACAGAACCGGAAGGTACAGTACGAAACGCTGACTAGAACCTGGAAGTACAGTAGAAACGCTGGACTGAACCTGAAGGTACAGTACGAAACGCTGGACTAGAACCGGAAGGTACACCGAAACGCTGGACTAGACCTGAAGTACAGTACGAAACGCTGGACTAGAACTGGAAGGTACAGTACGAAACGCTGGACTAGAACCCTGGAAGGTACAGTAGGAAACGCTGGACTAGAACCGGGAAGGTACAGTACAACGCTGGACTAGAACCTGAAGTACATTAGGAACGCTGACTAGAACCTGGAAGGTACAGTACGAAACGCTGGACTAGAACCTGGAAGGTACAGTACGAAACGCTGGACTAGAACCTGGAAGGTACAGTAGAAACGCTGGACTAGAACCTGGAAGGTACAGTACGAAACACTGGACTAGAACCTAGAAGGTACAGTACAAAACGCTGGACTAGAACCTGGAAGGTACAGTACGAAACGCTGGACTAGAACCTGGTAGGTACAGTACGAAACGCTGGACTAGAACCTGGAAGGTACAGTATGAAACACTGGACTAGAACCTAGAAGGTACAGTACGAAACGCTGGACTAGAACCTGAAGGTACAGTAGGAAACGCTGGACTAGAACCTGGAAGGTACAGTACGAAACGCTGGACTAGAACCTGGAAGGTACAGTAGGAAACGCTGGACTAGAACCTGGTAGGTACAGTACGAAACGCTGGACTACAACCTGGAAGGTACTTACGAAACGCTGGACTAGAACCTGAAGGTACATACGAAACACTGGATAGAACCTAGAAGGTACAGTACAAACGCTGGACTAGAACCTGGAAGTCAGTACGAAACACTGGACTAGAACCTGGAAGGTACAGTACGAAACACTGGACTAGAACCTGGAAGGTACAGTAGGAAACGCTGGACTAGAACCCGGAAGGTACAGTAGGAAACACTGGACTAGAACCTGGAAGGTACAGTACGAAACGCTGGACTAGAACCCGGAAGGTACAGTACAAAACGCTGGACTAGAACCTGGAGGTACAGTACGAACCTGGACTAACCGTAGGTACAGTACGAAACCTGGACTAGAACCCGGAGGTACAGTCGAAACGCTGGGACTAGAACCTGGAAGGTACAGTACGAAACGCTGGACTAGAACCTGGAAGGTACAGTACAAACGCTGACTAGAACCTGGAAGGTACCGTACGAAACGCTGGACTAGAACCTGGTAGGTACAGTACGAAACACTGGACTAGAACCGGAAGGTACAGTCGAAACGCTGGACTAGAACCTGAAGGTACAGTACAAAAACCTGGACTAAACCTGGAAGGTACAGTAACGAGAACGCTGGACTAGAACCTGGAAGGTACAGTACGAACGCTGGACTAGAACCTGGAAGGTACAGTACGAAACGCTGGACTAGAACCACTGGAAGGTACAGTACGAAACCTGGCTAGAACCTTGAAGGTACAGTACGAAACGCTGACTAGAACCGGAAGGTACGTCGAACGCTGGACTAGAACCCGGAAGGTACAGTAGGAAACGCTGGACTAGAACCTGGAATTACAGTACGAAACGCTGGACTAGAACCTGGAGAGTACAGTAGGAAAACGCTGGACTAGAACCGGTAGGTACAGTACGAAACGCTGGACTAGAACCTGGAAGGTACAGTACGAAACGCTGGACTAGAACCTGGAAGGTACAGACGAAACACTGGACTAGAACCTAAATTACATTACGAAACGCTGGACTAGAACCTGAAGGTACAGTAGAAAAACTGGACTAGAACCTGGAAGGTACAGTACGAACACTGGACTAGAACCTGGAAGGTACAGTACGAAACACTGGACTAGAACCTGAAGGTACAGTACGAAAACAGACTAGAACTGGAAACGTACGAAACACTGGACTAGAACCTGAAGGAACAGTACGAAACACTGGACTAGAACCTGGAAGGTACGTAACGAACACTGGACTAGAACTGGAAGGTACCGTACGAAACACTGGCTAGAACCTTGAAGGTACAGTACAAACGCTGGACTAGAAACCTGGAAGGTACAGTAGGAAACGCTGGACTAGACCTGGAGGTACAGTACGAAACGCTGGACTAGAAACCTGGAAGGTACAGTACGGAAACGCTGGACTAGAACCTGAGGTACAGTTACGAAACGCTGGACTAGAACCTGGAAGGTACTTACGAAACACTGGACTAACCTGGAAGTACAGTACGAAACGCTGACTAGAACCTGGTATGTACAGTACGAAACGCTGGACTAGAAACCTGGAAGGTACAGTACGAAAACGCTGGACTAGACCTGGAGGTACAGTACGAACGCTGGACTAGAACCTGGAAGGTACAGTACGAAACGCTGGACTAGAACTGGAAGGTACAGTAGGAAACGCTGGACTAGAACCTGGAAGGTACGTAGGAAACGCTGGACTAGACCTGGAAGGTACAGTACAAACGCTGGAGCTAGAACCTGGAAGGTACAGTAGGAAACGCTGGACTAGAACCTGGTGGTACAGTACGAAACGCGGAGTAGAACCTGGAAGGTACAGTAGGAACGCTGGACTAGAACCTGGTTACAGTACGAAACGCTGGACTAGAACCTGGAAGGTACAGTAGGAAACGCTGGACTAGAACCCGGAAGTTACAGTACGAACACTGGACTAGAACCTGAAGGTACAGTACAAAAACGCTGGACTAGAACCGGAAGGTCACAGTAGGAACACGTGGACTAGAACCTGGTAGTTACAGTACGAAACGCTGGACTAGAACCTGGAAGGTACAGTACGAACACTGGACTAGAAACCTGGAAGGTACAGTAGGAAACGCTGGACTAGAACCTGGAAGGTACAGTACGAAACACTGGACTAGAACTGGAAGGTACAGTACAAACGCTGGACGAGAACCTGGAAGGTACAGTAGGAAACGCTGGACTAGAACCTGGTAGGTACAGTACCGAAACGCTGGACTAAAACCTGAAGAAGCGTACGTACAAACACTGACTAGAACCTAGAAGGTACAGTACGAAACGCTGGACTAGAACCTGGAAGGTACAGTAGAAACGCTGGCACGAAACCTGGTAGGTACAGTACGAAACGCTGGACTAGAACCTGGAAGTACAGTACGAAACACTGACTAGAACTGAAGGTACAGTCGAAACGCTGGACTAGAACCTGGAAGGTACAGTAGGAAACGCTGGACTAACCTGAAGGTACAGTAGGAACGCTGACTAGAACCTGGAAGGTACAGTACGAAACGCTGGACTAGAACCTGGAAGGTACAGTAGGAAACGCTGGACTAGAACCTGGTAGGTACAGTACGAAACGCTGGAGTAGAACCTGGAAGGTACAGTAGGAAACGCTGGACTAGAACCTGGTAGGTACAGTACGAAACGCTGGACTAGAACCTGGAAGGTACAGTAGGAAACGCTGGACTAGAACCGATGGTAACACAGTACGAAACACTGACTAGAACCTGGGAAGTACAAGTACAAACGCTGGACTAGAACCTGGAAGGTACAGTTAGGAACGCTTGGACTAGAACCTGGTAGGTACAGTAGGAAACGCTGGACTAGAACCTGGTAGGTACAGTAAGAAACGCTGGACTAGAACCTGGAAGGTACAGTACGAAACACTGGACTAGAACCTGGAAGGTACAGTACGAAACGCTGGACTAGAACCTGGAAGGTACAGTACTAACAGGACTAGAACTTGGAAGGTACAGTACAAACACTGGACATAACCTAGAAGGTACAGTACGAAACGCTGGACTAGAACCTGAAGGTACAACGAAAAACTGGACTAGAACCTGGAAGGTCAGTACAAAACCTGGACTAGAACCGGAAGGTACAGTAGGAAACGCTGGACTAGAACCTGGTAGTACAGTACGAAACGCTGGACTAGAACCTGGAAGGTACAGTACACACTGGACTAGAACCTAAAGGTACAGTACAAACCTGGACTAGAACCTGGAAGATACAGTAGGAAACGCTGGACTAGAACCTGGAAGGTACAGTAGAAAACACTGGACTAAACCTGAAGGTACAGTACGAAACGTGCTGAGAGACCTGGAAGGTACAGAGAAACAGCTGGACTATAAACCTGGTAAGGTACAGTACGAAACACTGACTAGAACCTAGAAGGTACAGTAGCACAAACGCTGGACTAGAACCTGGAAGGTACAATACGAAACACTGACTAGAACCTAGAAGTACAGTACGAAACGCTGGACTAGAACCTGGAAGTACAGTAGAAACACTGGACTAGAACCTGGAAGGTACAGTACGAAACACTGGACTAGAACCTGGAAGGTACAGTAGAAACGCTGGACTAGAACCCGAAGGTACAGTAGGAAACCTGGACTAGAACCTGGAAGGTACGTACGAAACTTGGACTAGAACCGCGGAAGGTACAGTACAAAACGCTGGACTAGAACCTGGAAGGTACAGTAACGAAACGCTGGACTAGAACCCGTGGTACGTACGAAACTGCTAGAACCGGAGGTACAGTACGAAAACGCTGGACTAGAACCTGGAAGGTACAGTACGAAACGCTGGACTAGAACCTGGAAGGTACAGTACAAAACGCTGGACTAGAACTGGAAGTACAGTACGAACGCTGGACTAGAACCTGAGGTACAGTACGAAACACTGGACTAGAACCTGGAAGGTACAGTACAAAACGCTGGACTAAACTGGAAGGTACAGTACAAAACGCTGGACTAGAACCTGGAAGGTACAGTACGAAACGCTGGACTAGAACCTGGAAGGTACAGTACAAACGCTGGACTAGAACTGGAAGGTACAGTACGAAACAGCTGGACTAGAACCGGAAGGTACAGTACGAAAACGCGGGACTAGAACCTGAAGGTACAGTACGAAACGCTGGACTAGAACCTGGAAGGTACAGTACGAAACGCTGGACTAGAACCGGAAGGTACAGTAGAAACGCTGGACTAGAACCTGGAAGGTACAGTACGAAACGCTGGGCTAGACCTGGAAGGTACAGTAGGAAACGTGGACTAGAACCTGGTAGGTACAGTACGAACGCGTGGACTAGAACCTGGAAGGTACAGTACGAAACGCTGGACTAGAACCTGGAAGGTACAGTACGAAACAACTGGACTAGAACCTAGAAGGTACAGTACGAAACGCTGGACTACGAAGGTACGTAAAAACTGGACTAGACCTGAGTACAGTAAAACACTGGACTAGAACCTGGAAGGTACAGTACGAAAACTCTGGACTAGAACCGGAAGGTACAGTACGAAACGCGGACTAGACTTCGAAGGTACAGTACGAAACGCTGGACTAGAACCTGGAAGGTACAGTAGGAACGCTGGACTAGAACCGAGTACAGTAGGAAACCACTGGACTAGAACCTGAAGGTACAGTACGAAACGCTGGACTAGAACCTGGAAGGTACAGTAGGAACGCTGGACTAGAACCTGGTAGGTACAGTACGAAACGCTGGACTAGAACCTGGAAGGTACAGTAGGAACGCTGGACTAGAACCCGGAGGTACTAGACAACCGGACATAAACGCTGAAGTACAGTAGAAAAACGCTGGACTAGAACCTGGAAGGTACAGTAGGAAACGCTGGACTAGAACCTGGAAGGTACAGTACGAAACGCTGGACTAGAACCTGGAAGGTACAATACGAAACGCTGGACTAGAACCTGGTAGGTACAGTACGAAACGCTGGACTGAATGGAAGGTACTACGAACACTGGACTAGAACTGAAGGTACAGTACGACGCTGGACTAGAACCGGTAGGTAACAGTTCAAAACGCTGACTAGAACCTGGAAGGTACGTACGAACGCTGGACTAGAAACCGGTAGGTACAGTACGAAACGCTGGACTAGAACCCGAAGGTACAGTACGAAACGATGGACTAGAACCTGGAGTACAGTACGAAAACGCTGACTAGAACCTGGAAGGTACAGTACAAAACGCTGGACTAGAACCTGGAAGGTACAGTAGGAACGCTGGACTACAACCTGGAGGTACAGTACGAACACTGGACTAGAACCTGGAAGGTACAGTACAAAACGCTGGACTAGAACTGAAGGTACCAGTACAAAACGCTGGACTAGAAAGGTACAGTACAGACGCGACATAGAACCGGAAGGTACCATACGAAACGCTGACTAAACCTGGAGAGGTACAGTACGAACTGGACTAGACCTGGAAGGTACAGTACGAACGCTGGACTAGAACGGAAGGTACAGTACGAAACGTGACTAGAACCTGAGGTACAGTACGAAACGCTGGACTAGAACCGGAAGGTACAGTAACGAAACTCTGGACTAGAACCCTGAAGGTAAAAGACGAAACGCTGGTCTAGAACCTGGAAGGTACAGTACGAAACGCTGGACTAGAACCGGAAGGTACAGTACGAAACGCTGGACTAGACTGGTAGGTACAGTACGAAACGCTGAACTAGAAACCTGGAAGGGGTACAGTACGAAACGCTGGACTAGAACCCGAAGGTACAGTACAAACGCTGACTAGAACCTGGAAGGTACAGTACGAAACGCTGGACTAGAACCTGGAAGGTACAGTACGAAACGCTGGACTAGAACCTGGAAGGTACAGTAGAAACGCTGAACTAGAACTGGAAGGTACAGTACGAAACGCTGGACTAGAACCCGAAGGTACAGTACGAAACGCTGGACTAGAACCTGGAAGTACAGACACCGCTGGACTAGAACCTGGAAGGTACAGTACGAAACGCTGGACTAGAACCTGGAAGGTACAGTACGAAACGCTGGACTAGAACCTGGAAGGTACAGTACGAAACGCTGGACTAGAACCTGGAAGGTACAGTACGAAACGCTGGACTAGAACCCGGAGGTACAGTACGAAACGCTGGACTAGAACCCGGAAGGTACAGTACGAAACGCTGGACTAGAACCTGGAAGGTACAGTACAAAACGCTGGACTAGAACCTGGAAGGTACAGTACGAAACGCTGAACTAGAACCTGGAAGGTACAGTACGAAACGTGGACTAGAACCCGGAAGTACAGTACGAACGCTGGACAGAACCGAAGGTACAGTACGAAACGCTGGACTAGAAACCTGAAGGTACAGTACACAAACGTGGACTAGAACCTGGAAGGTACAGTAACAAAACGCGTGGACTAGAACCTGGGATGTCGAGTACGAAACAATGAGACTAGAACCTGGAAGGTACAGTACGAAACATGGACTAGAACCTGGAAGGTACAGTACGAAACGCTTGGACTAGAACCTGGAAGGTACAGTACGAAACGCTGAACTAGAACTAGAAGGTACAGTTAAAACGAAACACTGGACTAGAACCTGGAAGGTCAGTACGAAAACATGGACTAGAACCTGGAAGGTACAGTACGAAACATGGACTAGACCTGGAAGGTACAGTACGAAACGCTGACTAGAACCTGGAAGGACATACGAACATGGACTAGAACGGAAGGTACGTACAAACGCTGGACTAGAACCTGGAAGGTACAGTACAAAACGCTGGACTAGAACTGGAAGGTACAGTACGAAACGCTGAACTAGAACCTGAAGGTACAGTACGAAACGCTGGACTAGAAACCCGAAGTACAGTACGAAACGCTGGACTAGAACCCGGAAGGTACAGTACGAAACGCTGGACTAGAACCTGGAAGGTACAGTACAAACGGGACATAGAACCTGGAAGGTACAGTACAAACGCTGACTAGAACCTGGATGGTACAAGTACGAAACAAGGACTAGAACCTGGAAGGTACAGTACGAAACAATGGACTAGAACCTGGAAGGTACAGTACGAAACGCTGGACTAGAACCTGGAAGGTACAGTACGAAACGTCTGAACAACCTAGAAGGTACAGTACGAAACACTGGACTAGAACTGGAAGGTACAGTACGAAACATGGACTAGAACCTGGAAGGTACAGTACGAAACAATGGACTAGAACCTGGAAGGTACAGTACGAAACGCTGGACTAGAACCTGGAAGGTACAGTACGAAACAATGGACTAGAACCTGGAAGGTACAGTACGAAACGCTGAACTAGAACCTAGAAGGTATAAAGCGCAGGCCTAACACACCCATTTAAGGGCTAGGCAACACCAGCGCGTTTTGCGCATACAATTTTGTTTAAAATAGAAATCGCAGGAACGCAAACATTCCCGCAGTTTCTGATGCGCATGCGATAGGTATTGTTGCCGCACCATTTTTTACACCAACGCATGTGTTTTTGGGATACTTAAATTATTAAACCGCAAACGCGCAACAACGCACAGAAATTGCATACGCAGTCGCGTGCGATAACACTCGTGATTGCGTTGTAGTTGGGCCTCATCCTAAATGTTGTTAAAAGTGTAAAAACAATTTTATATTTGCATTGCTTTTTGCCTGCCTTGGGAATAAAAACAGCGCTGGGCCCACAAAGTAAGAGTTAAACCTACACGAAACTGGTATTTCATCGGAAATCCTTATTGAACTTCATTAAGGCTTTGGAGAGTGTTGAGAACGCACTGCCCCCATGTGGTGTTTCAATAGTATGTATTAACTTCCCCTTATAAGTTAGTGTTTGTACTACTGTATATTTATACTGTGGTAGAGCATTGGTAACACACTGCCCCTTGTGGTTATTTAGTAGTATGAAGAATCTGTAAATACATTAAATGAATGGACTGTTACATACTTTTCATTGCCCCTTTATAATATCCTCATCCTGAAGAAATATTGGACCAAAGCCTCAGCTGTTTGTTTAATCTAGTTTACTAGTTTCCTTCTTACTGTATGGGCATTGCATATGAGGAAAGGACTGGTAGATTTATAATGAGGCAGAGGCTTAACGGATACTGCAGAGGAACCATTTTAAATTGATCTTTACCTTTAGCAGAAGGCAGCAAAATTAGCAGGTTCATGGAAGATTTTGATTGGTCACTTAAGGAAGATTGTACCAAACGAGCATGCCCAGACTGCAATACAGGCTTTGGAAGTCTAAGCATGCTCAGTAGATGGGATTCTTTTTTTTTAAATATTTCTAGAAATTTCTAATTAAAAAAAAAAACACATTTGAAATTAGAAACCTCAAAAATACTACGCAGAATGCCAAAACAGGAAGCACATGGACGGTGTTTTGTAAAGAATTTGGCCATTGATACATGTTCTCCAGACAATTTCCCAGGTGCCTGAGCCATTTACAGTACGTTTGCTATTTACACCTTCTTTCAGATTTTTCAACTCTCATTGATCTCAATCAGATGCTGCAGAACATCCGTAAATCAAGAAAGATGTGTTTCTCCTAGATTCTTATTGAATCTATTAGCACACCTTTAAAGGTGGCCATACACACAAACGATAATGGCTAAATCCCACCAGGGAACGACGGGATTTACCCATTATCGTCAGTGTTTAGGGCTGTCCCCAACTGGCCGGTGTGCCGACAAACAACCTTAGTTGGCAATATGGTCGGGAATGCCGGAAAATTTTTGTCTGTAGGTATCGGCTCCCTTTACTTTAAGTTACGGGAGCCGATACGATTGTAATGTGTATGGCCACATGGCCAATCGATCCCTATACTGCATATGGGGATTGGTCGGGTCCATGTGTGCGGTTCCCACAGCCTGTGTGCCAAGTGATACCAATGTGATCTGTCGGCATACATGCTGTGGTTGAGTCCATTAGTTTGATTCCACCCTTGGAGGCATCAGCAAGGAGTTTGTATGTTCTCCCCGCAATCATAAAGACATACTGTGGTTATATGTGTCAAATAAATGTGCTTAGATTGTAAGCTCTTCGGGACAGGGCCTGATGTGAATGTATTCACGTAATTGTAAAACGCTATGGAAGAGGTTGGTGCTACATAAATCCACAATAATAATAATAATAATAAGTTCAATACAGCATCTGGTTACAGTCCCATATTAGATTTCACAAATCTGACCCTGATCTATTATATTCTTACTGTACCTACACTGCTCGTTTTTTTTTTGGGGGGGGGGTTTCCCGTTGTCAAATAAGACTTAATTTTATAAAATTTTATCAGTCTATTTTGAGTAGCCAGAAAGACTTTTATATGAGAATTCATTATTTAGTCCAAGGACTCCTCCTGTATATTTAGTAACAATTTTGCCCACTTAACTTCCATTTTCAGTAGGTTTTATTTTGCAATCATTTCAGATATAATTTAGCAACAATTTTCTTCTTTTTCCCCAACATTCCTAATATTATACCGTATAAAGTGTAACATATACCATATAAAGTGTAACATACCGTATAAAGTGTAACATATACTTTATAAAGTGTAACACATACCGTATAAAGGGTAACATTCCGTATAAAGTGTAACATATACCGTATAAAGTGTAACATATACCGTATAAAGTGTAACATAACGTATAAAGTGTAACATATACTGTATTAAGTGTAACATACCGTATAAAGGGTAACATTCCGTATAAAGTGTAACATATACCGTATAAAGTGTAACATACCGTATAAAGTGTAACATATACCGTATAAAGTGTAACATACCGTATAAAGTGTAACATATACCGTATAAAGTGTAACATAACGTATAAAGTGTAACATATACCGTATAAAGGGTAACATTTCGTATAAAGTGTAACATATACCGTATAAAGTGTAACATACCGTATAAAGTGTAACATATACCGTATAAAGTGTAACATACCGTATAAAGTGTAACATATACCGTATAAAGTGTAACATAACGTATAAAGTGTAACATATACTGTATAAAGTGTAACACATACCGTATAAAGGGTAACATTCTGTATAAAGTGTAACATATACCGTATAAAGGGTAACATTCCGTATAAAGTGTAACATATACCGTATAAAGGGTAACATATACCGTATAAAGTGTAAACAACCGTATAAAAGTGGAACATATACCGTATAAAGTTGTGAAACAATATTAAAAGTGTTAACATATACCATATAAAGTGTAAACATATACCGTTATTATAAAGGGTAAACAATACGTAAAAGTGTAAACATATACGCTTATTATTATAAAGTTGTAACATACTGTAATAAGTGTAACATATACGTATATACAGGTTGCGTTTAACATACTGTAAAAGTGTAAAAATGTCTGACCGATTAAGTCATCTACATACAAGGGTACAAACAAGTACATATCCGTATTATTAAAGCTGTAAACAGTCTGATAGAAAGGGTAACCATAACGTATAAAGTGTAACACTACTGTATAAAGTGTAAAAATACCGTATAAAGGGTAACATTCTGTTATAAAGTGAACATAAACCGGTATTAACGGGGAATACCTTCCGTATAATTCAAGTGTAACATATACCGTATAAAGGGTAACATATACCGTATAAAGTGTAACATATACCGTATAAAGTGTAACATACTGTATAAAGTGTAACATATACCGTATAAAGTGTAACATATACCGTATAAAGTGTAACATACTGTATAAAGTGTAACATATACCGTATAAAGTGTAACATACCGTATAAAGTGTAACATATACCGTATAAAGGGTAACATATACCGTAAAAAGTGTTGCACTTCTACTCCTCAGAATATGTCTCAGCTGTAAAATGGTCATATTTTTCTAAAAGTTTTTCATAAGGGATCATTTTATTATAGGCAATGACATGTTTAAATAATTTAATCCCTTTTTCCATCCCCTGGCCAAGCCATGGGCAATTAGTTGTGGATACAAATGATTACACCTTAATGGGGTTTCCTGTAGAGTTTTCTTAAATTCCAACAGTTTATTAACCCATATTTTCCTATCTTGGAGGTGTAATGGGGTACCTTTGCCCGCTATATGTTTAGATGGATTCATTAGAAAAGGCTACATAGTGACCTTTTAAATAGTACACAAGCTTGTAATCTGACTTTGTAGGGCTACCTTCATCCATCCAACATTGTAGATATTTAACTTGTCCTGCCCAATAATACAGCTAGTCAGGTAAGTCAGGTAAGGCAAGACCCACTCTACCTTTGGGTGCTTGTAGCTGTTTTGAAAATACCCTAGAGCATTGATTGACTCAAAGAAAAAATACCAACAAGCTGTTTAATTTATGAAAGAGATGTTCTGGTATGTATAGCATTGAATGTTGTAATATATATTCAGGGAGATTCAATAAAAGTTCTTATCATTTAAAAAGGTGCTAATTTTACCCCAACCAATCAGATCTTATTTAACATTTAAAAGCTAACATCTGATTGGTTGGGGCAAAATTAGCACCATTTTTAATGGTAAGAACCTTTATTGAATATCCCTGATAATATTTGATTATAAATATAATTCTTCTATATAAATTTAAAATTAATACCTTCCAATGTAACAATGTCTCATTAATTCAATAAATGATAACAATGGTAGAATATTTAGATTAAAAAAACCTTCTGTATTTTTAGTTATTTATAAGTATATATGCATATAGAGATGGCCGAACTTCATAAACTTCAGTCTGTTTTCGAACTTTCGAACTTTAGTAAGAGTTCAAAAGTTCGAATTCGGACCCATTAAAGTCAATGGGGAGTGATAGTTTGAAAAGTCAGAGTGATTTACAGCTAAACTAACAATGGTAACTTACTGTAAATGGCTGTGGCACCTGGGGAACATGTCACTATTAGAGATGGACTAGAACTCGAACCCGAGTTCTAGCCGAACTATTCGAGTTCGAACGAACTTGGACTTCTCAAAATATCCTGGACCGGGACTTTCTATTTTTTCGGACTTATAAAAAACGAAACGAAACGAAACGAAACGAACGATACATTCGAGGATTACTGAAAATTGAAGGCTACATTCGAGGATTATTGTAAATGAACGCTACTTTCGAGGGTTAGCAAACGATACATTCTATCGAACATTCGAGGGTTATCGAAAACAAACGATACATTCTAGGGTTAGCGAACGGTCCATAAAATTGATAATTATCGAATTTACATTAATTAGCGAAAATACAGCCACGAGTCCAGAAAAACGAACTACAGTAGTTCTAGTTCGTCCAAACTCATAAAGTTCGTTCGAGTTCGGTTTTGTGTCCATCTATATATGCATATTATGGAACTGAACATTTTTACAGGAACCCCACATCATCTTTCCATGTATCCAATGGCATAATACTTAATTACTTCCAGTTTATATATATCCCAGAATACTTTCCAAACTCTGTGATTACTTACATTGTTTCTATCAAGAACTCATTTGAAGCATCTAAAAACATAACAATGTTGTCTGCTTATAAACCAATTTTCTCAGTATACAGTTTCCGACCAGTTATCAACCTACATTTTTTTATTGCCACTACTTTGGTCACTAATGCAAATAACAACAGGGAAAGAGGACAACCTTGTCTTGTTCCCCTATATGATACAAAACAATCAGACATTTTATCATGCATGGATATTCTTTCCCTCGGTAGATTATACAGCAATTTCATCCAAGCTATAAATTGTGTCCCAAAACCCAAAAATCTTTATTACCTCGCATAAAAATTTCAGTGTATCAAATCCCTTCGGGGCATTTAAAGTTAGTGACACCTAATGGCCTATATTGTCGTGGTTAATCTGCGATTGTCCATTGGACACTTCCTGTCTATCATGATGAAAATATGTCATTGCCTTAATAATGTAACCTCCCTCTTCTATCCTAGAAATTGGTACAGTTCCAGGGATCCAAGAGGAAATCAACAAGGATTTTCACTCTCCTTCTCCCTTAGGACAAGGGGTCCCAATGAAATAGAGATACAGTAATATGGGGGGGGAAGGTACATTGACCTACACAGGGGTAGATAGAGAAGTTAGGGATCAGGGGGCTAATAACACAACGGAGGACGGAGAAGGGGGAGAGGGGACCATAGAGGATAAGGAGGCATGTACGAACATTTATGGAAGTAAGTCAATTGATAATCTAAAATGTATGTTAACAAATGCAAGAAGTCTGTCTGGAAAAACCAGGGAATAGAGATGTCCGAACTTCGCAAAATCCGGTCCGCTCGAGGATCCGCGAATTTTCGAAAAAATTCGAAAATTCGAAAATCCGCGAGCGGACCCGTTAAAATTAAAAATACCCTTGAAATAACGAGATTTTTCATATTTTCGAAAATTTTCGAAATTACGAGTTTTCCCGTTTTTTCGGGAATTTTCGAAATTACGGGTTTTCATGTATTTTCGAAAAATATGCATTTTCGAAAATACAAGTAATCACCGTAATTTTGAAAATTTTCGAAAATATGTATGTCTGGAATTAAGAGAAATCCTTGTATTTTCGAAAATACGTGTTTTCCCGTATTTTCGAAAATTCCCGAAAATACGTGAAAACTCGTAATTTCGAAAATTTTCAAAAATATGAAAAATCCGCGAATCGGAAGTTCGGATGGCGGAAAATCCGGAAAATCCGGAAAAATCCGCCGTTCGCGGACGGGATAAATCCGCGGCGGATCCGGGTTCGGATCCGCGAACCGGCCATCCCTACCAGGGAACCTGAAATAATGTCTTTAAAGGAAAGGTATTATGTGATTGGTAAAGCAGAATCATGGCTAAATGATTCACACGACTGGACAGTAAATATTGAAGGATACTCCTTATTTAGACATGACAGAGTTAATAAGAAAGGAGGAGGAGTATGTATGTATGTTAAACAGGAATCAAAGCCAAATCTAAAAGATGGAATAGATGGGGTCATAAATGATACAGCAGAAACAATATGGGTGGAACTGTGTACAGGAAGCAAGAAGGTTGGTAAATTAATTGTTGGAGTATGTTATAAGCCGCCAAATGCCTGGGAGGAGCTGGAAATTAATCTTCATATGCAGTTGGCGAAGGCTGCTGGTATGGGGCATGTTTTGGTTATGGGGGATTTTAACTACCCTGAAATAGATTGGAGTAAGGGAACTGCCAGCACCTCGAAAGGTATAAAGTTCTTAAATTTCCTATATGAGCATTTTCTTTCACAGATGGTAGAAGTTCCTACTAGACAGAATGCGTTGTTGGATCTGGTGATATCTAATAACCCAGAGCTCATTTTGGAGATGAGGGTAATGGGAAGCTTAGGGAATAGTGACCATGATATAGTGTCATTTAATATAGGTTGCAGAAAACTAAAGTGCACTGGCTTAACAAAAACTTTTTGTTAATTTTATGCTGTTAAAGGAATCACTCCTGCTCATAGACTGGGGGGAACTGTTTCTAGGTAAAGATACTGAGCAGATGTGGACCACTTTTAAAGGGATATTAAACTATAACATTTCTAAATCTGTACAGGTGTAAAAAAATGAGGTCCACTCCTGCATGGCTTAATGCTCAGGTAAAAATGGAATGGAAAAAAAGAAAAAAAGGCTTTTAAAATTTTGAAATCAGAGGGAACAGAACAGGCTACAGGGAGTACAAAAGCTGTAATAGAGTGCGAAGAAAGCAATTAAACTAGCTAAAACAGAAAATGAATACGGATTGCCGAACAAAGCAAGTCCAACCACAAAATGTTTTTTAAGTAGATAAATGGTAAAAGATGAGGACTGAGAATGTGGGACCATTAAATAATGGGACTGAGATGGTTGTAGAGGATGCCGAAAAAGGCTAATCTGCTAACCCGTTTTTTTTACATCGGTTTTACTGTTGAGAATCCTTGTCCTTACAGCGGGATTGTAAATATATGCAAGGTAGAAAGATGAGTATTCACATTGGCTAAAAGAGCATATGGTACGGAAACAATTATACAAAGTTAATATCAATAAAGCCCCAGGACCAGATGGATTGCACTCAGATTTTAAAAAGAGTATAGACCTGTAAGCTGGTAACTATAGACCTGTAAGCCTAACATCAGTGGTAGGGAAGGTGCTGGAAATTTTGTTACGGGATCATATCCTTGACTTTGTCTCCAGAGCTCATCATTAGTGGTAGTCAGCATGGATTTATGAGAAATAGATCATGCCAGACAAATTTAATTGGATTTATGAAGAAGCTAGTAAGTTAGATTCAGGACAGCAGAGTGGATGTGGTATATACTGGATTTTGCGAAAGCTTTTCATACTGTGCCACATAAGCGACTAATGTATAAACTGGGACTAGTGGCCTCGAAGAAAAACATTTTTCATGGATAGAGAACTGGTTATTAGATTGCAAACAGAGAGTGGTGGTTAATGGAGCTACATCTATGTGGGCTAAATTTCTAAGAGGAGTGCCTCAGGGTTCTGTACTGGGGCCGCTTCTGTTTAATCTGTTTATAAATGACTTAGAAGGGGGCATTGAGAGCAAGGTCTCAGTGTTTGCTGATGACACTAAACTATGCAGAGCTTTGGAAACTTCAAGTGCAAGTGCTGCAAGCAGACCTAGATAGATTATCAAAATGGGCAGCAGAATGGCAGATGAGATTCAATGTTGATAAATGTAAGGTGATGCATTTGGGATTCAATAATCCCTGTGCCACCTACACCATAAATAACTCTGTGTTAAGTGCATCTGTAATGGAAAAAGACTTGGGGGGGTCTGGTAGATAACAGACTTAGCTATAGCAAACAATGCCAGGGTAGCAACAGCTAGAGCTAGCAAATATTGTCTTGTATAAAGAGAGGAATTGATTCAAGAGAGAAAAATTATTTCTCCCTCTTTACAAGGCACTGGTAAGGCCTAATTTGGAATATGCGTGGTGCAGTTTTGGAATCCCATATACAAAAGGGACATCTTGGAAATTGAAGCAGTTCAGAGAAGGGCAACTAAATTAATAAGGGGAATGGAGGGGCTTGAATATGCAGGCAGATTAGGACTGTTTAAATTGGAGAAGCGACGTTTGGGGGGGATATGATAACCTTATACAAATATATTAATGGGCTATTACAATAAACTCTCTGGTGCATTTTTCACTAATAGATCATATCAGAGGACACGTGGACATCCTTTAAGATTAGAAGAAAAGAAGTTTCACTTCAGGTTAGGAGAGGTTTCTTTTCAATGAGAACAGTAAAACTGTGGAACTGTCTTCCAGCAGATGTGGTAATGGCGGTTCATTGAATAGCTTTAAAAAGGCCTGGAAGTTTCTAAAACTAAAAAATATTGAGAATTACTGGTATTAATGCATTAGATCTGGTTGATCCAGGGATACTTTCCGATTGCCGTTTGGAGGGGAATGAATCCCCCCCCTTTTTAGGCTGGTTTTTTTGCCTTCCTCTGGATCAACTGTAAGGTAGAGTTAAAAAAAAAAAAAGAGGGTGGATAGGTTGGACTTCATGGAGTATGTCTTTATTCAACCTTAATTACTATGTACTATGTAATAGCGGTACATATCGAATGGAAAATGCCAGTGTACCACCAGACACAGGTTAGGTGAGCGGTACATACAGAATAGGGAACTACAGATGTACCTGCCCAGACACAGGTTAGTGAGTGGTACATACAGAATAGGGAACTACAGATGTACCTCCCAGACACAGGTTATGGTGAGTGGTACATACAGAATGGGACAATACAGATGAACTTCCCAGACACAGGTTATGGTGAGTGGTACATACAGAATAGGGAACTACAGATGTACCGCCAGACAGGTAGGTGAGTGGTACATACAGAATAGGGAACTACAGATGAACCTCCCAGACACAGGTTATGGTGAGTGGTACATACAGAATAGGGAAACTACAGATGACCTTCCCAGACACAGGTTATGTGAGTGGTACATACAGAATATGGGAAATACAGATGTACCTGCCAGACACAGGTTGGTGAGTGGTACATACAGAATGGGGAACACAGATGTACCTGCCAGACACAGGGTAAGGTGAGGGTACATACAGAATAGGGAACTACAGATGTACCTGCCCAGACCAGGGTAAGGTGAGCGGTACATACAGAATGGGGAACTACAGATGTACCTGCCCAGACACAGGGTAAGGTGCGTGGGACATTACAGAATGGGGAACTACAGATGTACCTGCCCAGACACAGGTTATGGTGAGCGGTACATACAGAATAGGGAACTACAGATGTACCTGCCCAGACACAGGGTAAGGTGAGCGGTACATACAGAATGGGGAACTACAGATGTACCTGCCCAGACACAGGGTAAGGTGAGCAGTACATACAGAATAGGGAACTACAGATGTACCTGCCCAGACATAGGGTAAGGTGAGCAGTACATACAGAATGGGGAACTACAGATGTACCTGCCCAGACATAGGGTAAGGTGAGCGGTACATACAGAATGGGGAACTACAGATGTACCTGCCCAGACACAGGGTAAGGTGAGCTGCCGGTACATAAAGAATAGGGAACTACAGATGTACCTACCAGACACAGGGTAAGGTGAGCGGTACATACAGAATGGGAACTACAGATGACCTGCCCAGACACAGGTTAAGGTGAGGGTACATACAGAATTAGGGAACTAAGATGGAACCTGCCAGACACAGGGTAGGTGAGTGGTTACTACAGAATAGGAACTACAGATGAACACCCAGACACAGGTTATGGTGAGTGGTACATACAGAAAGGGAACTACAGATGAAACCTCCCAGACAGTTATGGTGAGTGGTAACATACAGAATAGGGAACTACAGATGAACCTACCCAGACACAGGTTATGGTGAGTGGTACATACAGAATAGGGAACTACAGATGTACCTGGCCAGATACAGGTTATGGTGAGTGGTACATACAGAATAGGGAACTACAGATGAACCTGCCCAGACACAGGTTATGGTGAGTGGTACATACAGAATAGGGAACTACTCGGGTCGGATCCGCGAACCGGCCATCCCTACCAGGGAACCTGAATAATGTCTTTAAAGGAAAGGTATTATGTGATTGGTAAAGCAGAATCATGGCTAAATGATTCACACGAATTGGACAGTAAATATTGAAGGATACTCCTATTTAGACATGACAGAGTTAATAAGAAAGGAGGAGGAGTATGTATGTATGTTAAAACAGGAATCAAAGCCAAATCTAAAGATGGAATAGATGGGTCATAAATGATACAAGCAGAAACAATATGGGTGGAATGTGTACAGGAAGCAAGAAGGTTGGTAAATTAATTGTTGGAGTATGTTATAAGCCGCCAAATGCACTGGGAGGAGCTGGAAATTAATCTTATATGCAGTTGGCGAAGGCTGCTGGTATGGGGCATGTTTTGGTTATGGGGGATTTTTAACTACCCTGAAATAGATTGAGGAGTAAGGGAACTGCCAGCACCTCGAAAGGTATAAAGTTCTTAAATTTCCTATATGAGCATTTCTTTCACAGATGGTAGAAGTTCCTACTAGACAGAATGCGTTGTTGGATTGGTGATATCTAATAACCCAGAGCTCATTTTGAGATGAGGGTAATGGGAAGCTTAGGGAATAGTGACCATGATATAGTGTCATTTAAATAGGTTGCAGAAAACTAAAGTGCACTGGCTTAACAAAAACTTTTTGTTAATTTTATGCTGTTAAAGGAATCACCTGCTCATAGGACTGGGGGGAACTGTTTTAGGTAAAGATACTGAGCAGATGTGGACCACTTTTAAAGGGATATTAAAACTATAACATTTCTAAATCTGTACAGGTGTAAAAAAATGAGGTCCACTCCTGCATGGCTTAATGCTCAGGTAAAAATGGAATGGAAAAAAAGAAAAAGGCTTTTAAAATTTTGAAATCAGAGGGAACAGAACAGGCTTACAGGGAGTACAAAAGCTGTAATAGAGTGCAAGAAAGCAATTAAACTAGCTAAAACAGAAAATGAAATACGGATTGCCGAACAAAGCAAGTCCAACCACAAAATGTTTTTTTAAGTATATAAATGGTAAAAAGATGAGGCACGAGAATGTGGGACCAATAAATAATGGGACTGAGATGGTTGTAGAGGATGCCGAAAAGGCTAATCTGCTAACCAGTTTTTTTACATCGGTTTTTACTGTGAGAATCCTTGTCCTTACAGCAGGGATTGTAAATATATGCAAGGTAGAAAGATGAGTATTCACATTGGCTAAAAGAGCATATGGTACAAGGAAACAATTATACAAAGTAATATCAATAAAGCCCCAGGACCAGATGGATTGCATCCTCAGATTTTAAAAGAGTATAGACCTGTAGCTGGTAACTATAGACTGTAAGCCTAACATCAGTGGTAGGGAAGGTGCTGGAAATTTTGTTACGGGATCATTATCCTTGACTTTGTCCAGAGCTCATCATTAGTGGTAGTCAGCTGGATTTATGAGAAATAGATCATGCCAGACAAAATTTAATTGGATTTTATGAAAGAAGCTAGTAAGTTAGTTCAGGCACAGCAGTGGATGTGGTTATACTGGATTTTGCGAAAGCTTTTCATACGTGCCACATAGCGACTAATGTATAAACTGGGACTAGTGGCCTCGAAGAAAACATTTGTTCATGGATAGAGAACTGGTTATTAGATTGCAAACAGAGAGTGGTGGTTAATGGAGCTACATCTATGTGGGGCTAAATTTCTAAGAGGAGTGCCTCAGGGTTCTGTACTGGGGCCGCTTCTGTTAATCTGTTTTATAATGACTTAGAAGGGGGCATTGAGAGCAAGGTCTCAGTGTTTGCTGATGACACTAAACTATGCAGAGCTTGGAAACTTCAAGTGCAAGTGCTGCAAGCAGACCTAGATAGATTATCAAAATGGGCAGCAGAATGGCAGATGAGATTCAATGTTGATAAATGTAAGGTGATGCATTTGGGATTCAATAATCCCTGTGCCACCTACACCATAAATAACTCTGTGTTAAGTGCATCTGTAATGGAAAAAGACTTGGGGGGTCTGGTAGATAACAGACTTAGCTATAGCAAACAATGCCAGGTAGCAACAGCTAGAGCTAGCAAGATATTGCTTGTATAAAGAGAGGAATTGATTCAAGAGAGAAAAATATATTCTCCCTCTTTACAAGGCACTGGTAAGGCCTAATTTGGAATATGCGGTGCAGTTTTTGGAATCCCATATACAAAAGGAGACATTGGAAATTGAAGCAGGTCAGAGAAGGGCAACTAAATTAATAAGGGGAATGGAGGGGCTGAATATGCAGGCAGATTAGGACTGTTTAAATTGGAGAAGCGACGTTTGGGTGGGGATATGATAACCTTATACAAATATATTAATGGGCTATACAATAAACTCTCTGGTGCATTTTTCACTAATAGATCATATCAGAGGACACGTGGACATCTTTAAGATTAGAAGAAAAGAGTTTCATCTTCAGGTTAGGAGAGGTTTCTTTTCAATGAGAACAGTAAAACTGTGGAACTGTCTTCCAGCAGATGTGGTAATGGCAGGGTTCATGAATAGCTTTAAAAAGGCCTGGATACGTTTCTAAAACTAAAAAATATGAGAATTACTGGTATTAATGCATATAGATCTGGTTGATCCAGGGATACTTTCCGATTGCCGTTTGGAGTGGGAATGAATCCCCCCCCTTTTTAGCTGGTTTTTTTTTGCCTTCCTCTGGATCAACTGTAAGGTAGAGTTAAAAAAAAAAGAGGGTGGATAGGTTGGACTTCATGGACGTATGTCTTTATTCAACCTTAATTACTATGTTACTATGTAATAGCGGTACATATAGAATGGAAAACTGCCAGTGTTACCTACCAGACACAGGTTATGGTGAGCGGTACAACAGAATAGGGAATACAGATGTTACTGCCCAGACACAGGTTATGGTGTGAGTGGTACATACAGAATAGGAACTACAGATGTACCTGCCCAGACACAGGTTATGGTGAGTGGTACATACAGAATGGGAATACAGAGAACCTTCCAGACACAGGTTAGGTGAGTGGTACATACAGAATAGGGAGAGCTACAGATGTACCTGCCCAGACACAGGGTAAGGTGAGCGGTACATACAGAATAGGGAACTCAGATGAACCTACCCAGATACAGGTTATGGTGAGTGGTACATACAGAATAGGAACTACAGATGAAACTTCCAGACACAGGTTATGGTGAGTGGTACATACAGAATAGGGAAATACAGATGTACCTGCCCAGACACAGGTTAGGTGAGTGGTACATACAGAATGGGGAAACTAAAGATGTACCTGCCCAGACACAGGTGGTAAGGTGAGCTGGTACATACAGAATAGGGGAACTACAGATGTACCGCCCAGACACAGGGTAAGGTGAGCGGTACATACAGAATGGGGAACTACAGATGTACCTGCCCAGACACAGGGTAAGGTGAGCGGTACATACAGAATAGGGAACTACAGATGTACCTACCCAGACACAGGGTAAGGTGAGCGGTACATACAGAATGGGGAACTACAGATGTACCTGCCCAGACACAGGGTAAGGTGAGCGGTACATACAGAATGGGAACTACAGATGACCTGCCCAGACACAGGGTAAGGTGAGGCGGTACATACAGAATAGGGAACTACAGATGTACCTACCAGACACAGGGTAAGGTGAGCGGGTACATACAGAATAGGGAACTACAGATGGTACCTGCCAAGACAACAGGGTAAGGTGAGCGGTACATACAGAATAGGGAACTACAGATGTACCTGCCCAGACACAGGGTAAGGTGAGTGGTACATACAGAATAGGGAACTACAGATGAACCTACCCAGACACAGGTTATGGTGAGTGGTACATACAGAATAGGGAACTACAGATGAACCTACCCAGACACAGGTTATGGTGAGTGGTACATACAGAATAGGGAACTAAGATGAACCTACCCAGACCAGGTTATGGTGAGTGGTACATACAGAATAGGGAACTACAGATGTACTGGCCAGATACAGGTTATGGTGAGTGGTACATACAGAATAGGGAACTACAGATGAACCTACCCAGACACAGGTTATGGTGAGTGGTACATACAGAATAGGGAACTACAGATGAACCTACCCAGACACAGGTTATGGTGAGTGGTACATACAGAATAGGGGAAAATAACTACAGATGAACCTAACCCAGACAACACAGGTTATGGTGAGTGGTACATACAGAATAGGGAACTACAGATGAACCTACCCAGACACAGGTTATGGTGAGTGGTACATACAGAATAGGGAACTACGGGACTTCTCAAAATATCCTGGACCGGGACTTTCTATTTTTTCGGACTTATAAAAAACGAAACGAAACGAACGAAACGAACGATACATTCGAGGTTACTGAAAATTGAAGGCTACATTCGAGGATTATTGTAATGAACGCTACTTTCGAGGGTTAGCAAACGATACATTCTATACGAACATTCGAGGGTTATCGAAAACAAACGATACATTCTAGGGTTAGCGAAGAGTCCATAAAATTGATAATTATCGAATTTACATTAATTAGCGAAAATACAGCCACACGAGTCACAGAAAACGAACTACAGTAGTTCTAGTTCGTCCAAACTCATAAAGTTCGTTCGAGTTCGGTTTTGTGTCCATATATATATGCATATTATGGAACTGAACATTTTACAAGAACCCCACATCATCTTCCATGTATCCAATGGCATAATACTTAATTACTTCCAGTTTATATATATCCCAGAATACTTTCCAAACTCTGTGATTACTTACATTGTTCTATCAAGAACTCATTTGAAGCATCTAAAAACAAACAATGTTGTCTGCTTATAAACCAATTTCTCAGTATACAGTTCCGACAGTTATCAACCTACATTTTTTTTATTGCCATACTTTGGTCACTAATGCAAATAACAAACAGGGAAAGAGGACAACCTTGTCTTGTTCCCCTATATGATACAAACAACAGACATTTTATCATGCATGGATATTCTTTCCTCGGTAGATTATACAGCAATTTCATCCAAGCTATAAATGTGTCCAAAACCCAAAAATCTTTATTACCTCGCATAAAAATTTCAGTGTATCAAATCCCTTCGGGGCATTTAAAGTTAGTGACACCTAATGGCCTATATGTCGTGGTTAATCTGCGATTGTCCATTGGACACTTCCTGTCTATCATGATGAAAAATATGTCATGCCTTAATAATGTAACCTCCCTCTTCTATCCTAGAAATTGGTACAGTTCCAGGGATCCAAGAGGAAATCAACAAGGATTTTCACTCCTTCTCCCTTAGGACAAGGGGGTCCCAATGAAATAGAGATACAGTAATATGGGGGGGGAAGGTTACATTGACCACACAGGGGTAGATAGAGAAGTTAGGGATCAGGGGGCTAATAACACAACGGAGGACGGAGAAAGAAGGGGGAGAGGGGACCATAGAGGATAAGGAGGCATGTACGAACATTTATGGAAGTAAGTCAATTGATAATCTAAAATGTATGTTTAACAAATGCAAGAAGTCTGTCTGGAAAAACCAGGGAATAGAGATGTCCGAACTTCGCAAAATCCGGTCCGCTCGAGGATCCGCGAATTTTCAGAAAAATTCGAAAATTCGAAAATCCGCGAGCGGACCCGTTAAAATTAAAAATACCCTGAAATAACGAAGATTTTTCATATTTCGAAAATTTTCGAAATTACGAGTTTTCCCGTTTTTTCGGGGAATTTTCGAAATTACGGTTTTCATGTATTTCGAAAAATATGCATTTTCGAAAATAAAGTAATCACCGTAATTTTGAAAATTTTCGAAAATATGTATGTCTGGAATTAAGAGAAATCCTTGTATTTTCGAAAATACGTGTTTTCCCGTATTTTCGAAAATCCCGAAAATACGTGAAAACTCGTAATTTCGAAAAATTTCAAAAATATGAAAAATCCGCGAATCGGAAGTTCGGGATGGCGGAAAATCGGAAAATCCGGGAAAATCCGCCGTTCGCGGACGGGATAAATCGCGGCGGATCCGGGTTCGGATCCGCGAACCGGCCATCCCTACCAGGGACCTGAAAAATAATGCTTTAAAGGAAAGGTATTATGTGATTGGTAAGCAGAATCATGGCTAAATGATTCACACGGACTGGACAGTAAATATTGAAGGATACTCCTTATTTACATGACAGAGTTAATAAGAAAGGAGGAGGAGTATGTATGTATGTTAAAACAGGAATCAAAGCCAAATCTAAAAGATGGAATAGATGGGGTCATAAATGATACAGCAGAAACAATATGGGTGGAACCTGGTACAGGAAGCAAGAAGGTTGGTAAATTATTGTTGGAGTATGTTATAAGCCGCCAAATGCACTGGGAGGAGCTGGAAATTAATCTTATATGCAGTTGGCGAAGGCTGCTGGTATGGGCATGTTTTGGTTATGGGGGATTTTAACTACCCTGAAATAGATTGGAGTAAGGGAACTGCCAGCACCTCGAAAGGTATAAAGTTCTCTAAATTTCCTATATGAGCATTTTCTTTCACAGATGGTAGAAGTTCCTACTAGACAGAATGCGTTGTTGGATTGGTGATATCTAATAACCCAGAGCTCATTTTGGAGATGAGGGTAATGGGAGAAGCTTAGGGAATAGTGACCATGATATAGTGTCATTTAATATAGTTGCAGAAAACTAAAGTGCACTGGCTTAACAAAACTTTTTGTTAATTTTATGCTTGTTAAAGAATCACTGCCTGCAAACTGGGGGGAACTGTTTCTAGGTAAAGATACTGAGCAGATGTGGACCACTTTTAAAGGGATATTAAACTATAACATTTCTAAATCTGTACAGGTGTAAAAAAATGAGGTCCACTCCTGCATGGCTTAATGCTCAGGTAAAAATGGAATGGAAAAAAAGAAAAGGCTTTTAAAATTTTGAAATCAGAGGAACAGAACAGGTTACAGGGAGTACAAAAGCTGTAATAGAGTGGCAAGAAAGCAATTAAACTAGCTAAAACAGAAAATGAAATACGGATTGCCGAACAAAGCAAGTCCAACCCACAAAATGTTTTTTAAGTATATAAATGGTAAAAGATGAGGACTGAGAATGTGGGACCATTAAATAATGGGACTGAGATGGTTGTAGAGGATGCCGAAAAGGCTAATCTGCTAACCGTTTTTTTTACATCGGTTTTTACTGTGAGAATCCTTGTCCTTACAGCAGGGATTGTAAATATATGCAAGGTAGAATGATGAGTATTCACATTGGTTAACAGAGCATATGGTACGGAAACAATTATACAAAGTTAATATCATAAAGCCCCAGGACCAGATGGATGCATCCTCAGATTTTAAAGAGTATAGACCTGTGTAAGTGGTAACTATAGAACTGTAAGCCTAACATCGTGGTAGGGAAGGTGCTGGAAATTTTGTTACGGGATCATATCCTTGACTTTGTCCCAGAGCTCATCTAGTGGTAGTCAGCTGGATTTATGAGAAATAGATCATGCCAGACAAATTTAATTGGATTTTATGAAGAAGCTAGTAAGTTAGATTCAGGCACAGCAGTGGATGTGGTATACTTGGATTTTGCGAAAGCTTTTCATACTGTGCCACATAAGCGACTAATGTATAAACTGAGGACTAGTGGCCTCGAAGAAAACATTTGTTCATGGATAGAGAACTGGTTATTAGATTGCAAACAGAGAGTGGTGGTTAATGGAGCTACATCATGTGGGCTAAATTTCTAAGAGGAGTGCCTCAGGGTTCTGTACTGGGGCCGTTCTGTTTAATCTGTTTATAATGATTAGAAGGGGGCATTGAGAGCAAGGTCTCAGTGGTTGCTGATGACACTTAAACTATGCAGAGCTTGGAAACTTCAAGTGCAAGTGCTGCAAGCAGACCTAGATAGATTATCAAAATGGGCAGCAGAATGGCAGATGAGATTCAATGTTGATAAAGTAAGGGATGCATTGGGATTCAATAATCCCTGTGCCACCTACACCATAAATAACTCTGTGTTAAGTGCATCTGTAATGGAAAAAGACTTGGGGGGGTCTGGTAGATAACAGACTTAGCATAGCAAACAATGCCAGGGTAGCAACAGCTAGAGCTAGCAAGATATTGTCTTGTATAAAGAGAGGAATTGATTCAAGAGAGAAAAAATATTCTCCCTCTTTACAAGGCACTGGTAAGGCTAATTTGGAATATGCGGTGCAGTTTTGGAATCCCATATACAAAAGGGACATCTTGGAAATTGAAGGCAGTTCAGAGAAGGGCAACTAAATTAATAAGGGGAATGGAGGGGCTTGAATATGCAGGCAGATTAGGACTGTTTAAATTGGAGAAGCGACGTTTGGGTGGGGATATGATAACCTTATACAAATATATTAATGGGCTATACAATAAACTCTCTGGTGCATTTTTCACTAATAGATCATATCAGAGGACACGTGGACATCCTTAAGATTAGAAGAAAAGAAGTTTCAATCTCAGGTTAGGAGAGGTTTCTTTTCAATGAGAACAGTTAAAACTGTGGAACTGTCTTCCAGCAGATGTGGTAATGGGGTTCATTGAATAGCTTTAAAAAGGCCTGGATACGTTTCTAAAACTAAAAAATATTGAGAATTACTGGTATTAATGCATATAGATCTGGTTGATCCAGGGATACTTTCCGATTGCCGTTTGGAGTCGGGAATGAATCCCCCCCCCCTTTTTAGCTGGTTTTTTTTTGCCTTCCTCTGGATCAACTGTAAGGTAGAGTTAAAAAAAAAGAGGGTGGATAGGTTGGACTTCATGGACGTATGTCTTTATTCAACCTTAATTACTATGTTACTATGTAATAGCGGTACATATAGAATGGAAAACTGCCAGTGTACCTACCCAGACACAGGTTATGGTGAGCGGTACATACAGAATAGGGAACTACAGATGTACCTGCCCAGACACGTTATGGTGAGTGTCACAGAATAGGGAACTACAGATGTACCTGCCCAGACACAGGTTATGGTGAGTGGTACATACAGAATGGGGAACTACAGATGAACCTTCCCAGACACAGGTTATGGTGAGTGGTACATACAGAATAGGGAGCTACAGATGTACCTGCCCAGACACAGGGTAAGGTGAGCGGTACATACAGAATAGGGAACTACAGATGAACCTACCCAGATACAGGTTATGGTGAGTGGTACATACAGAATAGGGAACTACAGATGAACCTTCCCAGACACAGGTTATGGTGAGTGGTACATACAGAATAGGGAACTACAGATGTACCTGCCCAGACACAGGTTATGGTGAGTGGTACATACAGAATGGGGAACTACAGATGTACCTGCCAGACACAGGGTAAGGTGAGCGGTACATACAGAATAGGGAACTACAGATGTACCTGCCCAGACACAGGGTAAGGTGAGCGGTACATACAGAATGGGGAACTACAGATGTACCTGCCCAGACACAGGGTAAGGTGAGTGGTACATACAGAATGGGGAACTACAGATGTACCTACCCAGACATAGGGTAAGGTGAGCGGTACATACAGAATAGGGAACTACAGATGTACCTGCCCAGACACAGGGTAAGGTGAGCGGTACATACAGAATGGGGAACTACAGATGTACCTGCCCAGACACAGGGTAAGGTGAGCGGTACATACAGAATAGGGAACTACAGATGTACCTGCCCAGACACAGGGTAAGGTGAGCGGTAATTACAGAATAGGGGAACTACAGATGTACCTGCCCAGACCAGGTTATAGGTGAGCGGTACATACAGAATAGGGAACTACAGATGTAACCTGCCAGACACAGGTTATGGTGAGTGGTTACATACAGAATAGGAACTACAGATGAACTACCCAGACACAGGTTATGGTGAGTGGTACATACAGAAAGGGAACTACAGATGAACCTACCCAGGACACCGTTATGGTGAGTGGTACATACAGAATAGGGAACTACAGATGAACCTACCCAGACAAGGTTATGGTGAGTGGTACATACAGAATAGGGAACTACAGAGATACCTGCCAGAACAGGTTATGGTGGTGGTACATACAGAATAGGGAACTACAGATGTAACTGCCCAGACCAGGTTATGGTGAGTGGTACATACAGAATAGGGAACTACAGATGTAACCTACCCAGAACAGGTTATGGTGAGTGGTACATACAGAATAGGGAACTACAGATGTACTTACCCAGATACAGGTTATGGTGAGTGGTACATACAGAATAGGGAATACAGATGAAACCTCCCCCAGACACAGGTTATGGTGAGTGGTACATACAGAATAGGGAACTACAGATGTACCTGCCCAGATACAGGTTATGGTGAGTGGTACATACAGAATAGGGAACTACAGATGTACTTACCCAGATACAGGTTATGGTGAGTGGTACATACAGAATAGGGAACGACAGATGTACCTGCCCAGAACACACCATTAAAGTTTTGCAATTTGCACTGTTTGGGGCTCGTCTACAAACCTTGATTTTGTGAAATCTCCCCCAGGATTCCATCATTAATAAATCACAATGTACAAAGCGAACATTTGGTTGATTGATTTTTTATTGCCTTTACAAATATAAATCCTGAATGACATGTATAATTATTATTTGATGCATATTAATCAAGTGCTTTATATCAGAAAATTAAATATATATTTAGATCAAATATAGTATTTTGTCATTTATACAGAGTAAGAGAGATTTTGTAGAAATACTTTATTAAACGTGATTAATCACTGGACGTGATTATAAAGTCTCATTCACAATTACAGAATGACTTTAAAAATTATTCAGACCCAGAATTACTTTATTAAACATTAATTATAATAATATTAATTAATTAATTAATTAATTAATTAATAATCACATAACACATTACAGATTCGGGTCATTAGCAAAATGCAACACAAATTTTTGTTTATTATAAAAGATTATCATGGGCTGTATGGAAAGATATCTAGATTTCTTCATATATCATTCATTGTGTCCCGAGAATTTGTGAACATCCAACATGACAGAAGGTGTCAGTTTCACATCCGATATGAAATATCCTAGGGTTGCAGGAAAGAAAGATGTGGGATTTCACTCATCTCTTGAACTTCCTAAATGGAAAAAGATACAGTTAACCGGTTTTATTGTGACATTTAACATAATAGAAAATTAAAATAATGACTTTCAATGCAGACTGGTCACATGGCTACAAGCTGCTGAAAGCAGGAATACACTTTTCACAGGTTACACCTAGAGATTTGGTCCCGGGCTCATTTTAAAGGACAAGACTGGATGCTTTTATCTAACTTAATTTGTTTAGTGACCACAGTTTATCTTAAACAAAGGCTTGAAGTGAATGTCTCTGTAGATACAAAGTTGAAAAGTATACAAATACTGTATGTTCATTTATAGACCAATGTTTAAAGAAATTAAATGAGGAATAACAAGGGTGCGATTAGATAGATTTCTAGCCTTTGTGACTTGTTTTCAATAATGACCAGTGTCTGTATGAAGGGGTTCAGCTATATTATATATCTATATATGTATATGTCTCATTTAGGGCCATATATTTATAAAGTTTACTGCCGCATGCTATTTTATGACCAAATGTTCGGTGTAAATGTTCGACCGCGGCCGTACATTATCGATAGGTAATTCTTCTGTTCTCGATATATGTGCTATTTGAGGTACATTAGTGCAATGTCTATTGTTTTTTATATTTATCTATGTACATTTGTTATAATTGCTATATTCGTGCATAACATCGGTTTACCATTATGGTGATACAGTACCCTCCGTTTACGTTATGTTTGGGAGGGTTGCCATGGGGACTCTGTGCCGTCCGGACGTTGCGAAGCGTAAACGTTGCTGACGTCTGACGTCATCATTAAGGGACGTCTACATGGCTTAAATAGGTTTCCGATGTCTATGCATACACGCTGAGAAAGCTGTAGTAGCGAAACGCGTCCAGTGTCCTCTGCTACCTGTCTTGATGTGATTCCGATGCATATCACCTACTACAATTTGCCTTCCCTCTGCCTCTACTTATGCTGGATACCCCTGGGTGACTTATGACTGTGACTGAGACTTTCAGCCAGATGAGTATACATGGGGCTTGACCTTAATTACATTATATGTTGGTTTGGCGAGGGAGATGTTTAGCGGTATATGCTACTATTTGGAATCCATTTTTGTATTTGTATATATGTTTTTTAGATGTTTTTATTAGCACCTGATGTTATTCCCAATGCTGCACAATAAAGGGATTATTTTATAATAGCTCATTTTTGGTTTGAGTACCTGGTTCTTTTCTCTTTAATTTTCTGATACTCTGTGGTGAGTATAAGCTACTATAATTAGAAACATAAAAACATCATGTATATACAATAAAATGTGAAGCAAGACAGTTATATAGTTATAAAACATCATCATCTAGTGATCAAGTGATGTTACAATATACCATATATACTGTATATTAAGGACACAAAGTAACATACTCCATTGAAACAATGAATCTCATGTCAAATACAAACCTGAAAAAATAACCTGTCTTAATAGGAATAACTCAACTGGAAATGAAAAGGTCGTTTTTACATGTTCCAAGGCTCTTACTACCAGGTGACACACTTTAAAGCAGTATTATTGTAAACAGGTTACAGGGCGACTGGAATGTATAGCCCTGACTAGTTTAACCAAGTCACTTGTTTGTTTGGGGGAGGAGCATAATTGTTAAAAAGGATGTTCACAGTGTGCACTGTTTATTTGACTCGGTGACAGAGGGGGGGCTTTTGGGATAGTGGGGGACACTGCCTTTTGGGACAGGGGGGCTATGCCTTTTTGGGCAGAGGGGGGACTCTGGCCTTGGGACACTGAGGGGGGGACTCTGGCCTTGGGACACTGAGGGGGGTCTCTGGACGTGGGACACTGAGAGGGCACACTGGGCTTCTAGCGCCCGTTAATGTAACAGGTTTAATATTGAGTTAATGTATAAATTATAAACGTGATATACTATTTTCCTTATAATAAGCTATAAATTATAGTGTATGTGATATTAATATGGTGGATAATGTACCCCCTACTTTAAATTACAAGGATATTATGAGTCAGTCATAAGGCCGCAGGCTGAGTGCCTTTTATACAGAACACAGAACTCCGAGGTCTCTTCTAATATCCATATAATTTACAGTAGGGGGTACATTATCCATTATAATTCACCCCTTTCAGAGTTTTTTTTTGTCAGACATTCCCTGTCTATAACACCACAACCCTGTATGTTAAACAGACAACACAGTGACCCCCCC
>JAACNH010000076.1:0-218814 GCA_019447015.1 Hymenochirus boettgeri
CACCTTATGTCTCATCCCCATCTCCTCTAGACTGTAAGGTTACAATCTGGACCTGGACACTCCTACCCCTCTTACTGACTCATCACAGACCTGCTAGTTATAATCCACTGACAACTTAGTTACAGCTACTGATCTGCTTCACTTTATGTCTCATCCCCATCTCCTCTAGACTGTAAGGTTACAATCTGGACCTGGACACTTCTACCCCTCTTACTGACCCATCGCAGACCGACTAGTTATAATCCACTGACAACTTAGTTACAGCTACTGATCTGCTTCACCTTATAGCTCATCCCCATCTCCTCTAGACTGTAAGGTTACAATCTGGATCTGGACACTTCTTCTACCCCTCTTACTGACCTCATCAACGACCGCTATTATAATCCCTGACAACTAGTTACAGATACTGATCTGTCCCTTATGTCTCATCCCATCTCCTCTAGACTGTAAGGTTCCATCTGGACCTGGACACTTCTACCCCTCTTACTGACCCATCACAGACCAACTAGTTATAACCCACTGACAACTGTTTACAGATACTGATCTGTCACCTTAGGTCGTCATCCCCATCTCCTCTAGACTGTAAGTTACAATCTGGACCTGGACACTTCTCTACCCCTCTTACTGACCCTCACAGACCGACGTATTATAACCCACTGACACTAGTTACAGATACTGATCTGTCACCTTATGTCTCATCCCCATCTCCTCTAGACTGAGGTTACAATCTGGACCTGGACACTTCTACCCCTCTTACTGACCCATCACAGAACGACTAGTTATAATCCTGACAACTTAGTTACAGTACTGATCTGTCACCTTATGTCTCATCCCCATCTCCTCTAGACTGTAAGGTTACAATCTGGACCTGGACACTTCTACCCCTCTTACTGACCCATCACAGACCGACTTGTTATAACCCACTGACAACTTAGTTACAGATACTGATCTGTCACCTTATGTCTGATCCCCATCTCCCTAGACTGTAAGGTTACAATCTGGACCTGGCACTTCTACCCCTCTAACTGACCCATCACATCCGACTAGTTATAATCCACTGACAACTTAGTTACAATACTGATCTGTCACCTTATGTCTCATCCCCATCTCCTCTAGACTGTAAGGTTACAATCTGGACCTGGACACTTCTACCCCTCTTACTGCACATCACAGACCGACTAGTTATAACCACTGACACTATAGTTACAGCTACTGATCTGTCACCTTTGTCTATCCCCATCTCCTCTAGACTGTAAGGTTACAATCTGGACCTGGACACTTCTACCCTCTTCACTGACCCATCACAGACCGACTAGTTATAATCACTGACAACTTAGTTACACTACTGATCTGTCACCTTATGTCTCTTCCCCATCTCCTCTAGACTGTAAGTTACAATCTGGACCGGACACTTCTACTACCCCTCTTACTGACCCATCACAGACCGACGAGTTATAATCCACTGACAACGTAGTTCAGTACTGATCTGTCACCTTATGTCTATCCCCATCTCCTCTAGACTGTAAGGTTACAATCTGGACCTGGACACTTCTACCCCTCTCTACTGACCCATCACAGACCGACTAGTTATAATCCACTGACAACTTGTTACAGATACGATCTGTCACCTTATGTCTCATCCCCCATCTCCTCTAGACTGTAAGGTTACAATCTGGACCTGGACACTTCTACCCCTCTACTGACCCATCCAGACCGACTAGTTATAATCCACTGACAACTTAGTTACAGATCTGATCTGTCACCTTATGTCTCATCCCCATCCTCCTCTAGACTGTAAGGTTACAACTCTGGACCTGACACTTCTACCCCTCTTACTGACCCTCACAGACCGACTAGTTATAATCCACTGACAACTTAGTTACAGCTACTGATCTGTCACCTTATGTCTCATCCCCATCTCTCTAGACTGTAAGTGTACAATCTGGACCTGGACACTTCTACTCACCCCTCTTACTGACCCATCACAGACCGACTAGTTATCCCACTGACAACTTAGTTACAGCTACTGATCTGTCACCTTATGTCCATCCCCATCTCCTCTAGACTGTAAGGTTACAATCTGGACTGGACACTTCTACCCCTCTTACTGACCCATCACAGACCGACTAGTTTATAATCCACTGACAACTTAGTTACAGCTACTGATCTGTCACCTTATGTCTCATCCCCATCCTCTCTAGACTGTAAGGTTACAATCTGGACCTGGACACTTCTACCCCTCTTACTGACCCATCCCAGACCGACTAGTTATAAACCCTGACAACTTAGTTCAGATACTGATCTGTCCACCTTATGTCTCCATCTCCTCTCCTCTAGACTGTAAGGTTACAATCTGGACCTGGACACTTCTACCCCTCTTACTGACCCATCACAGACCGACTAGTTATAATCCACTGACAACTTAGTTACAGTATACTGATCTGTCACCTTATGTCTCATCATCCTCTAGACTGTAAGGTTACAATCTGGACCTGGACACTTCTACGCCCACACTACTACTCTTAACCTGACTCTTAACTGTCTTAACTACTGACTGATCTCCTACTTATGTCACTCTATGTCCTTACTACTGACTTGACTGTCTTTACTGCTTAGACTGAACTGACTACTGAACTGTTACTGAACTAACTCCTGATGGAACTGAACTGTTACTTACTGAAACTGATACGTGAACTCTAGACTGTACTAGTACTGCTAATCTACTGACGACCTCTAACCGCTGACACTTACTGCTTAAACTAATACTGCACTCTGTTTACTGCTCTATATGTCTACATCTACTCTCTAGCTGTAACTGTACTTACTGATGACCTGCTTACTACTTCTCTGACCCCACCCTCACAGACCGACTAGTTATAATCCACTGACAACTTAGTTACAGATACTGATCTGTCACCTTATGTCTCATCCCATCTCCTCTAGACTGTAAGGTTACAATCTGGACCTGACACTTCTACCCCTCTTACACCCATCACAGACCGACTAGTTATAACCCACTGACACTTAGTTACAGAATACTGATCTGTCACCTTATGTCTCATCCCCATCTCCTCTAGACTGTAAGGTACAATCTGGACCTGGACACTTCTATCACCCTCTTACTGACCCATACAGACCGACTAGTTATAATCCCCTGACACTTAGTTACATACTGATCTGTCACCTATGTCTCATCCCCATCTCCTCTAGACTGTAAGGTTACAATCTGGACCTGGACACTTCTACCCCTCTCTGACCCATCACAGACCGACTAGTTTATAATCCACTGACAACTTAGTTACAGCATACTGATCTGTCACCTTATGTCTCATCCCCATCTCCTCTAGACTAAGGTTACAATCTGGACCTGGACACTTCTACCCATCTACTGACCCATCACAGACCGACAGTTATAATCCACTGACAACTTAGTTACAGATACTGATCTGTCACCTATGTCTCATCCCCATCTCCTCGAGACTGTAAGGTTACAATCTGGACCTGGACACTCTACCCCTCTTACTGACCCATCACAGACCGACTAGTTATAATCCATGACAACTTAGTTACAGATACGATCTGTCACCTTATGTCTCATCCCCATCTCCTCTAGACTGTAGGTTACAATCTGGACCTGGACACTTCTACCCCTCTTACTACTGACCCATACCACAGACCGACTAGTTTATAACCCACTGACAACTTAGTTACAGATACTGATCTGTCACCTTATGTCTCATCCCATCTCCTCTAGACTGTAGGTTACAATCTGGACCTGACACTTCTACTCTACCCCCTTACTGACCCATCACAGACCGACTAGTTATAATCCACTGACAACTTTTACAGATACTGATCTGTCACCTTATGTCTCTCCCCACTCCTCTAGACTGTAAGGTTCACTGGACCTGGACACTTCTACCCCTCTACGGACCCATCCAGACCGACTAGTTATAATCCACTGACAACTTGGTTACAGATACTGATCTGTCACCTTATGTCTCATCCCCATCTCCTCTAGACTTAAGGTTACAATCTGGACCTGGACACTTCTACCCCTCTTACTGACCCATCGCGACCGAATAGTTATAACCACTGACAACTTAGTTACAGATACTGATCTGTCACCTTATGTCTCATCCCCATCTCCTCTAGACTGTAAGGTTCCAATCTGGACCTGGACACTTCTACCCCTCTTACTGACCATCCAGACCGACTAGTTATAATCCACGACAACTTAGTTACAGATCTGATCTGTCACCTTAGTCTCATCCCCATCCCCTAGACTGTAAGGTTACAATCTGGACCTGGACACTTCTATCTACTACCCCTCTACTACCATCCAGACCGACTAGTTATAATCCACTGACAACTTAGTTACGATACTATCTGTCACCTTATGTCTCATCCCATCTCCTCTAGACTGTAAGGTTACAATCGGGACCTGGACACTTCTACCCCTCTTACTGACCCATCCCAGACCGACTAGTTATAATCCACTGACAACTAGTTACGATACTGATCTGTCCCCTTATGTCTCATCCCCATCTCCTCTAGACTGTAAGGTTACAATCTGGACCTGACCTTCTACCCCTCTTTACTGACCCATCGCAGACCGACTAGTTATAATCCACTGACAACTTAGTTACAGCTACTGATCTGTCACCTTAGTCTCATCCCCATCTCCTCTAGACTGTAAGGTTACAATCTGGACCTGGACACTTCTACCCTCTTACTCTGACCCATCCAGACCGACTAGTTATAATCCACTGACAACTTAGTTACAGATACTGATCTGTCACTTATGTCTCATCCCCATCTCCTCTAGACTAGAAGGTTACAATCTGGACCTGGACCTTCTATTCTAACCCCTCTTATCATGACCCATCACAGACCGACTAGTTATAATCCACTGACAACTTAGTTACAGTAACTGATCTGTCACCTTAGTCTCATCCCCTCTCTCCTCTAACTGTAGTTTACAAATCTGGACCTGGACACTTCTACCCCTCTTACTGACCCATCGCAGACCGACTAGTTATAATCCACTGACAACTTAGTTACAGCTACTGATCTGCTTCACCTTATGTCTCATCCCCATCTCCTCTAGACTGTAAGGTTACAATCTGGACCTGGACACTTCTACCCCTCTTACTGACCCATCACAGACCGACTAGTTATAATCCACTGACAACTTAGTTACAGATACTGATCTGTCACCTTATGTCTCATCCCCGTCTCCTCTAGACTGTAAGCTCTTGGGCCAGGCCCTCCATCCTATTGTACAGTAATGCTGCAACTTACCACACTGAATGCTGCTGAACCAGCACTTTGTATTACATGCACTACCCTTGTATGTAACATGTATGTTTTCCTTATGTATATTAATGCAATTGGCGCTATATAAATCCACAACAATAATATTATTAATAATAGTAATAATAATAGTGAAGGGTCCTGGTACACACAATGGACAATATTTTGATTGTATTAGGCAGGTGACAGACCAATCCATACATCTCACACACACACATAATCAATATAAAATAATGTATAAGTTTGTACTGGAAATAACATGGAGCCCGTAGATTTGGCACCATATAATCTAATTGGGAAAAAGCTTAATGGCTTTCTGCTGTTTGCCCGAAGAGGTGAAAATCTGACCATTATTCTCCTTTATCCGTTACATTGGATACAAAGTTAACACAATTTATATGACTTTAACACAATAACTTCCCTGTGTAACATGATTATCTGTACAACCCAACGGGCAGCTTGGGCCCTAATTGGACCCTATTGGGTCAGGGGTCACTGACTGGACTGAGCAATATCACTTGTCCATGTCTCGTATTCTAATCAAAGCAATGCCGCCTATTTGTCACATTGAAATAAATATTTAATACATAAGGTTTGGTTTGAACTGGTGGAGACTGACGGTTGGTTTGGTTGGTTGGTAATAACCACGCACGCAGCCAATCAGCAAGCTGCTTATTGCAAGCAAACTGAATTATTGTTAAAGGGTAACTATGGTCAAAAAATGACTTCAGTTTAATTATTAGGAATTGCTTTCCTGATTAGTTTTGCAATTTACTTTGTTATTTTTTTTTACATAGTTTTGAAGATTTTTATATTTTTATGTGCGATGTGGTAGCAGCATCACCAGATCCCCTACACTTCCTGCTTTGAGACCATGTGACAGTCCCTCTTCCCTGTGTCATATCCATAACACCACACGGGTTCCTAGAGGTAAGAAGGGGTAAGTACTATAGAGTATTCGCTTTTCTAAAAAGAATGTTTTTCCAAATGAGGCCTTACCAATGCTTTGTAAATAGGGAGAATAACATTTTCCTCCCTTGAATCCATACCTCTCTTTATACAAGACAATACCATGCTGGCTCTGGCTGTTGCCGCCTGGCACTGCTTGCTACCTTTAAGTTTGTTATCCACCAAAACTCCAAGATCCCTTTCCAACAGGGATTCACTTAACGCAGAGCCATTTATAGTATAAGTAGCACAAGGATTTTTAAGTCCAAAATGCATCACCTTCCATTTATCAACATTGAATTTCATCTGCCACTTAGCAGCCCAATGTGACAATCTATCTAGATCCCCCTGTAACGATTGCACATCCTCTGAAGTTTTTAATGGTCGACAACGTTTTGTGTCGTCAGCAAACACAGAAACCTTGCTGACAATACCTACTTCCAAATCATTAATACATAGATTAAATAGAAGTGGCCCCAGCACAGAACCCTGTGGCCCCCACTTAGCACTTTAGTCCATAATGATGAAGCCCCATTAACAACTACTCTCTGCATCCTATTCATTAACCAATTTCCTATCCATGTACAAATGTGACTCCCCAGACCAACAGACCTTAGCTTATACATTAGTCGCCTATGGGGGACTGTATCAAAAGCCTTTGCAAAATCCAAGTAAACTACATCTACTGCTATGTCAGAGTCTAAATTTCTACTCACTTCCTCATTCTACGGCTTGTACCCTCTGGATAAACTGTTAGGGAGTTCTAATGAGTAGGCTAAAATGGTTGAACTAGATGGACATATATTTATTCAATACCATGTTACTATGTAACTGTTATACAGACATTATGGGTAGGGTATAAAGGTTGGACTAGATGGACGTATGTCTTTATACAACCTCCAATACTATGTTATTATGTAACTGTTATACAGACATTATGGGTAGGGTATAAAGGTTGGACTAGATGGACGTATGTCTTTATACAACCTCCAATACTATGTTACTATGTAACTGTTATACAGACATTATGGGTAGGGTATAAAGGTTGGACTAGATGGACGTATGTCTTTATACAACCTCCAATACTGTGTTACTATGTAACTGTTATACAGACATTATGCGTAGGGTATAAAGGTTGGACTAGATGGACGTATGTCTTTATACAACCTCCAAGAATATGTTGACTATGTAACTGTTTACAGACTTATGGGTAGGGTATAAAGGTTGGACTAGATGACGTATGTCTTATACAACCTCCAATACTATGTTCTATGTAACTGTTATACAGACATTATGGGTAGGGTATAAAGGTTGGACTAGATGGACGTATGTCTTTATACAACCTCCAATACTATGTTACTATGTAACTGTTATACAGACATTATGGTAGGGTATAAGGGTGGACTAGATGGACGTATGTCTTTATACAAACCTCAATACTATGTTACTATGTAACTGTTATCAGACATTATGGGTAGGGTATAAAGGTTGGACAGATGGACTATGTCTTTATACAACCTCCATATCTGTTTACTATGTAACTGTTTACAGACATTATGGTAGGGTTATAAAGGTTGGACTAGATGGACGTATGCTTTATACAACCTCCAATACTATGTTATTATGTAACTGTTATACAGACATTATGGGTAGGGTATAAGGTTGGACTAGATGGACGTATGTCTTTATACAACCTCCAATACTATTTTATATGTAACTGTTATACAGCATTATGGGTAGGGTATAAAGGTTGGACTAGATGGACGTATGTCTTATACAACCTCCAATACTATGTTACTATGTACTGTTTATACAGACATTTTGGGTAGGGTATAAAGGTTGGACTAGATGGATGTATGTCTTTATACAACCTCCAATACTATGTTCTATGTACTGTTATACAGACATTATGGTAGGGTATAAGGTTGGACTAGATGGACGTATGTCTTTATACAACCTCCAATACTATGTTACTATGTAAACTGTTATACAGACATTATGGGAGGGTAAAAAAGGTTGGACTAGATGGACGTATGTCTTTATACAACCTCCAATACTGTTACTATGTAACTGTTATACAGACATTATGGGTAGGGTATAAAGGTTGGACTAGATGAACGTATGTCTTTATACACCTCCAATACTATGTTACTATGTAACTGTTATACAGACATTATGGGTAGGGTATAAGGTTGGACTAGATGGATGTATGTCTTTATACAACCTCCAATACTATGTTCTATGTAACTGTTATACAGACATTATGGGTAGGGTATAAAGGTTGGACTAGATGACGTATGTCTTTATACAACCTCCAATCTATGTTACTATGTAACTGTTATACAGACATTATGGGTAGGGTATAAAGGTTGGACTAGAGGACGTATGTCTTATATAACCTCCAATACTATGTTACTATGTAACTGTTATACAGACATTATGGGTAGGGTATAAAGGTTGGACTAGATGGACGTATGTCTTTATACAACCTCCAATACTAGTTTACTATGTAAGTGTTATACAGACATTATGGGTAGGGTTAAAGGTTGGACTAGATGGACGTATGTCTTTATACAACCTCCAATCTATGTATTATGTAACTGTTTATACAGACATTATGGGTAGGGTATAAAGGTTGGACTAGATGACTATGTCTTTATACAACCTCCAATACTATGTTACTATGTAACTGTTATACAGACATTATGGGTAGGGTATAAAGGTTGGACTAGATGGACGTATGTCTTTATACAACCTCCAATACTATGTTATTATGTAACTGTTATACAGACATTATGGGTAGGGTATAAGTTGGGACTAGATGGACGTATGTCTTTATCACACCTCCATACTATGTTACTATGTAACTGTTATACAGACATTATGGGTAGGGTATAAAAGTTTGGACTAGATGGACGTATGTCTTTTCTACACCTCCAATACTATGTTACTATGTAACTGTTATACAGACATTATGGGTAGGGTATAAAGGTTGGACTAGATGGACGTATGTCTTTCCAACCTCCAATACTATGTTCTATGTAACTGTTTACAGACATTATGGGTAGGGTATAAAGGTTGGACTAGATGGACGTATGTCTTTATACAACCTCCAATACTTGTTTATGTAACGTTATACAGACATATGGGTAGGGTATAAAGGTTGGACTAGATGGACGTATGTCTTTATACAACCTCCAATACTATGTACTATGTAACGTTATACAGACATTATGGGTAGGTATAAAGGTTGGACTAGATGGACGTATGTCTTTATCAACCTCCAATACTATGTTACTATGTAACTGTTTATACAGACATTATGTAGGGTATAAAGGTTGGACTAGATGGACGTATGTCTTTATACAACCCCTCAATACTATGTTACTATGTAACTGTTATAACAGACATTATGGGTAGGGTATAAAGGTTGGACTAGATGGATGTATGTCTTTTTAATAACCTCCAATACTATGTTACTATGTAACTGTTATACAGACATTATGGGTAGGGTATAAAGGTTGGACTAGATGGACGTATGTCTTTATACAACCCCCATACTTGTACTATGTAACTGTTATACAGACATTATGGGTAGGGTATAAAGGTTGGACTAGATGTACGTATGTCTTTATACAACCTCCAATACTATGTTACTATGTAACTGTTATACAGACATTATGGGTAGGGTATAAAGGTTGGACTAGATGGATGTATGTCTTTATATATATATATATATACTATGTTCAGCTGTATGGACGATTAGTGATCCTCTACATAACGAAATGCGTTTTTTACATACTTGTTCCTCCCGTGTCGGGTTTCATATACATGTTGTACGGAGACTTTCTAGCCTGTGGCTACCTAGTATGGACTCAATGTACTGTAGAATCTGAGGGAATGTGCAAAAGAAAGGTTCAGTTGTGGCTGCAAATTCCGCTCTAGGTTGTTGCATTTTTGCATGCCAAATGTGTTCCGAAATTGGATGGTCACCACATTAACATGGACTGTGCTATTTGATCCCCTTAAACGGATGGCAAAACGCCATTGTCAGGGCATGAAACGCTGTCATGTGCTGCCCATACAACTACTCTGATATGAGCCAATTAGAATGTTGGTCTATAGACCATCAGGAAGATTCAATAAAAGTTCTTATAGTGCTAATTTTTGCCCCACAATCAGATCTATAAGAACATCTGATTGGTTAGTGCACCATTTTAACGATAAGACGTTATTGAATAACCCGATATCTTCAGTGTTTTTCTCCCACAATCCAATATATTTAGACATTCTCCCATGTTGTTCTCCCACCATCCAATCATTCTATAGACATGTCTCCCAGTGTAGGGCTCCCCAACCAATCATTCTATAGACATGTCTCCAGTGTATGGGCTCCCACAACTCATCAATATCTAGCAATGTCTCCCAGTGTATGGGCTCCACAATCCATCAATATCTATAGACATGTCTCCCAGTGTATGTTCTCCCCACAATCCATCATATACTATAAACATGTCTCCCGTGTATGTTCCAAACATCCAATCAATATCTATGACATGTCTCCCAGTGTATGTTCTCCACAATCCAATCATATCTATAGACAATGTCTCCCAGTGTACGTTCTCCCACATCCATCATATCTATAGACACTGTCTCCCAGTGTATGTTCCACCAATCCAATCAATCTATAGACAATGTCTCCCAGTGTCGTTCTCCCACATCCAATCAATATCTATAGACAATGTCTCCCAGTTATGGCTCCCCACAATCCAATCCATATCTATAGACAATGTCCTCCAGGTATGTTTCTCCCACAATCCAATCAATATTATAGACAATGTCTCCCAGTGTATGTTCTCCCACATCCATCATATCTATAGACATGTCTCCCAGTTTATGCTCCCACAATCCAATACTATCTATAGACAAGTCTCCAGTGTATGTTCTCCCACATCCATCAATATCTATAGACAATGTCTCCCAGTTTATGGCCTCCCCAATCCATCAATATCTATAACATATCTCCCAGGTATGTTTATCCCACCCAATCCATCAATATCTATAGACAATGTCTCCAGTTTATGGGCTCCCACAATCCAATCAATATCTATAGACAATGTCTCCCAGTGTAGTTCTCCCACAATCCATCATATCTACTAGCAATGTATCCCAGTTGTATGGCTCCCACATCCAATCCATCAATAGCTATAGACAATGTCCTCGCCGTCTCATCCTCTCTCTCCTCTCCTACAGACATTATGGGTAGGGTATAAAGGTTGGACTAGATGGACATATGTCTTTATACAACCTCCAATACTATGTTACTATGTAATTGTTAGACAGACATTATGGGTAAGATATAAAGGTTGGACTAGATGGACGTATGTCTTTATACAACCTCCAATACTATGTTACTATGTAACTGTTATACAGACATTATGGGTAGGGTATAAAGGTTGGACTAGATGGATGTATGTCTTTATATAACCTCCAATACTATGTTACTATGTAACTGTTATACAACTTATGGTAGGGTATAAAGGTTGGACAGATGGACGTAGGTCTTTATACAACCTCCAATACTATGTTATATGAACTGTTATACAGACATTATGGGTAGGGTATAAGGTTGGACTAGATGGACGTATGTCTTTATACAACCTCCAATACATGTTACTATGTAACTGTTTATACAGACATTATGGGTAGTGTATAAGGTTGGACTAGATGGACGATGTCTTTATACAACCTCCAATACTATGTTTCTATTATACTGTTATACAGACTTATGGGTAGGGTATAAAGGTTGGACTGATGGACTATGTCTTTTACAACCTCCAATACTATGTTTCTATGTAACTGTTTACAGACTTATGTAGTGAAAAGGTTGACTAGATGGACGTATGTCTTTATACAACCTCCAATACTATGTTTCCTATGTAACTGTATAACAGACTTATGGGCATGGTCAAAGGTTGGACTAGATGGCGTACTGTCTATACAACCTCCAATACTGTTCTAATGTAACTGTTATACGACACTTATGGGTAGGGTATAAAGGTTGGACTAGATGGACGTATGTCTTTTACAACCTCCAATACTATGTTACTATGTACCTGTTATACAGACATTATGGGTAGGGTATAAGGTTGGGACTAGATGGAGTATGTCTTTATCCAACCTCCAATACTATGTTACATGTAACTGTTTATACACATTATGGGTAGGGTAAAAGGTTGGACTGATGAACGTATGTCTTTTACAACCTCCAATACTGTTACTATGTAACTGTTATAACAGACATTAGGGTAGGGTATAAAGGTTGGACTAGAGGACGTATGTCTCTTATATAACCTCCAATACTATGTTACTATGAACTGTTATAACAGACATTATGGGTAGGGTATAAAGGTTGGACTAGATGGACGTATGTCTTTATACAACCTCCAATACTATGTTACTATGTAAGTGTTATACAGACATTATGGGTAGGGTTAAAGGTTGGACTAATGGACGTATGCTTTATACAACCTCCAATACTATGTTATTATGTAACTGTTATACACATTATGGGTAGGGTATAAAGGTTGGACTAGATGGAGTATGTCTTTTACAACCTCCAATACTTGTTACTATGTACACTGTTATACAGACATTATGGGTAGGGTTAAAGGTTGGACTAGATGGACGATTCTTTATACAACCTCCAATACTATGTTATTATGTAACTGTTATACAGACATTATGGTAGGGATAAAGGTTGGACTAGATGGACGTAGTCTTTATACAACCTCCATACTTATGTTCTTGTAACTGTTATACAGACATTATGGGTAGGGTATATAAGGTTGGACTAGATGGACGTATGTCTTTATACAACCTCCAATCTAGTTTACTACTATTAATGTTATACAGACATATGGTAGGGTATAAAGGTTGGACTAGATGACGTATGTCTTTATACAACCTCCAATACTATGTTACTATGTTAACTGTTATAACAACTTATGGGTAGGGTATAAAGGTTGGACTAGATGGCCGTATGTCTTTATACAACCTCCAATACTATGTTACTATGTAACTGTTATACAGACATTATGGGAGGGTATAAGTTGACTAGATGACGTATGGTCTTTATACAACCCCAATACTATGTTTCTATGTAACTGTTATAAGACATTATGGGTAGGGTTATAAGGTTGGACTAGATGGACGTATGTCTTTATACAACCTCCAATACTATGTTACTATGTAAACTGTTATACAGACATTATGGGTAGGGTATAAGGTTGGACTAGATGGACGTATGTCTTTATACAACCTCCAAACTATGTTACTATGTAACTGTTATACAGACATTATGGGTAGGGTATAAAGGTTGGACTAGATGGAGTATGTCTTTATAACCTCCATACTATTACTATGTAACTGTTATACAGACATTATGGGTAGGGTATAAAGTTGACTAGATGGACGTATGTCTTTATACAACCCCAATACTATTTTACTATGTAACTGTTTACGACATTATGGGTAGGTATAAAGGTTGGACTAGATGGACGTATGTCTTTATACACCCTCCATTATGTTACTATGTACACTGTTATAACTGCGACATTTATGGGTAGGGTATAAAGGTTGGACTAGATGGATGTATGTCTTTATATATATATATATATACTATGTTACAATGTATTGGACGATGTGATCCTCATACATTAAACAGAAATGGCGTTTCAGTACAGTATTGTGTCTCCCGTGTCGGGTTTCATAATACATGTGTACGGAACTTTAGGCTGTGGCTACACTAGTATGGACGTCAATGTATGTGAGAATATGAGGGAAATGTGCAAAAAGTTCAGTTTGTGCTGCAATCCGCTCTAGGTTGTGCAATTTTTGTGCAAATTGCATGTGCTCCGAATATGGATGGTCACCCACATTAACATGGACTGTGCTCATTTGTCACCCTTAAACGGATGGCAAAACGCCATTGTAAGGGCACGTGAAACGCTGTCATGTGCCCATACACTACTCTGATATGAGCCAGATTAGATGTTGGTCTATAGACAATCAGGAAGATTCAATAAAAGTTCTTATAGTGCTAATTTTGCCCCAACCAATCAGATCTTATAAGATAACATCTGATTGGTTAGTGCACCATTTTTAACGATAAGAACGTTTATTGAATAACCCTGAATATCTATCAGTGTATGTTCTCCCACAATCCAATCAATATCTATAGACAATGTCTCCCAGTGTATGTTCTCCCACAATCCAATCAATATCTATAGACAATGTCTCCCAGTGTATGGGCTCCCACAATCCAATCAATATCTATAGACAATGTCTCCAAGTATATGGGCTCCCACAATCCAATCAATATCTGTCACTGAATTAGTATTTCCCTGTAGACGCGCCACCTAGTGGCCAAATGTGGTTTGAACAACACAACAGCTGTGTCAGCCTTTGGACCCAGCAGGGAGGTGCCAGTCTCTGCCATTAGAACTACCAGCTGGTTCCCGGTCTCCTACCGGAGTCACAGTCGTTAAAATGTACTGCACCACCGACTAATGCCACAACCAAGATGGCCGCCGCTCCCTTCTCTCTCCCACGCTCAGTCGCTAAATTGCTCCTCCCCCTCGAAGGCGGGGCCACGGGCTTGTTATGAAGGAGGAACGTGTCTCTTATTGGACGGTCTTGATGACGGGGATCGGTGATTGGTTGGCACTGACACACTGGGAACCGGCGCTCGCTATTGGCTGGAAAGTAGGTTAGTGGTGCGACATTTAGTGAGGGCAGAAAGTAGGTCAGGGACGGGCAGAGCGGGACTGAAGCCGGTGGGGAGACGGTGAGTGGCCCCGGGTCTTCCTCCAACTGCAGTGGGGTGATGGAAGTGCGGATTGTTATTGTAAGGGCTGTGTGTGCAGGGGATGATGGGAGTGTGAAATGGTCTGCTGGGAATGCTGGGAATTGTGTGCTCATTGGGTGATGGGAATTAGTGTGTAATGGGAATGTGAACTGGGATAATGGGAATATATATTGGGATAATGGGAATGTATGTTGGGATAATGGGAATGTGAACTTGGATAATGGGAATGTGAACTGGGATAATGGGAATGTGAACTGGGATAATGGGAATATATATTGGGATAATGGGAATGTATGTTGGGATAATGGGAATGTGAACTTGGATAATGGGAATGTGAACTGGGATAATGGGAATGTGACTAGGGCCTCTGGGCCTGTCCCGTGCTCCTGGGCCTCTCTCTTGGGCTCTGGGCCTGTCTGTGGGATCCTGGGAATAATGATTGATAATGGGAATTGTGAACTGCTTGGGATAATGGGAATGTGAACTGGGATTAATGGGAATGTGCAACTGATATAAGGAATAAGGTGGGGATGTGAAAATGGGATCATGGGAATTTTATGGGATATGGGAATGTATTGTTGGGTATTAAGGGAATGTAATATTGGATTTAATGGGATATTGTAACTTGGATATTGGGGAATGTGAACTGGATATGGGATGTAAGGGCGGAATGTATATTTGGGATAATGGGATTTATATTGGAGAATGGGATGTGAACTTGGATAATGGGAATGTATCTTGGGGTTCCTGTTTTCTTTTCTCTGGGGTCCTGGGCCCTTTGCCCTGGGCTCCTGCGCATTTCTCTTGGGGGCCGTCCCCCCTGGGCCTGTGCCTGGGCTCCTGGGCCTGTTTTTTTTGGGGGGGCCCCCCCCCCCCTGGGCTCCTGCGCATGTCTCTTGGGCTCGTCCATTCTCTATGGCACGCGTCCTTTGCGGTCCCGCCCCTTGTGCTCTCCCTTCTGCGTCCTTGGTCGCCGCCCGTGGCTCCGCTCCTCGCGCTTCGCATGGCGCTCTCTTCTTGCGCGCTTCCCTGGCTCTCCCGGCTCCTGGGCTCTGAGGCGGCCCTGGGCTCGGACCCTGTCTCTGCGCTCTTGGGCCTGATGCCCTGGCTATATGGGGAATCGGAACTGTGGTAAGGGAATGTAATGTTGGGAATACATGGATTATTATTGGCATAATTGCGTAATTTTAACTTTTATATGGAATGTATATGGATAATGGAATGGAACTTGGATAATGCTTAATGTAAACTGGGATAATGGCAAATATTATATGTGGATAATCGCGAATGTATTATTGGATAATGGAATATATATTGGGATAATGGGAATGTCATCATTGATAATGGGAATAGTGAATCTTGTATTTACTGGGAATGTATCTTGGATAATGGGAATGCTGAACTTGGATAATGGGAAGTAATTGGGCGTAACTGGGAATGTATATTGGGTAATGGGACTATGTATTATTGGGTCATTTAATGTGAACTGTATACTGATCAATGTCTAATGGACAATTGCTAATGTGTAACTTGGATATGTGGTAAATATGTAACCCTGGATCTGAGTATGTATCTTCGGGTCGTTATAATTTATATAAAAAGGATAATGGTAATGTGAAATCTGGGATAATGGTAATGGGAAGTGGAATAGAATTTCATATTGAGATAATGGATATGTTAACTGGGTAATGGATTGTGTCAACTGGATATATGTGGAATAGTAACATTGGGGATATAATGTGAATTTCTGAAGCTGGATAATGTGGAATTTATACTTGGGATCAAACGGGAATGTGAACTGTGGTAATGGTGCCTAGTATAATTGTATATATTGTGGTCATGTGAACTGGCTAATGGGGAACTGTAATATTGGGATAAAGGGAATGTTAACTGATACTGGTAAATGGTCTATATTGTGGATAACAGGGAATTTGAACTGTGGTAATGGGAAATGTAGATGGGGCTATGGGCAAAGTGAACTGGGTAATGGGGCATGTAATTTGGGAAAATGGGAATTTAATTTGTGTGTAATGGAATGTCCTTGGGATAATGGAAATGTGAACTAGGGCTAATGCAAGGAGTTTGGTATGATCTTCCTGCTTGCGTGGGGTTTCTCCTCCGGGCACTCTCGGTTTTTCCCCCACAATCATAACTAAAGGGATGTGAACTGGCGCTAGATGAGAATATGTGTGGGCATCATGGGAATGTATATGGGTAATGGATGTGTATTGAATGATTGGAATGTGTCGTTTGCTATGTTGGTTACTGAGAATGTGTACTGGATAATGGTGCTGTGTACTATGAATATATCTTGGGTAATGGGTAATAGGGTTTCTGTACTGGGATATTAGTGAAGAATCTGGGATACCATAGGGAATTTGGATTATTTTCATGTTATTGTGTCTGGATGATTCATGGCATTCGCATATTTATCCCGATGGACGAGTGCATTATGGGAATATCCTTGAGATGGACATTGGGGGGGATAATGGGAATATATATTGGGATAATGGGAATGTATGTTGGGATAATGGGAATGTGAACTTGGATAATGGGAATGTGAACTTGGATAATGGGAATGTGAACTGGGATAATGGGAATGTGAACTGGGATAATGGGAATGTATATTGGGATAATGGGAATGTGAACTGGGATAGCCCCAATGTCCATCTCCAAGGATATCTCCCATATGGCCTCCGTCCATCCGGGATAAATATGGACGGAATGCCATGAATCATTCCACGAACACAATAACATGAAATAATCAAATTCCCTATGTATCCCCAGAATTCTTCCTATATCCAGTTACAGAACCCTATTACCCCATTACCCAGATATAATTTTCATAGTACACAGCACCATTATCCCAGTACACATTCTCAGTTAACCAACATAGCAAACGCTACACATTCCAATCATTCAATACACATTCCATTACCCATATACATTCCCATGATGCCCCACATATTCTCACTAGCGCCAGTTCAACATCCCTTATTATGATGTGGGGAAAACCGGAGTGCCGTCGGGAGAAACCCACGCAAGCAGGAAGATCATACCATAACTCTGCATTAGCCCTAGTTCCATTCCATTATCCCAGATATTTCCATTACCCAACTTACATTCCCATTTTCCCAAATTACATCCCCTTATTACCCCAGTTCACATCTTGCCCATATCCCACATTACTTCCATTACCACATTCAACATTCCCTGTTATCCACAATATAGATCGCTATTTCCTCAGTTAAATTCCTTATCCTACTTCCCCTTGATTCGACCCAATATACATATACTGCACCATTATCCCAGTTCACATTCCCATTTGATCCCAAGAAAATTCCCATTACCAGACAATTCAGAATATTCCATTATATCCCAATGTTACTCATTCACATATAATCCAGTTTCCCGATCCCATCCCTACATCCCATTACCCAGTTAATTCCATTATCCCAGTTCACATTCCATTATCTCATATACATTCTATCCACTTCCCATTCCATTATCCCAGTTTCACATTCCATTTCCTTTCATCTAATATCGACCGATACATACTCAGTCCAGGATATTCCACATTCCAGTTACACATTGCAATTCCATAGACATTGATCCCAGTTCACATTCCACTTTCAATATGACTTCCATATACCATCCAGTTCCCATTACCCCAATATACATTCCCAGTTTACCCCCAATATACTCCTACCCAATTACATTCCAATCATCAGTCATTCCCATTATCCATATACATTCCCAGTTCTCAAGATTCACTATTCCCATTATCAATGATACATTCCCATTATCCCAATATATATTCCCATTATCCAATAATACATTCGCGATTATCCACATATATATTTCCATTATCCCAGTTTACATTAATCATTATCCAATTCCACCTTCCACCTTACCCATATAAATCCATTATCCAATTACAATTATACGCAATTATCCAATATACATCCCATGTATTCCCAATTACATTCCCTTTATCCACAGTTCCGATTCCCCATATAGCCAGGGCATCAGGCCCAAGAGCGCAGAGACAGGGTCCGAGCCCAGGGCCGCCTCAGAGCCCAGGAGCCGGGAGAGCCAGGGAAGCGCGCAAGAAGAGAGCGCCATGCGAAGCGCGAGGAGCGGAGCCACGGGCGGCGACCAAGGACGCAGAAGGGAGAGCACAAGGGGCGGGACCGCAAAGGACGCGTGCCATAGAGAATGGACGAGCCCAAGAGACATGCGCAGGAGCCCAGGGGGGGGGGGGCCCCCCCAAAAAAAACAGGCCCAGGAGCCCAGGCACAGGCCCAGGGGGGACGGCCCCCAAGAGAAATGCGCAGGAGCCCAGGGCAAAGGGCCCAGGACCCCAGAGAAAAGAAAACAGGAACCCCAAGATACATTCCCATTATCCAAGTTCACATCCCATTATTCCAATATACATTCCCATTATACCAATATACATTCCCCTTATCCAAGTTCACATTCCCATATCCAAGGTAACATTCCCATTATCCAATATACATTCCCATAGCCCAAGTTCACTAGTCATTGGATAATGGGAATGTGAACTGGGATAATGGGAATGTGAACTGGGATAATGGGAATGTATATTGGATAATGGGAATGTGAACTTGGATAATGGGAATGTATATTGGGGTAATGTGTATGTATATTGGGGTAATGGGAATGTGAACTGGGATACTGAGAATGTATATTGGGATAATGGGAATGTATATTGGGGTAATGGGAATGTGGGAATGTGAACTGGGATACTGAGAATGTATATTGGGATAATGGGAATGTGAACTGGGATAATGGGAATGTATATTGGGATAATGGGAATGTGAACTGGGATAATGGGAATGTGAACTGGGATAATGGGAATGTACATTGGGATAATGGGAATGGGAACTGGGATAGAATGTATATTGAGATATTGGGAATGTGAACTGGGATAATGGGAATCGGAACTGGGATAAAGGGATGGGAATGTGAACTGGGATAATGGGAATCGGAACTGGGATAAAGGGAATGTATATTGGGATAATGGGAATGTATATTGGGATAATGGGAATGTGAACTTGGATAATGGGAATGTATATTGGGATAATGGGAATGTGAACTTGGATAATGAGAATGTAAACTGGGATAATGGAAATATATATTGGGATAATGCGAATGTATATTGGATAATGGGAATATATATTGGGATAATGGGAATGTATATTGGATAATGGGAATGTGAACTTGGATAACAGAGTAGGTTCCCCACAATCCATCAATATCTAATGACAAGGTCTCCCCCGAGTATGTTCTCCCACAATCCAACCATATCTATAGACAATGTCTCCCAGTTATTGGGCTCCCCAAATCCAATCAAATATCTAAGACAATGTCTCCAAGTGTATGTTCTCCCACAACATCAATCAATATCTATAGACATGTCTCCCAGTTATGGGCTCCCCCATTCCAATCAATAGCTATAGACAATATCTCCCAGTGTATGTTCTCCCACAATCCAATCAATATCGATAGACAAGGTCTACCAGTTTATGGGCTCCCAACAATCAATCAAGATCATAGACCAATGTCTCCCAGTGTATGTTCTCCCACATCACTCAATATCTACAGACAATGTATCCCAGGGTATGGGTCCCACAATCCAATCCAATCTATAGACATGTCTCCCAGTGTATGTTCTCCACATCAAATCAATTCGATAGACATGTTCCAGTGTATGTTTCTACTAGCAAATCAATATCTATAGACATGTCTTCCCAGTTATGTCTCCCACAATCCAATCAATATCTATAGACAATGTCTCCCAGTGTATGTTCTACCACATCCAATCAATATCTATAGACAATGTCTCCCAGGGTATGTTCTCCAAAATCCAATTAATATCTATAGACAATCGTCTCCCAGTGTATGTTTCTCCCACAATCCACTCAAGATCTATAGACAATGTCTCCCCAGTGTATGGGCTCCCACAATCCAATCAATATTATGAAATGTCTCCCAGTGTATGTTTATACTAGCCAATCAAATATTACCAGACAATGTCTCCCCATGTGTATGGGATCTCCCACAATCCAATCCAATATCTATAGACAATGTCTCCCAGGGTGTATGTTCTCCCACATCAAATAAATCTATAGACAAGTCTCCCAGTGTATGGGGCTCCCAAATCCCATCAATATATATAGAAAATGTCTCCAGTGTATGTTCTCACCACAATCCAATCAATATCTATAGACAATGTCTCCCAGGGTATGTTCTCATACTATCAATCAATATCTATCGAACAATGTCTCCCAGTGTAGGTTCTCCCACCAATCCTCATATGCTATAGACAATGTCTCCCAGCGTATGTTATCCCACAATCCAATAAATATATATAGACAATGTTCCCAGTGTATGGGCCCCACAATCCAATCAATATCTATAGACAATGTCTACAAGTATATGGGCTCCCACAATCCAATCAATAATATAGACCAATGTCTCCCAGGGATGTTCTCTACTATCCAATCAATATCTTATAGACAATGTATTACCAGTGTATGGGCTTCCCACAAATCAATCAACTCTATAGACCCATGTCTACCAGTATATGGGCTCCCACAATCCAATCATATCTATAGACAATGTCTCCCAAGTGTATGGGCTCCAACAATCCAATCAATCTATATAGACAATGTCTCCAGTTATATGGGATCCCACAATCCAATCAATATCTATCGACAATGAGCACCAGTGTATGTTCTCCCACAATCCAATCAATATCTATAGGAAACTGTCTCCCAGTGTATGGGCTCCCACCAATCCAATCAAGATCTATGGACAATGTCTCCCAGTGTATGGGCCCCCAATCCAATCAATTCTATAGACAACTGTCTCCAAGTATATGGGCTCCCACAATCAATCAATATCTGTCACTGAATTAGTATTTCCCTGTAGACGCGCAATAGTGGCCCAAATGTGGTTTGACAACACAACAGCTGTGTCAGCGCTTTGGACAGCAGGGAGGTGCCCAGTCTCTGCCATTAGAAAACTACCAGTGGTTCCCGGTCTACTAACGGAAGTCACAGTCGTTAAAATGTACTGCACCACCGACTAATGCCAAAACCAAGATTGGCCGCGCTCCCTTATCTCTCCCACGCTCAGTCGCTAAATTGCTCCTACCCCCTCGAAGGGCGGGGCCACGGGTTGTATGAAGGAGGAGGAACTGTCTCTTATTGGACGGTTTTTTTACCCTTTTTTTTTGCCTTGATGACGGGGATCGGTGTGATTGGTTGGCACTGACCACATGGGAACCGGGCGCTGCTATGGCTGGAAATGTAGGTTAGTGGTGCGACAGTTAGTGAGGCAGAAGTAGAGTCAGGGGACGGGCGCAGCAGAGCGGACTGAGCCGGTGGGAGACGTTGTGAGTGGCCCGGGTCTTCCTCCAACTGCAGGGGGTGATGGAAGTGCGGATTAGGAGTGTTATTGTGAAGGGCTGTGTGTGCAGGGGATGATGGGAGTGTGAAATGGTCTGCTGGAATGCTGGGATTGTGGGCCTCATTGGGTTGATGGGAATTAGGGGGTAATGGGAATGTGAACTGGGATAATGGGGAATATATATGGGTAATGGGAATGTATGTGGGTAAGGGAATGTGATGAACTGGGGATTTAATGGGGAATGTGAACTGGGAGAATGGGAATGTGAAATGGCGATAATGGGAATATATATTGGGATAATGGGAATGTATGTTGGTAAGGGAATGATGACACTTGGATGATAATGGGACTGGAACTTGGATAATGGAATGTGAAACTGGGATATGGGAATGTGAACTGGGATATGGGACATAATATTGGATAGGGAAATGGTATGTTGGGATAAGGGAAGGTGAACTTGGATATGGGAATGTGAAACTGGATTAAGGAATGAACTGGGACTAATGGGAATTGAACTGGGATAATGGGAATGTATATGGGATAATGGGAAGGTCTATTGGGCTAAGGGGAATGTGAACTTGGATAATGAGGAATGTATTATTGGATAATGGGGAATGTGAACATTGGTAATGGGAATGTGAACTTGGATAATGGGAAGTATATTGGGGATAATGGGAATGTTATTGGATAATGGCATGTGACCTGGATAATGGGATGTATATTGGGGTAATGTGTATGTATATTGGGGTAATGGGAATGTGAACTGGGATACTGAGAATGTATATTGGGATAATGGGAATGGAACTGGGTTAATGGGAATGTGAACTGGGATACTGAGAATGTATATTGGGATAATGGGAATGTGAACTGGGATACTGAGAATGTATATTGGGATAATGGGAATGTGAACTTGGATAATGGGAATGTATATTGGGATAATGGGAATGTGAACTTGGATAATGAGAATGTAAACTGGGATAATGGAAATATATATTGGGATAATGCGAATGTATATTGGATAATGGGAATATATATTGGGATAATGGGAATGTATATTGGATAATGGGAATGTGAACTTGGATAATGGGAATGTATATTGGATAATGGGAATGTGAACTGGGATAATGGGAATGTATATTGGGATAAAGGGAATGTGAACTGTGGTAATGGGAATGTATATTGGGATGATGGGAATGTGAACTGGGGTAATGGGAATGTATATTGGGAAAATGGGAATGTAATTTGGGGTAATGGAAATGTACATTGGGATAATGGGAATGTGAACTAGGGTAATGCAAGGAGTTTGTATGATCTTCCCGTGCTTGCGTGGGTTTCCTCCGGGCACTCCGGTTTCCCCCACAATCATAAATAATGGGAATGTGAACTGGGCTAATGAGAATATGTGTGGGATAATGGGAATGTATATTGGGGTAATGGGAATGTGTATTGGAACAGAGTAGGTTCCCCACAATCCATCAATATCTAATGACAAGGTCTCCCCCGAGTATGTTCTCCCACAATCCAACCATATCTATAGACAATGTCTCCCAGTTATTGGGCTCCCCAAATCCAATCAAATATCTAAGACAATGTCTCCAAGTGTATGTTCTCCCACAACATCAATCAATATCTATAGACATGTCTCCCAGTTATGGGCTCCCCCATTCCAATCAATAGCTATAGACAATATCTCCCAGTGTATGTTCTCCCACAATCCAATCAATATCGATAGACAAGGTCTACCAGTTTATGGGCTCCCAACAATCAATCAAGATCATAGACCAATGTCTCCCAGTGTATGTTCTCCCACATCACTCAATATCTACAGACAATGTATCCCAGGGTATGGGTCCCACAATCCAATCCAATCTATAGACATGTCTCCCAGTGTATGTTCTCCACATCAAATCAATTCGATAGACATGTTCCAGTGTATGTTTCTACTAGCAAATCAATATCTATAGACATGTCTTCCCAGTTATGTCTCCCACAATCCAATCAATATCTATAGACAATGTCTCCCAGTGTATGTTCTACCACATCCAATCAATATCTATAGACAATGTCTCCCAGGGTATGTTCTCCAAAATCCAATTAATATCTATAGACAATCGTCTCCCAGTGTATGTTTCTCCCACAATCCACTCAAGATCTATAGACAATGTCTCCCCAGTGTATGGGCTCCCACAATCCAATCAATATTATGAAATGTCTCCCAGTGTATGTTTATACTAGCCAATCAAATATTACCAGACAATGTCTCCCCATGTGTATGGGATCTCCCACAATCCAATCCAATATCTATAGACAATGTCTCCCAGGGTGTATGTTCTCCCACATCAAATAAATCTATAGACAAGTCTCCCAGTGTATGGGGCTCCCAAATCCCATCAATATATATAGAAAATGTCTCCAGTGTATGTTCTCACCACAATCCAATCAATATCTATAGACAATGTCTCCCAGGGTATGTTCTCATACTATCAATCAATATCTATCGAACAATGTCTCCCAGTGTAGGTTCTCCCACCAATCCTCATATGCTATAGACAATGTCTCCCAGCGTATGTTATCCCACAATCCAATAAATATATATAGACAATGTTCCCAGTGTATGGGCCCCACAATCCAATCAATATCTATAGACAATGTCTACAAGTATATGGGCTCCCACAATCCAATCAATAATATAGACCAATGTCTCCCAGGGATGTTCTCTACTATCCAATCAATATCTTATAGACAATGTATTACCAGTGTATGGGCTTCCCACAAATCAATCAACTCTATAGACCCATGTCTACCAGTATATGGGCTCCCACAATCCAATCATATCTATAGACAATGTCTCCCAAGTGTATGGGCTCCAACAATCCAATCAATCTATATAGACAATGTCTCCAGTTATATGGGATCCCACAATCCAATCAATATCTATCGACAATGAGCACCAGTGTATGTTCTCCCACAATCCAATCAATATCTATAGGAAACTGTCTCCCAGTGTATGGGCTCCCACCAATCCAATCAAGATCTATGGACAATGTCTCCCAGTGTATGGGCCCCCAATCCAATCAATTCTATAGACAACTGTCTCCAAGTATATGGGCTCCCACAATCAATCAATATCTGTCACTGAATTAGTATTTCCCTGTAGACGCGCAATAGTGGCCCAAATGTGGTTTGACAACACAACAGCTGTGTCAGCGCTTTGGACAGCAGGGAGGTGCCCAGTCTCTGCCATTAGAAAACTACCAGTGGTTCCCGGTCTACTAACGGAAGTCACAGTCGTTAAAATGTACTGCACCACCGACTAATGCCAAAACCAAGATTGGCCGCGCTCCCTTATCTCTCCCACGCTCAGTCGCTAAATTGCTCCTACCCCCTCGAAGGGCGGGGCCACGGGTTGTATGAAGGAGGAGGAACTGTCTCTTATTGGACGGTTTTTTTACCCTTTTTTTTTGCCTTGATGACGGGGATCGGTGTGATTGGTTGGCACTGACCACATGGGAACCGGGCGCTGCTATGGCTGGAAATGTAGGTTAGTGGTGCGACAGTTAGTGAGGCAGAAGTAGAGTCAGGGGACGGGCGCAGCAGAGCGGACTGAGCCGGTGGGAGACGTTGTGAGTGGCCCGGGTCTTCCTCCAACTGCAGGGGGTGATGGAAGTGCGGATTAGGAGTGTTATTGTGAAGGGCTGTGTGTGCAGGGGATGATGGGAGTGTGAAATGGTCTGCTGGAATGCTGGGATTGTGGGCCTCATTGGGTTGATGGGAATTAGGGGGTAATGGGAATGTGAACTGGGATAATGGGGAATATATATGGGTAATGGGAATGTATGTGGGTAAGGGAATGTGATGAACTGGGGATTTAATGGGGAATGTGAACTGGGAGAATGGGAATGTGAAATGGCGATAATGGGAATATATATTGGGATAATGGGAATGTATGTTGGTAAGGGAATGATGACACTTGGATGATAATGGGACTGGAACTTGGATAATGGAATGTGAAACTGGGATATGGGAATGTGAACTGGGATATGGGACATAATATTGGATAGGGAAATGGTATGTTGGGATAAGGGAAGGTGAACTTGGATATGGGAATGTGAAACTGGATTAAGGAATGAACTGGGACTAATGGGAATTGAACTGGGATAATGGGAATGTATATGGGATAATGGGAAGGTCTATTGGGCTAAGGGGAATGTGAACTTGGATAATGAGGAATGTATTATTGGATAATGGGGAATGTGAACATTGGTAATGGGAATGTGAACTTGGATAATGGGAAGTATATTGGGGATAATGGGAATGTTATTGGATAATGGCATGTGACCTGGATAATGGGATGTATATTGGGGTACGGTAATGTGTATGTATATTGGGGTAATGGGAATGTGAACTGGGATTACTGAGAATTTAATTGGGATAATGGGAATGGAACTGGGTTAATGGGATGTGAACTGGTTCTTGGATACTGAGGATGTATATTGGGTAAGGGAATGTGAATGGGATAATGGGAATGGAACTGGATACGGGGAATGTACATTGGGATAATGGCATGGGAACTGGGAAGAATGTATATTGAGATATGGGAATGTGAACGGGGATAATGGGAATCGGAACTGGGATAAAGGGAATGTAATTGGGATCATGGGATGTATATTGGGATACATGGAATGTGAACTTGGATAATGGGAATTGTAGATTGGGTAAGGGGAAGGTGAATTGGATAATGAGAATGTAAACTGGATAATGGAAATATATATGGGATAATGCGAATGTATATTGGATAATGGGAATACTAATTGGGATAATGGGAATGTATATTGGATAATGGGAATTGAACTTGGAGAATGGGAATGTATATGGATAATGGGAATGTGACGTGGATGAATGGAAATGTATATTGGGTCATGGGAAGTATATTGGGGTAATGGTAAATGGGAATGGATATTGGGGTTAATGGGAATGGAAACTGGGATACTGGAATGTATATTGGGACAAGGGAATGTGAACTGGGGGATAGTGGGAATGTGAACTGGGGATACTGAGAATGTATATGTGGGAAATGGGAATGTGAACTGGGATAATGGAATGGGAACTGGGATAGAATGTATATTGAGATAATGGGAATGTGAACTGGGATAATGGGGAATTGAACTGGGATAATGGGAATGTAATTGGGATAATGGGAATCGGGGAAACTGGGATTAATGGAATGATATTGGATATAAATGGAATGATGAAAACTTTGTTGGTAAGGGAATGTATTCTTGGGATAATGGGAATGTGAACTGGGATAATGGGAATGTATATGGGGATAAGGGAAGGTGAACTGGGATAATGCGGATGTATTATTGGTATAAAGGGAGAATGTGAATGTGGTAATGGAAGTATATGTGGGATGATGGGAAGATGTGAACTGGCGGTAATAAGGGAATGTAATTTGGGGAAAATGGGAATGTAAGTTGGGGTAATGGAAATAATTGGGATAATGGGAATGGGAACTGGGTAATGCAGAGTTATGTATGATCTTCCCGTGCTTGCGTGGGTTCCGACGGCACTCCGGTTCCCCACATCATAAATAATGGGACTGTTGAACTGGGGCTATGAGAATATGTGTGGGATAATGGGAATGTATATTGGGGTAATGGGAATGTGTATTGGAATGATGGGAATGTGTAGTTTGCTAATGTGGTTAATGAGAATGTGTACTGGGATAATGGTGCTGTGTACTATGAAATTTTACTTGGGTAATGGGGTAATAGGGTTCTGTACTGGAATAAGGAGAATTCTGGGATAATAGGGAATTATTATTTCATTGTTATTGTGTTCTGGGAATGATAATGGCCATTCCGTCCATATTTACCCGGATGGACCGAGTGCCAATGGGAATATCCTTGGAGATGGACAGTGGGGCAGTGGGATTGTATAGAACAGTACTGGATAACATATAGAGCATTATAGGGAATGTTTCCTCCTATAAACAATAATATATTCAGTGCTCTAACCCCTTAAAAGTGTTCCTTAAGCCATTAATACACGTATAAGTGTCACACTTATTGTGGGGTGACCTGGGTGCAGCTAAGCCCCAGGTGCTTTGTTCCCATAAACGCCAATTCCATCTACACATTCACATCAGGCCCTGCCCTGAAGAGCTTACAATCTAAGCACATTTATTTGACACATACAACCTATCAGTATGTCTTTATGATTGTGGGGGAAACCGGAGTGCCCGGAGGAAACCTACGCAAGCACGGGGAGAACATACAAACTTGCAGATGTGTCCAAGGGTGGAATTGAACTCAGGACTCAGCGCTGCAATGTATCAGTGCTAACCACTGAGCCACCGTACTGCCCTACACAAAGCATGCTACGTCAAATACTGATTCAGTATTTGACGTAGCATGCTTTATATAGAGAGATGGTTTACTAGCCTATGACTAAGAGCAGGGGATATGCTCAAAACACGTAAGGCAATGGAGTTTTTGTTGTGATGTCACAGGTTTGAATAAAGTTGGTTGCATTGAAGAGTCACGTGTGTATGGCGTTCCGGTGTGAGTAGAATAGGGACTGTACTGGCTTTGTAGGGTGTGTGTAGTTAGATGATTTGTAATCCGTGGCTATTACAGACCCGGCAACTTGTATTTGTCACAGGGATCCACTATTTTAGTAGATGCCACTGGACCTTCTGGGTGGCATTGTCACACACTGATACATTACCTTACTAGACTGACAAGTAGCCAATATACCAAGTCAAATAGGATCCTACAGCCCAGATCACAGGGTCGCTATATCTGAGCTCAGAGGATTTTTTTTCCAGTTGTTGAATTTGACTTTATATTAGATGGAAATAGATTTATCTTTCATTACCTACTGGGTAACCCTGTTCTTAAATGTAGGTTCAATCCCAACTCCCACAATGCTTTGCAGGGATTGGAGATCATGGTAATATAGCTGGAGTAGATTATTATACCCCTAGCACCCTGGACATACATAGGGTATAGATCTGGTACCCTGTATATCGTTTATATATCGTGTGTAACCCCTAGAATCCTGGCCATACATAGGTTATATATGTATAGATCTGGTACCCTTTATATAGTGAATATAGAATAACATCTATAAACCCTAGTACCCTGGCTTTGTATAGGGTATAGATTATATATAGTCCATAACTCCTAGCACACATGCTTTGTGTAGGGTATATGTTTACCTGTATGTATCTGATACCCTATATATAGTGTGTGTGTATAGTCTATAACCCCTAGCACTCTGGCTTTGTATAGGGTCAGAGTAGGTTCCCCACAATCCATCAATATCGTAATGACAAGGTCTCCCCGTGTATGGTTCTCCCCACAATCCAAACCATATCTATAGACAATTCTCCAGTTATTGGGCGTCCCCAAAATCCAATCAAATATACTAAGACAAATGTCTCCAGTGTATGTTCTCCCACAATCACAATCAATATCTATAGACAATGTCCCCAGTTATGGGCTCCACCCCCATCCAATCAATTTAGCTAGAGAACAATATCTCCCAGTGATGTTCTCCACAATCCCATCAATATCTGATAGACAGAGTCTACCAGTTTATGGTCCCCAACAATCAATCAAATCTATAGACAATGTCTCCCAGTGTATGTTCTCCCACAATCCAACTCAATATCTACAGACAATGTATCCCAGGTATGGGATCACACAATCCAATCCCAATCTATAGACAATGCTCCCAGTGTATGTTCTCCACACAATCAATAATCGATAGACAATGTCTCCAGTGTAGTTCTCTACTATCCAAATCAATATTATGACATGTCTTCCCAGTTATGTCTCCCACAATCCAATCAATATCTATAGACAATGCTCCAGGTATGTTCTTACCACAATCCAATCAATATCTATAGACAATGTCTCCCAGGGTATGTTCTCCCACATCCAATTAATATCTATAGACAATCGTCTCCCAGTGTATGTTTCTCCCACAATCCACTCAAATCTATAGACAATGTCTCCAGTGTATGGGCTCCCACAACCAATCAATATAGAAATGTCTCCAGTGTATGTTTCCTACTACCAATCAAATATCTACCAGACCAATGTCTCCCCAGTGTATGGGTCTCCCACAATCCAATCCATATGCTATGACAATGTCTCCAGGGTGTATGTTCTCCCACAATCAAATAAATCTATAGACAAGTCTCCCAGTGTATGGGTCTCCCAAATCACATCAATATCTATAGAAATGTCTCCAGGTGTAATGTTCTCACCAAATCCAATCAATATCTATAGACAATGTCTCCCGTGTAGTGCTCATACTATCCAATCAATATCTATGGCCGACAATGTATCCCAGTGTAGGTTCTCCCACAATCCTCATATGCTATAGACAATGTCTCCCAGTGTATGTTCTCCCACAATCCAATCAATATATATAGACAAGGTTCCCAGTGTATGGGACCCACAATCCATCAATATCTATAGACAATGTCTACAAGTATATGGGCTCACACAATCCAATCAATATCATAGACAAGTCTCCCAGTGTGTTCTCTACTATCCAATCAATATCTTATAGACAATGTATCCAGTGTATGGGGGCTTCCCACAAATCCAATCAACTCTATAGACACCATGTTCCCAGTTATGGGCTCCACACAATCCAATCAATATATAGACAATGTTCCAAGTGTATGGGCTCCACAATCATCAATTATCATAGACATGTCTCCAGTATATGGGATCCACAACCAATCAATATTAACGACAATGTACACAGTGTATGTTCTCCCACAATCCAATCAATATCTATAGAAACTGTCTCCCAGTGTATGGGCTCCCACAATCCAATCACTAATCTATAGCACAAGTCTCCCAGTGTTGGGCTCCCCAATCCAATCAATCTATAGACAACTGTCTCCAAGTATATGGGCTCCCACAATCAAATCAATACTTGTCACTGAATTAGTATTTCCCTGTAGACGCGCATAGTGGCCCAAAGTGGTTTGAACAACAACAACAGCTGGTGTAGCCTTTGGACCCAGCAGGGAGGTGCCAGTCTCTGCCATTAGAAACACCAGTGGTTCCCGGTTCTACTACGGAGTCACAGTCGTTAAAATGTACTGCACCACGACTAATTGCCAAACCAAGATGGCCGCGCTCCCTGTATCTCTCCCACGCTCAGTCGCTACATTGGCTCCTCCCCAACTCGAAGGCGCGGGGCCACGGGTTGTTATGAAGGAGGATAACGTGTCTCTTATTGGACGGTTTTTATTTTTGCCTTGATGAAGGGATCGGTGATTGGTTGGCACTGGACACACCTGGGAACCGGGCGCTGCTTATGGCTGGAAAGTAGGTTAGTGGTGCGACAGTTAGTGAGGCGAAAGAGAGTCAGGGGACGGGCGCAGCGGGACTGAAGCCGGTGGGAGACGTTGTGAGTGCCGGGTCTTCCTCCAACTGCAGGGGGTGATGGAAGTGCGGAGGAGTGTTATTGTAAGGGCTGTGTGTGTTGCAGGGGATGATGGGAGTGTTGAAATGGTCTGCTGGGAATGCTGGGAATGGTTGTGGCCTCATTGGGTTGATGGGAATTAGGGGTATGGGAAATGTGAACTGGGATACTGGGGAATATTGATATGGGTAATGTATGTTGGGATAAGGAATGTGTGAACTTGGGTTAATGGGAATGTGAACTGGGATGAATGTGAAGGTGAACATGCGATAATGGGAATATAATTGGGATATGGGAATGTATGTTGGTAAGGGAATGTGACACTTGGTGATAATGGGAATGGAACTGGATAATGGAATGTGAAACTGGGATAGGGAATGGTGAACTGGGATATGGGAACATATATGTGGCATAAGGGAGAATGGTATGTTGGATAATGGGTAGGTGAACTTGGATAATGGGGAATGTGAAAATCTGGATTAATGGGAATTGAACTGGGATAATGGGGATTGAACTGGGATAATAGGGATGATATTGGGATAATATGGGAGTATCATGGGAATGGAATTGATGGATAAGGGGAATGTGAATTGGATAATGGGAATGTAATGGATATGGGGATTGAAATGTAGGGAATGTGACTTGGATAATGGGAAGTATATGGGATAATGGGAATGTATATTGGATAATGGGATGTGAACGTGGATAATGGGAATGTATATTGGGGAGGTAATGTGTATGTATATTGGGGTAATGGGAATGTGAACTGGGATTACTGAGAATTATAATTGGGATAATGGGGAATGTGAACTGGGCTTAATGGGATGTGAACTGGGATTTGGATAATGAGAGATGTTATGGGATAAGAGGAATGTGAATGGGATAATGGGAATGTGAATGGGATATCGGGAATGTACATTGGGATAATGGGCATGGGAACTGGGAAGATGTATAATTGAGATATTGGGAATGTGGATGAACGGGGATAATGGGATCGAATGGGATAAAGGGAATGTATATTGGGATATGGGAATGTATATTGGGGATACATGGGAATGTGAACTTGAATAATGGGAATGATATTGGGATTAAGGGAATGTGAATTGGATAATGAGAATGTAAAATGGGATAATGGAAATATATATGGGATAGATGCGAATTGTATATTGGATTAATGGGAATACTATTGGGATAATGGGAATGTATATTGGATAATGGGAATTGAACTTGGAGAGGGAATGTATATTGGATAGAATGGGAACTTGGTGACGTGGGAATGGAAGATATTGGGGGTCAGGAAGTAAATGGGAATGGTAATGTGGAAGAATGATATGGGGGTAATGGGAATGGAAACTGGAGAACTGGAATGTATATTGGGACCAATGGAATTGGTGAACTGGGGATAGTGGGAAGTGAAACTGGGATACTGCAGAATGTATATGTGGGAAATGGGAATGTGAACTGGGATAATGGATGGGAACTGGGTAGAATGTTATATTGAGATAAGGGAATGTGAACTGGGTAATGGGGAATGTGAACTGGGATAATGGGGAATGACATTGGATAATGGGAATCGGGAAACTGCGGATAATGGGAATGTATATCTGGGATAAACGGAATGTGAACTTGTGGTAAGGGAATGTATTGTGGGATAATGGGAATGTGAACGGGATAATGGGAATGTATAGTGGGGAAAGGGAATGGTGAATGGGATAATGCGGATGTATATTGGGATAAAGGAGAATGTGAACTGTTGGTAATGGGAAGTATATTGGGATGATGGGAAGATGTGAACTGGGTGGTAATAGGGAATGTAATTTGGGAAAATGGGAATGTAATTGGGTGGTAATGGAAATAATTGGGATAATGGGAATGTGAACTAGGGTAATGCAAAGAGTTTGTATGATCTTCCCGTGCTTGCGTGGGTTCTCCGACGGCACTCCGGTTCCCCCACAATCATAAATAATGGGTAATGTGAACTGGGGCTATGGAATATGGTGGGGAGTAATGAGGGAATGTATATTGGGGAATGGGAATGTGTATTGGAATGATGGGAATGTGTAGGTTTGCTAATGTGGTTAATGAAGAAGTGTACTGGATAATGTGCTGTGTACTATGAAAATTTTATTGGGTAATGGGGTAATAGGGTCTGTACTGGAATAAGGAGAATTCTGGATAATAGGGAATTATTATTTCATTGTTATTGTGTTGGGAATGCTAATGGCCATTCCGTCCATATTTACCGAGGGAGAGTAGGACGGAGGCCAATGGGAATATCCTTGGAGATGGACAGGGGGCAGTGGGATTGTATAGAACAGTATGGATTAACAAAGACGCATATAGGGAAGTTTCCTCCTAGAAACAATATATATTCAGTGCTTAACCCCTTAAAAGGTTCTTAAGGCCATTAATACACGTATAAAGTGTCACATAATTGTCGCGGGTGGACCGTGGGTGCAGCTAAGCCCGGGCTTGTTCCCATAAACGCCAATTCCATCTACACATTCACCATCAGGCCCTTGCCCTGAAGAGCTACAATCTTAAGACATTTATTTGACACATACAAACCTATCAGTATTGTCTTTATGATTGTGGGGAGGGATAACGGAGTGCCGGCGGAAACCTACGCCAGCAGGGAGAACATACAAATTGCGATGGTCCAAGCGGGAATTGAACTCAGGACTCAGCGCTGCAATGTATCAGTGAAAACAACTGAGCCACAGTAGATGCCCTACACAAAGCATGGCTACGTTCCAAATACTGTCAGTATTTGACGTCAGCATGCTTTATGATAGAGAGAGTTTACTAGCCTATGACTAAGAGGCAGGGGGATATGCCAAAACCGTAAGGCAATGGAGTTTTTTTGTTGTGATGTCACAGGTATGAATAAAGTTGGTTTGCATTGAAGGTCACGTGTGTATGGCGTCCGGGGTGTGAGTTAAGAATAGTGGAGACTGTGGCTTTTAGGGTGTGTGTGTAGTTGAGTGATTGTAATCAGTGGGCTAACAGAACCGGCAACTGTGTATATGTGCACAGGGATCCACTATTTTAGTAGAGCCAGGGACCTCTGGGTTGGCTTGTCATCACACTGATACATTAAACCTTACTAGACTGACAAAGTAGCACAATTATACCAAGTCAAATAGGATTCCTAAGCCCAGATCACAGGGTCGCTATCTGAGCTCAGAGGATTTTTCCCAGTTGTGAATTTGAATTTATATTGAGATGGGAAATAGATTTATCTTCATACCTACTGGTAACCTGGGTTCGTAAATGTAAGGTTCACAATCCCAACTCCCCACAATGCTTTGCAGGATTGGAGATCATGGTAATATAGCGGGAGTGAGTATTTATACCCCTAGCACACTGGACATACTAGGGTATAGATCTGGTACCCGTATATCGTTTTTGAGATCGTGTGGTAACCCCTTAGAATCCTGGCCATACATAGGTTATATATGTAGAGATTGGGTACCCACGTTAGATAGTGAATATAGAATAACATGATAAAACCCTAGTAACCCTGGCTTTGTTATAGGGTCCATAGTTATATATAGTCCATAATCCTAGCCAACATGGCTTGGTGTAGGGTGATGTGTGACGTATGTATCTGATACACTATATATAGTGGTGTGTTATAGTCTTCTAACCCCAGCATCTGGCTTTGTGATAGGTGATATGTTTATGGTACAGATCTGATACCCTGTGATATAGTTTATATAGGTAAAATCCCAAGCAATCTGCTTTGTATTAGGGTTATATGTTTATGTTCTGGACCTGTATATTAGTGTATATATAGTCCATAAACTCCTAGCACGGCTTTGTATAGGGTTATATGTTTTGTGCATGGATCTCTGATATCCTATACTATAATAATATATATATATAGATATATATAGATGAGTTAGTGGTGTGTATAGTCTAGAACCCTAGCACTCTGGCTTTTGATAGGGTATCTGTTTATGTGGATGACGATATGATACCTGTATATAGTTTTAATGGTAAAATCCCAAGCAAATCTTGTGTGTGATAGGTTTAGTTTAGTTGGTACATGTAGATAGGTTGATATATGGCCATAACTCACTAGCACAAGCTGTGTATAGGGGTATATGTGTTACATCGTATGGATCTGGATATATATATATATAATAGGGTGTGTGTGTATAGTCTATTCCATAGCATGGGCTTGGTGTAGTAGGGTATTATGTATGTGTATAGGTCCTGGGTACCCTACTTATGGTGCAGAATACCAATGTAGGGTCCCAGGACCCCACTATATTGTGCAGGATAATGTTTACAGTGTTAGGGCATGGTACCCTACTTTAGGGTGCCTGATAACGTAGACAGTATGTTACCGCACTATATGGGGCAGCATGTCTATGTAGGGTTGGTTACCCACTAAGGGGCAGATAAGGTCGGTAGGGACCTGGGTACCCCAATATATGGTGCGTGGCAGTCTAAGCTGTAGGGCACTGGTTACCTTAACTTTATGGGGCATATACGTCTAACGTCGGGACCCATATTGGGGCCGCTTATTTTATGTAGGGCCGGTTACCCCACTATATGGTGCAGGAGAAGTTGTCGGGTCTGGTACCCATTCTGTGGGGCTCCTGTATGTAGGGCATTGTTACCCCACTAGATGGTGCAGTATAAGTATGCTAGGTCCCTGGTTACCGCCCCGTAGTCTGAGCTGCCGCGCGGGGGATAAGTCGTCGGCACTGGGCCGCGCGTGACACCCACTACTGACGACGCCCGCGCCGGGGCAGACAATGTCCTGGCACACCTGCCGGCCCTTCTTGCGGTTTGCGGCCATATATGGTGGCCGCATGTATGTAGGGCCCTGGGAACCCACTATATGGTGCAGTATAATTGTCGGGCCTGGTTTTACCCATACCTATATGGTGATAGTCCATAACTCCTAGCACACAGGCTTTGTATAGGGTATATGTTTACCTGTATGGATCTGATATATATATATATATATATGTGTGTGTGTATGTATAGTCTATTACCCATAGCACTTTGGCTTTGTGTAGGGTATATATGTATGTGTATAGGTCCTGGTTACCCTACTATATGGTGCAGAATAACCAATGTAGGGTCCCAGTTACCCCACTATATTGTGCAGTATAATGCATGTAGGGCCCCTAGGGTACCCCAATATATGGTGCAGTATAATGATGTAGGCCCCTGGTTACCCACTATATGGGCTGCAGATAATGTATGTAGGGGCCCCTGGTTAAGCCACTGTATGGTGCAGTATAATGTATGTAGGGCCCCTGGTCTACCCACTATTATGGTGCATAAGTATGTAGCCACACCCCACCATATGGTCAGTAGAATGTATGTAGGTCCCTGGTTACCCCACATATGGTGCAGTATAATGTTATGTAGGGCCCCGGTTACCCCACTATTATGTCTGTGAAGGATAATGGTATGTAGGGCCCCTGGTTACCCCACATATGGGGCAGTATAAGTAAGTAGGGCCCCCTGGTACCCCACTATATGGTGAGCTAATGTATGAGGGCCCTGGTTACCCCATATATGGTGCAGTATAATGCATGTAGGGCACTGGTTACCCTACTTTATGGTGCCTTATAACGTATATACAGTCCTGGTTACCCCAATATATGGTGCAGAATAGTCTATGTAGGGTCCTGGTTACCCCACTATATGGTGCAGGATAATGTAGGTAGGGACCATGGTTCCCCACTATATGGTGCAGTATAATGTATGTAGGCCGGCCCCATAGAGGTACCCCCAATATATGGTTGCAGGATAAGTATGTAGGGCCCCTGGTTACCCCACTATATGGTGCAGTGATAATGTATGTAGGGCCCCTGGTTACCCACTATATGGTGCAGTATAATGTATGTAGGGCCCCTGGTACCCAACTATATGGTGCAGTATAATCCCCAAATGTGGATGTAGAGTCCCTGGTTACCCCACTATATGGTGCAGTATAATGTATGTAGGGCCCCTGGTTACCCCACTATATGGTGCAGTATAATGTATGTAGGGCCCCTGGTTACCCCACTATATGGTGCAGTATAATGTAAGTAGGGCCCCCTGGTTACCCCACTATATGGCTGCAGATAATGTATGAGGGCCCTGGTTACCCCATATATGGTGCAGTATAAGTATGTAGGGTCCCTGGTTACCCCACTATATGGTTGCAGTATAATGATGTAGGGCGGGTCTGGTTACCCCCATATATGGTGCAAGTATAAGTATGTAGGGCCCCAGGTTACCCCAATATATGGTGCAGTATAATGTATGTAGAGCCCTGGTTACCCCAACTATGGTGCAAGTATAATGGATGTAGGGCCCTGGTTACCCCACTTATGGTGCAGTATAATGTATGTGGCCCCTGGTTCCCCACTATATGGTGAGTTACAGTATAATGTATGTAGGGGTCCTGGTTACCCCACATATGTGACCAGTATAAGTAATGTAGGGTCCTGGTTACCCCACTATATGGTGCAGGATAATGTATGTAGGGCCCCTGGTTACCCCACTATATGGTGCAGTATAATGCATGTAGGGCACTGGTTACCCTACTTTATGGTGCCCTGCCCATCTATTGGGTACCAGGGACCCTACATACATTATCTGCACCTATAGTGGGGTACCCAGGGACCCTACATACATTATACTGCACCATATTGTGGGTAACCAGGGACCCTACATACATTATACTGCACCATATAGTGGGGTAACCAGGACCCTACATACATTATACTGCACCATATAGGGGGTCCACCAGGGGCCCTACATACATTATACTGCACCATATAGTGGGGTAACCAGGGACCCTACATACATTATACTGCACCATATAGTGGGGTAACCGGGACCCTACATACATTATACTGCACCATATAGTGGGGTAACCGGGGCCCTACATACATTATACTGCACTATATAGTGGGGTAACCAGGGCCCTACATACATTATAACTGCACACCATATAGTGGTGTAACCAGGGTCCCTACATACATTATACTGCACCATATAGAGGGGTAACCAGGGCCTACATACATTATACTGCACCATATAGGGGGAACCAGCCCTACATACATTATACTGCACATATAGTGGGTTAACCAGGACCCTACATACATTATACTGCACCATATAGTGGGGTAACCAGGGGCCCTACATACTTATACTGCACCAACATAGTGGGGTAACCAGGACCCTACATACATTATACTGCAACCATATAGTGGGGTAACCAGGACCCCTACATACATATACTGCACCATATAGTGGGGTAACCAGGACCCTACATACATTATACTGCACCATATAGTGGGGTAACCAGGACCCTACATCATTATACTGCACCATATATTGGGGTAACCAGGGCCCTACATACATTATACTGCACCATATAGTGGGGTAACCAGACCCTACATACATTATAGCTGCACCATAATAGGGGGTAACCAGGACCCCTACATACATATACTGCACCATATAGTGGGTAACCAGGGGCCCTACATACATTATCCTGCACTATAGTGGGGTAACCAGGGGCCCTACATCCATTATCCTGCACCATATAGTGGGGTAACCAGGGGCCCTACTTACATTATCTGCACATATAGTGGTGGTACCAGGGCCCTACATCATTATCCTTCACCATATAGTGGGGTAACCAGGGCCCTACATACATATACTGCACCATATAGTGGGGTAACCAGGGCCACTACATACATTATACTGCACCATATAGTGGGTAACCAGGGGCCCTACATACATTATACTGCACCTATAGTGGGGTAACCAGGGCCCTCATACATTATCTGCACCATATGTGGGTACCAGGGCCCTACATACATTATCCTGCACCATATAGTGGGGTACCAGGGGCCCTACATACATTATCCTGCACCATATAGTGGGGTAACCAGGGCCCCATACATTATCCTGCACCATAAGTGGGGTAACCAGGGGCCCTACATACATTATACTGCACCATATAGGGGGTAACCAGGGACCCTACATACTTATACTGCACCATATAGTGGGGTAACCAGGGACCCTACATACATTATACTGCACCATATAGTGGGGGTAACCAGGGACCCTACATACATTATACGCACCATATAGTGGGGTAACCAGGACCCTACATACATTATACTGCACCATATAGAGGGGGTAACCAGGGACCCTACATACATTATCCTTGCACCATATAGTGGGGACCAGGGCCCTACATACTTATACTGCACCATATGTGGGGTAACCGGACCCTACATACATTATACTGCACCATATAGTGGGGTAACCGGGACCCTACATACATTATACTGCACATATAGTGGGGTAACCAGGGCCCTACATACATTATCTGCACCATATAGTGGGGGTAACCAGGGACCCTACATACATTATACTGCACCATTAGTGGGTAACCGGGACCCTACATACTTATACTGCACCATATAGTGGGGTAACCAGGCACCTACATACATTATACTGCCACTATATGTGGGGTACCAGGGGCCCTACTACATTATACTGCAACCATATATGGGGTAACCAGGACCCTACATACATTATACTGCACCATATAGTGGGGTAACCATGGGACCCTACATACATTATACTGCACCATATAGTGGGTAACCAGGGGCCCTACATACATTATACTGCACCATATATTGGGGTAAACCAGGGCCCTACATACATTATACTGCACCATATAGGGGGTAACCAGGGGCACCTACATACATTATATCTGCACCATATAGTGGGGTACCAGGGGACCTACATACATATACTGCCCATATAGTGGGGTAACCAGGGGCCCTACATACATTATCCTGCACCATATAGTGGGGTAACCAGGACCCTACATACATTATCCTGCACCTATGTGGGGTAACCATGACCCTACATAGATATCTGCACCATATATTGGGGTAACCAGACCCTATATACGTTATAATGCACCATAAAGTAGGGTTAACCGGCCCAAGTACACAATAGTGGGGGCCCTACATCATTCATACTGCACCAATGTGGGTAACCAGGGCCTACATACATATCCTGCACCATATAGTGGGGTAACCAGGACCCTACATAGACTATTCTGCACCATATATTGGGGTAACCAGACTGTATATATTACTTATAGGCAACCATAAAGTAGGGTAACCAGTGCCCTACATGCATTATACTGCACAATATAGTGGGGTAACTGGGACCCTACATTGGTTATTCTGCACCATATAGTAGGGTAACCAGGACCTTAACATACATATATACCCTACACAAAGCCAAAGTCTATGGGTCATAGACTATACATACACACACACATATATATATATATATATATCAGATCCATACAGGTAAACATATACCCTATACAAAGCCTGTGTGCTAGGAGTTATGGACTATATATAAACTATATACAGGGTACCAGAACATAAACATATAACCTATACAAAGCAAGATTGCTTGGGATTTTACCATATATAAACTATATACAGGGTATCAGATCTGTACACATAAACATATACCCTATACAAAGCCAGAGTGCTAGGGGTTATAGACTATACACACACTAATCATATATATATATATATATATATATATATATATATATAGGATATCAGATCCATGCACAAAAACATATACCCTATACAAAGCCTGTGTGCTAGGAGTTATGGACTATATATAACTATATACAGGGTACCAGAACATAAACATATAACCTATACAAAGCAAGATTGCTTGGGATTTTACCATATATAAACTATAACAGGGTATCAGATCTGTACACATAAACATATACCCTATACAAAGCCAGAGTGCTAGGGGTTATAGACTATACACACACACTATATATAGGGTATCAGATACATACAGGTAAACATATACCCTACACAAAGCATGTGTGGCTAGGATTTATGGACTAATATAATCTATACCCTATCAAAGCCAGGGTACTAGGGTTTATAGATGTTATTCATTTCACTATATAAGGGGTACCAGATCTAAATATTATAACCTATGTTGGCCAGGATTCTAGGGGTTACACACGATATATAACGATATACATTGGTACCAGATCTATACCCTATGTATTCCAGGGTGCTAGGGTATAATAATCTATCCAGCTATATTACCATGATCTCCATCCCTGCAAAGCATTGTGGGAGTTGGATTAACCTACATTTAAGAACAGGTTACCAGTAGGTAATGAAATGATAATCTATTTCCATCTAATATAAAGTCAAATTCAACAACTGGAAAAAAAATCCCTGAGCTCAGATTAGCGACCCTGTGAATCTGGGCTGTAGGATCCTATTTGACTTGTATTTGGCTATTTCAGTCTATTAAGGTATAGTATCAGTGTGTGACAATGCCACCCAGAAGGTCCAGTGGCATCTACTAAAATAGTGGATCCCCTGTGACAAATACAGTTGCCGGGTCTGTAATAGCCACGGATTACAATCATCTAACTACAACCCCTACCAAGCCTTACAGTCCCTATTCTACTCACACAACTCCCACCGGAACCCATACACACGTGACTCTTCAATGCAACCAACTTTTTCAAACTGTGAACACAACAAAAACTCCATTGCCTTACGTGTTTTGGGCATATCCCCTGCTCTTAGTCATAGGCTAGTAAACCATCTCTCTATATAAGCATGCTACGTCAAATACTGATCAGTATTTGACGAGCAGCTTTGTGTAGGGCATACGGTGGCTCAGTGGTTAGCACGAATACATTGCAGCGCTGAGTCCTGAGTTCAATTCCACCCTTGGACACATCGGCAGTTTGTAATGTTCTCCCCGTGCTTGCGTAGGTTTCCTCCGGGCACTCCGGTTTCCCCCACAATCATAAAGACATACTGATAGGTTGTATGTGTCAAATAAATGTGCTTATTTGTAAGCTCTTCAGGGCAGGGCCTGATGTGATGTGTAGATGGAATTGGGTGTGTTATGTTGGAACAAAGCACCTGGGCTTAGCTGCACCCAGGTCACCCCCAATAAGTGTGACACTTATACGTGTATTAAATGGCTTAAGGAACACTTTTAATAGGGGTTTAGAGCACTGAATATATTATTGTTATAGGAGGAAACATCCCTATAATGCTCTATATGTTTATCCAGTACTGTTCTATACAATCCCACTGCCCCCTGTCCATCTCCAAGGATATTCCCATTGGCACTCGGTCCATCCGGGTAAATATGGACGGAATGGCCATTACATTCCAGAACACAATAACAATGAAATAATAATTCCCTATTAATCCCAATTCTCCTTATCCATACAGAACCCATTAACCCTACCCCATTACCCAATAAAATTTCATAGTACACAGCAACCATTCTCCCTACATTATCTCATTAACCACATTAGCAACTACACATCCCATCATTCCAATACCATTCCCATTACCCCAATATACATTCCCATTATCCCACACATTATTCTATTAGCCCAGTTCACATTCCCATTATTTTATGATTGTGGTGGAAACCGAGTGGCCGCGAGGAACCCACGCAAGCACGGGAAGATCATACAAACTCCTTGCATTACCCTAGTTCACATTCCCATTATCCCAATGTACATTTCCATTACCCCAAATTACTTCCCATTTCTCCCAATATACATTCCATTAACCCCAGTTCACATTCCCATCATCCCAATATACATTCCCATTACCACAGTTTCACATTCCCTTTATCCCATATACATTCCCATTATCCCCAGTTCACATTCCCTTTATCCCAATATACATTCCCATTATCCCAGTTCACATTCCCATTATCCCAATATACATTCCCATTACCACATTCACATTCCCTTTATCCCAATATACATTCCCATTATCCCAGTTCCGATTCCCATTATCCCAATGTACATTCCCATTATCCCAGTTCACATTCCATTCATCCCAGTTCACATTCCCATTATCTCAATATACATTCTATCCCAGTTCCCATTCCCATTATCCCAGTTCACATTCCCATTATCCCATATACATTCTCAGTATCCCCAGTTCACATTCCCACTATCCCAGTTCACATTCCCATTGTCCCCAATATACATTCTCAGTATCCCAGTTCACATTCCCATAACCCCAATTACATTCCCACTTACCCCAATATAACATTCCCATTACCCCAATATACATTCCCATTATCCAAGTTCACATTCCCATTATCCAATATACATTCCCATTATCCAAGTTCACATTCCCATTATCCAATATACATTCCCATTATCCCAATATATATTCCCCATTATCCAATATACATTCGCATTATCCCATTATATTTCCATTCTCCCGTTTACTTCTCATTATCCAAGTTCACATTCCCCATTATCCCCAATATACATTCCCATTATCCCAGTTCACATTCCCATTATCCCAATATACATTCCCATTATCCCAATATACATTCCCTTTATCCCAGTTCCGATTCCCATTATCCCAGTTCACATTCCCAATATCTCAATATACATTCTATCCCAGTTCCCATTCCCATTATCCCCAATGTACATTCCCATTATCCCAGTTCACATTCCCATTATCCCAGTTCACATTCCCATTATCCCAATATACATTCTCAGTATCCCAGTTCACATTCCCATTATCCCAGTTCACATTCCCATTATCCCAATATACATTCTCAGTTCCCAGTTCACCATTCCCATTACCCCAATATACATACACTAACCCCAATAACATTCCCATTATCCAAGTTCACTTCCCTATCCAATATACTTCCCTATCCCATATATCCCATATAGTTCACATTCCCATTATCCAAGTTCACATTCCCATTATCCAATATAACATCCCATTATCCAAGTTCACATTCCCATTATCCCAATATACATTCCCATTATCCCAATATACATTCCCATTATCCCAGTTCACATTCCCATTATCCCAGTTCACATTCCCATTATCCAAGTTCACATTCCCATTATCCAAGTTCACATTCCCATTATCCCAACATACATTCCCATTATCCACATATATATTCCCATTATCCCAGTTCACATTCCCATTATCCCAGTTCACATTCCCATTATCCAAGTTCACATTCCCATTATCCAAGTTCACATTCCCATTATCCCAACATACATTCCCATTATCCCAATATATATCCCATTATCCCCAGTTCAACATTCCCATTATCCCAGTTCACCTATCCATTATCCAAGTTCACATTCCCATTATCCCAACATACATCCCATTATCCCAATATATATTCCCATTATCACCAGTTCACACATTCCCATTACACACTAAATTCCCATCATCACCCACATGAGCAACACAATTCCCCAGCATTCCAGCAGAACCATTTCACACTCCCATCATCCCCTGCACACACGACCCCTACAATAAACAATCCGCAACTCCCATTCACACCCCACTGCATTGGAGGAAGACCCGGGGCCACTCACCGTCTCCCACCGTGCTTCGTCCGCTCTGCCCGTCCTTGACCTACTTTTCTTCTGCGCCTCACTAAATTCGCACCACTAACCTACTTTCTCCAGCCAATAGCGAGCGCCGGTTCCCAGTGTGTCAGTGCCAACCAATCACCGATCCCCGTCATCAAGACCGTCCAATAAGAGACAACGTTCCTCCTTATAACAAGCCCGTTGGCCCCGCCTTCGAGGGGGAGGAGCAATTTAGCGACTGATCGTGGGAGAGAGAAGGAGCGGGCGGCCATCTTGGTTGTGGCATTAGTCGTGGTGCAGTACATTTTAACGACTGTGACTCCGGTAGAGACCGGGAACCAGCTGGTAGTTCTAATGGCAGAGACTGGCACCTCCCATCTGGGGTCCAAAAGGCTTACACAGCTGTTGTGTTGTTCAAACCACATTTGGCCACTAGGTGGCGGCGTCTACGGGAAATACTAATTCATCGACAGATATTGATTGGATTGTGTGGAGCCATATACTTGGAGACATTGTCTATAGATATTGATTGGATTGTGGAGCCCATACACTGGGAGACATTGTCTATAGATATTGATTGGATTGTGGGAGCCCATACACTGGGAGACATTTCTATAGGATATTGATTGGATTGTGGAGAACATACACTGGGATACCTTGTCTATAGATATTGATTGGATTGTGGGAGCCCCATATACTTGGAGACATTGTCTATATGATATTGATTGGATTGTGGGAGCCCATACACTGGAGAACATTGTCTATAGATATTGATTGGATTGTGGAGCACATATACGGAGAACATTGTCCTATAGATATTGATTGGATTGTGGGACCCATACACTGGGATGACATTGTCTTAGATATTGATTGGATAGTAGGAGAACATACACTGGGAGACATTGTCTATAGATATTGATTGGATTGTGGGAGCCCATACTCTGGGAGACATTGTCTATAGATATTGATTGGATTGTGGGAGCCCATACACTGGGAGACATTGTCTATAGATATTGATTGGATTGTGGGGAACATACACTGGGAGACATTGTCTATAGATATTGATTGGATTGTGGGAGAACATACACTGGGAGACATTGTCTATAGATATTGATTTGGATGTAGGGAACATACACTGGGAGACTTGTCTATAGATATTGATTGGATTGTTGTGAGAACATAACTGGATACATTGTCTATAATATTGATTGGATTGTGGGAGCCCATACACTGGAGAGACATTGTCTATAGATATTGATTGATGGTGGGAGAACATACACTGGGAGACATTGTCTATAGATTTGATGGTTTGTGGGAGCCCATACACTGGGAGACATTGTCTGTAGATATTGATTGGATAGTAGGAGAACATACACTGGAGACATTGTCTATAGATATTGATTTGTTGTGGGAGCCCATAACTGGGAGACATTGTCTATAATATTGATTGGATTTGGGAGAACATACACTGGGAGACATTGTCTATAATATTAATTGGATTGTGGAGAACATACACTGGGAGACATTGTCTATAGATATTGATTGGATTGTGGGAGAACATACATGGGAGACTTGTCATAGATATTGATTGGATGTGGGATAAATACACTGGGAGACAATTGTCTATAGATATTGATTGGGATAGTAGGAGAACATACGACTTGGGAGAGACATTGTCTTATAATATTGATTGGATTGGTGAGAACATACACTTGGGAGACTTTGTCATATAGCTATGGATTTGGATTGTGGGAGCCATACACGGGATACCTTGTCTGTAGATATTGATTGGATTGTGGGAGACATACACTGGGGGGGGGGGGGGGGGAGGGGGGTGCAGTATAAGTATGTAGGGCCCTGGTACCCCACTATATGGGTTGCAGATAATGTATGTAGGGCCCTGGTTACCCCACTATATGGTGCAGATAATGATGTAGGGCCCCTGGTTACCCCACTATATTGGTGCAGTATAATGTATGTAGGGCCCTGGTTACCCACTATATGGTGCAGTATAATGTATGTAGGCCCTGGTTCCCCACTATATGGTGCAGTATAATGTATGTAGGCCCCCGGTGTTGTTTACCCCACTATATGGGTTGAAGTGATAATGTATGTAGGGCCCCTGGTTACCCCACTATATGGTGCAGTATAATGTAAGTAGGGCCCCCCTGGTTACCCCACTATATGGTGCAGGTAATGTATGTAGGGCCCCGGTTACCCCACTATATGGTGCAGTATAATGTAGTGGGCCCGGTTACCCACTATATGGGCAGTAATGTATGTAGGGTCCTGGTTACCCCACTATATGGTGCAGTATAAGTATGTAGGGCCCTGGTTACCCACTATATGGTTGAGTATAATGTATGTAGGGCCCCTGGGTTACCCCACTATATGGTGCAGTATAATGTATGTAGGGTCCCTGGTTACCCCACATATATGGTTGCAGTATAATGTATGTAGGGCCCTGGTTACCCCCACTATATGGTGACAGTATAAGTATGTAGGGCCCCTGGTTACCCCACTATATGGTGCAGTATAATGATGTAGGGCCCCTGGTTACCCCACTTATGGTGCAGTATAAGTATGTAGGGCCCCTGGTTACCCACTATATGGTGAGCAGTATAATGGTATGTAGGGCCCCTGGTCACCCCCACTATATGGTGCCAGTATAATGTATGTAGGGTCCTGGTTACCCACTATATGGTGCCAGTATAAGTATGTAGGGCCCTGGTTACCCACTGTATGGGTGCAGTATAATGTATGGTAGGCGCCCCTGGTACCCCATATATTATGGTGCAGTATAATGTATGTAGGGTCCCTGGTTACCCCACTATATGGTGCAGTATAATGTATGTAGGGTCCCTGGTTACCCCACTATATGGTGCAGTATAATGTATGTAGGGCCCCGGTTACCCCAATATATGGTGCAGTATAATGTATGTAGGGCCCCCGGTTACCCCACTATATGGTGCAGTATAATGTATGTAGAGCCCCTGGTTACCCCACTCTATGGTGCAGTATAATGTATGTAGGGCCCCTGGTTACCCCACTATATGGTGCAGTATAATGTATGTAGGGTCCCTGGTTACCCCACTATATGGTGCAGTATAATGTATGTAGGGCCCCGGTTACTCCACTTTGTCAAGGGGGCCCATATTCTTATTTTTCCTATGACAGATATAGCTTACTCCCAAAAAGCCACTGTGGATGAAGCACGGATAGGGGCCCTATCATAGTTTTGCAGAGGGGCCCAGTGATTCCTAGTTACGCCACTGCTCCTGATACGCGTTAGCTACTGACAGTGACTGACGGTGCACCAGTATGGCAACACCACAGATTTTATAAACACAGAGAGGGAATGTTCTGTATTCCTTATTTATGCAGTTACTGATGTTCATAAACAGTCCCACTAACTGGATTCCATGAATGGAGCCAGGCAGGGTTATGTGAACCAATAGGACAACACCATGGATACCAACACTACTGGCCTATTCTGCAATGTTCTTTGTGTTTTATTACCATAAGTAGGAGCTGCCATAGCGATCGAAGCATTTTCCAAATTTCCCCTTTTTTTGTGTGTGTGTAAAGTCTAATTAAAGCCCCTAGTGGGAGCGAAACACATGTGGTATCCAAAGCGGAAACCTTTTTTCTGTCATCGCACAGCACACGGAAAGCAGAGAGTTATAGTACAACTATTACAGCTCCTGTTTAAACTGTGCCCCATTGTATATATAGAATGTTTAAACCTTTAAGAAAGTGAGTCCCACAGATGTGATTGGGGCATTGGGACACTGTGTGTGTGTGTGTGTGTGTGTGTGTGCGCACGTTTATATATGTGTGTGTGTATATGTATGTGTGTGTACATGTGTGTGCGCGTGTGTGCGTGTGTGTGTGTATGTGTGCGTGTGTGTATATGTATCTGTGTGTGTGCGCGTGTATATATATGTGTGTGTGTGTATATGTATGTGTGTGTGTGTGTGTGTATATGTATGTGTGTGTCGTTTTTAATCGTGAGTAGCAGGAGGATCCGGCCAGGCAGGTGTCAAACTGCACGGGAGACTGAGTGTGTTATGAGATCCTGTCTCTCCACATGGTGAAATCTCTGCCAAACGTTTATTTATTCCACAAGCAATTTAGGTCAGTAGGTTAATGTGAGACGGGCTGGGCGAGGCCACGTTAGCGTTATGTGTCCACCGTGGGAGTTCCAGTAACAGGAACATCAATGATTAAACGGGTTTACATTTTCCTCTCTCTCTTTCTCTTACTTCGCCAGCGTCAAATCAGAAACGTGAGTCACCGTCATTTACAATCCGAGGACATTTAAATGTCTCTTGCCGTCTATTTCGGCGCACGATCCAAGATCCATTCTATAGAGACGTGACTCACCCTCTCCTGTGTTTTTTTTTTTTTTATTCCAAAGGCCACGGAAGGGGAAGAAAATGGTTTGAGTGGGAGACGTTGATGGCGAATCCCTTTGATAGCGTCAGATTTATATATTTCTTATTTTTTTACTTTTTCTTTAAAAAATAGACCAGCGGAAAAGTGATTGTCATTATACAATGAATTGTTTTCCACCCCCCTACGTAACAATGGAACATTCCACTTTATTGTGTTTAATATCTAATTAGCTAATAGGTAAAATGTCACCTTCACCTCTGGAATCGGCAACGTTACAGAGAAACCCCGGGTTGTACCATCTCTAGCTTATATACAACAGGGGACGACTGGAATGTGGACAGGCCCATTGGTTAATGCCGCAGGGGTGGATATATTTTTTTTCTGGATTGGGAACATGTTGGGTCTAGTTATTTTTAACATTAAAGGGCCAGGACCTGGGTCTGGCAGGGGAACCAATCGGTTGAGCGAACCTTCAGTATTGTGGAATTCATCACACTTGCTGTAGTGTTGCCTTTCAGGACTGTGTGTTCACTTAGAAATTGAACCAGGGCTGTTTTCTAAGAATTGGGGCTTAAGTCAGCTGAACCCTTTGAACTTGTAACTGAACAAAGTTGAACCCTTTAACCTCCCAGCATCCTTTGCGTGACGTTTATTTTAAAAGATAACTCACAGATAACCAACAATTCACAGTTGTCTGACATTTCCCCCTCTTTTTTTTTTTTTTTGGTCCAGTATTTAGAGGATGTTTTATATATAATATTACATATATTTAAAAAATTTTTTTTTTCCTTTAAGCAATTTTTTTAAACGACGGGATAAAATTGTTTTATTTAAAGCAGGCGTTATGGAAACACATGCGTTAACGCACCGATTTCCGTTTTAGCGAAAATTGCGAACACAAAACACGGCCTAGCCCATAGGCCTAGCTTGCAGAAGGGGAATCTGTTGTAGTTACACCTGATGAAGGGGACAATGTGATCACCGAAACATTGAGTTTTGTAATTCACTAATAAATGGAAATCCACTTTAATTGTGTGCACCTTAGTATTTTTTATTGAATCTGTTGGTAACGCCTATGGGCCAGTTTAGTTTATATTGAAAGGTGAAACGTCAGGTAAGTTTATAGCCAGAATAACTGACAAATGAGTACAAATAGATCTTGCTTTACTATGTGATTCCTACAAAAAGATCCAGTAGTGCCAAGTCAGGAAAAGTTTTGATTATAGTAGGCAGTCTGGGACCTGCATCCCTTATAACACATCTTTTTCCTTTGTAATCTGTTTGTAATTGGAAGTTTGTAATTGGAATGAAGTGTCTGTTAGCCAATAAAGTTTTCTCCATGTAACTCTCCTTGTTCTGAAAGCTTGCTAAGGTTATCATGTCTGTTGGTTCTACTTGTTCTGAGTGCTTGTTACGGTTATCATGTCCGTTAGTTAATAATGTTATCACCCTACAACTCTCCTTGTTCTGAATGCTTGCTAAGGTTATCATGTCTGTTGGTTCTACTTGTTCTGAGTGCTTGTTACGGTTTTCATGTCCGTTAGTTAATAATGTTATCACCCTACAACTCTCCTTGTTCTGAATGCTTGTTACGGTTTTCATGTCCGTTAGTTAATAAAGTTATCACCTGTAACTCTCCTTGTCTGAATGCTTGTTACGGTTATCATGTCGTTAGTTAATAAAGTTATCACCCTGTAACTCTCCTTGTTCGAAGGCTTGTTACGGTTTTCATGTCCGTTAGTTAATTAAAGTTATCACCCTGTAACTCTCCTTGTCTGAATGCTTGTTACGGTTATCATGTCCGTTAGTAATAAAGTTATCACCCTGTAACTTCCTTGTTCTGAATGCTTTACGGTTATCATGTCCGTTAGTTAATAAAGTTATCACCCTGTAACTCTCCTTGTTCTGAATGCTTGTTACCGGTTATCATGTCCGTTAGGTAATAAAGTTATCACCTGTAACTCTCCTTGTTCTTAGTGCTTGTTCGGTTATCATGTCCGTTAGTTAATAAAGTTATCACCCTGTAACTCTCCTGTTTAGTGCTTGTTACGGTTATCGTAGTCCGTTAGTATATAAAGTTATCACCCTACAACTCTCCTTGTTCTGAATGCTGTTACGGTTATCATGTCCGTTAGTTAATAAAGTTATCACCCTGTAACTCTCCTTGTTCTTAGTGCTTGTTACGGTTATCAGTCGTAGTTAATAAATATCACCCTACAAACTCTCCTTGTTCTGAATGCTTGTTACGGTTATCATGTCCGTTAGTTTATAAAGTTATCACCCTGTAACTCTCCTTGTTCTTAGTGCTTGTTACGGTTTCATTGTCGAGTTAATAAAGTTATCACCCTGTAACTCCCTTGTCTGAATGCTTGTTACGGTTATCATGTCGTTAGTTAATAAAGTTATCACCCTGTAACTCTCCTGGTTTGAATGCTTGTACGGTTATCATGTCTGTTAGTTAATAAAGTTATCACCCTGTAACTCTCTCCTTGTTCTGAAAGGCTTGTTACGGTTATCATGGTCCGTTAGTTAATAAAGTTATCACCCTGTAACTCTCCCTGTTCTTGAAAGCTTGCTAAGTTTTCATGTCCGTTAGTTATAAAGTTATCACCCTGTAACTCTCCTTGTTTGAATGCTTGTTACGGTTTCATGTCCGTTAGTTAATAAAGTTATCACCCTGAACTCTCCTTGTTGAATGCTTGTTACGGTTATCATGTCCGTTAGTAATAAAGTTATCACCCTGTAACTCTCCTTGTTCTGAATGCTTGTTACGGTATCATGTTATAAAGTTATCACCCTGTAACTCTCCTTGTTCTGAATGCTTGTTACGGTTATCATGTCCGTTAGTTTTAAAGTTATCACCCTGTAATACTCTCTTGGTCTGAATGCTTGTTACGGTTATCATGTCCGGTGTTAATAAAGTTATCACCCTGTAACTCTCCTTGTTCTGAATGCTTGTTACGGTATCATGTCCGTTAGTTAATAAGTTATCACCCTGAGAACTCTCCTTGTTCTGAAAGCTTGCTAAGGTTTCATGTCCGTTAGAATAAAGTTATCACCTGTAACTCTCCTTGTCTTGAATGCTTTGTTACGGTTATCATGTCCGTTAGTTAATAAAGTTATCACCCTGTAACTCTCCTTGTTCTGAATGCTTGCTAAGGTTTTCATGTCCGTTAGTTATAAAGTATCACCCTGTAACTCTCCTTGTTCTGAATGCTTGTTACGGTTATCATGTTATTAAAGTTATCACCCTGTAACTCTCCTTGTCTGAATGCTTGTACGGTTATCATGTCCGTTAGTTATTAAAGTTATCACCCTGTAACTCCTGTCTGATGCTGTTACGGTTATCGTGTCCGTTAGTTAATAAAGTTATCACCCTGTAACTCTCCTGTTCTGAATGCTTGTTACGGTTATCATGTCCGTTAGTTTATAAAGTTACACCCTGTAACTCTCCTTGTTCTGAAGCTTGTTACGGTTATCAAGTCCGTTAGTTATAAAGTTATCACCCTGTAACTCTCCTTGTTCTGAATGCTTGTTACGGTTATCATGTCCGTTAGTTTATAAAGTTATACCCGTAACTTCCTTGTTCTGAGTGCTTGTTACGTTATCGTGTCCTTAGTTAATAAAGTTATCACCCTGTAACTCTCCTTGTTTGAATGCTTGTTACGGTTATCAAGTCCGTTAGTTAATAAGTTATCACCTGTAATCTCTTGTTCTGAATGCTTGTACGGTTTCATGTCCGTTAGTTAATAAAGTTATCACCCTGTAATCTCCTTGTTCGAATGCTTGTTACGGTTATCATGTCCTAGTTTATAAAGTTATCACCCTGTAACTCTCTTGTTCTGAGTGCTTGTTACAGTTATCGTGTCCGTTAGTTAATAAAGTTATCACCCTGTAATCTCTCCTTGTTCTGAATGCTTGTTACGGTTATCAAGTCCGTTAGTTAATAAAGTTATCACCCTGTAACTCTCCTTGTGTTATACATATCTCTATCCATCGCAAAGTCAGATTCAGCAACTCAAGTAAAATTCACGTTTAGACGACTTTATTGTGGTAAATGGATACGAATCTTGTTCCTTCGGTTGGGTCAGACCCAAATAAAAAATTTCACAACCTTCTGTTCTCTCTGTTAAACTGCTCGGGGATCCTGACTAGTGATACTTTGTACTGTGGTGGGTAGGTCACATAGATGCAGTTGCTCCATCGTTCGGTTGGAATTACATCCCTCGGCCTGTATCAAACACGTCGGTACCTGAATCTAAAATTCACAAAATTCACGACTTTAAGGGTCCGCTATCCCAATTTCATTGTTTTAACCGCGCATGGGTGTGGTTACTTGGCTCTGGGGCGTTTAATGACTGTGCTGGCACTGCCACCCGGATTTATTATGAATCATCGTATGGAAACTGTTTGTCTGGTGCCCTTGTAGTGTTGGATTTTCCATGGGAATGTCAGCAGTAGAAACTAGGTTAATTACCTGAGCAGTTTGGCTGAGTTGGAACCAACCCTAGATTGCGACACAGAGAGTCATGAATAATAGAGAAGTGCGGCCTGGTTTCATTCACACGCGATTGGGTCACAGTGTTGTGTGGTTTAGGCACAGTTATTGATTGACACCCGGTCAAGAGAGTTTTTTCCGGGGAATGAAATATGGAAATGGAAATTTAAAGGGCCAGCAAAGTGCAAAACTAACCTGTTGTAAAAAGTTTCCAGGAGCAAAGCAGCGAAGTCCCCCCCCCCCCAGTTCATCTCCCTTTCATGCTGCCGCACGATTAAATTTAGTTTTGTACCTTACTTGCCTTTTTAATCTGATTGAAAAGCTGTGTGGCTATTTGGGAGTTTTTATCCTTAGACGGCAGACAGTTTAATACTCTTGTTTTATTCTTGGACCATCTACCGGACGTCTCGGTTCAAGCAGGTCATTATTTTGCCCGTGATAATAAAAATCTAGAGCATCCTGCTCATTCATAGTTGGTTACCTAAAATTCCTAACATGACTGGTCCATTACTCAGAGGTTCCTACTGTTATATTAGATGTTCTTTACAGATATTTGGGTGACTCCATACTGTCAGAAGGTAACATCTGATTGGCTGCTACAAATTATAAAGCACAGGCAAAATGCATCGGGCATGAGCGTAGACATTTCCATCTTTCCAGGGAAAGTTAATGGGAAAATATCATTATTTTAAAATCCTTTTGATTTCATTCCCTTTGCTGTTCCTGCTGTTGACATTAGTGGAGCTGACATTTCAGGTTCTAACGGTCCTTCTTCCCAGAATGCACCACATCCTTGGAATGTTCCTAACAGTCATTTCTACATGATTGGCTGTTGGATGGGTCACCACATGCTCAGATCTTACTGAGCAACTAAATAAACCCAGGCGCTGGGTCAAGGGCAAGACATAACGTCTCTATTAGGGATCAGTATTTGGGAAGTGTTTATTTATACACAGGACACAAGCTGAATGAGCAGGTTAAGGTCATTGGGATGGAACAATACTGCCTCTTTTTTTCTGAAAAGTCTATGTATTTCCACGAGACTTCCCTTTGATTGTTTAAAGGGGTTTCCCTATGTAGATGAGGTCCTGGAGGTGTCTGATTGTCTTCTAAGCAAGGGACACACAGGTGGTCGGGTAAAATATGGTCATAAATTGTTACACCAAAACTCTACTCAAAATCTGATGTAAAAAATTGATTTGGACATGTTGGGAATCTTTCAGCCAATCGTTGTTTTAATAGGCCACCTGATCAGTCACAATCTTTTTGTTCCAACCAATAGACTAACTGGTTTCAATAATCAGATGTTACCTGCAGAATGAGTATGTATAATTTTTTATAAAGCGCTGTACATTATAAACAAGGGGGATAAGTGTAAGCCATTATACAGATAGATAAAAAATGAAATACAATTGCATACATAGGTTAAGAAATCTATATATAAATTATGTATAAATGGATTATAAGTGCAACAAGCTCGACACATTAGGCATGAGATCCCTGCCCCGAAGAGCTTACAATCTAAGTGGGAGTACAATTAACATAGTTGCATTTGAATTACTTCCCTTTTTTATTTCATTTTTTTTGTTGTTGTGTTTCTGCACATTGGACTATTCTAGTGCAAGAAGATCAGCCCCAGACCATTGTAGTCGTCCCCTCCATCCTGTCTGCTAAAGGCTCCATTCGTGTACAAACTGAATATTACTGTATTAGCGGTTAATGGAACACTACGCGGCAACCAAGACACGCTGTGTGTCATGAATAGAGGTTCAGGCACCGCGTACTGTTGAATTGTGAATCCATTAACCCTAAACTGAAGTTCTTTTTTTTTTCTATAGCATTTCTGGAAATAGATTTGCAAATGGAGAACAATTAGGATAGGAATCCTGCCCCCGCAAGTTACGGCCACATTGTAACGTTTTATTCTAATGAGACACAATGTCACAGTTAAAGATGCGGAGAGTTCTGAGCGTCACGATGACGAGGAACCAATGCGGTTTCCCTTGAACTTGTTCAGGGTGCATGTGACGTAATGAGACAGTAAAATCACATCCTGTTTGACGTATCGGGCCAATCGGAATCCTCCCTGGTTAGCCGACCAGCCTTGCTGTAAAGTGCGTTGTCTCTGCGAGGGAGCCCCTAATTCTGCTAGTTGACCCCCCAAGTAGTGGAATTGAACGTGTCTATGGTAAAATAATCTCCAAATTATGGGTGATTGTGTTCTGTCCACCTGCAAAGACCTTTGTTGCATATTGACACTATAGTTAGCATCCTCAACCTGTCCTTCCGATCTATTGCATGAGACATCAAGGGCAAGGCCCCATGTGCGATTCCGCGCCTTTGTGCATTCGATTTCTTCATTTGAGATACAGTGATCGATCGCGATTCCGTTTGCAATACGCAATTGCATGCGATTGTGTTAGAAAAAACCGCATGCGCAATCGCAAGAAAAAAAAACGCGGTGGGTAGCGTGGCCCTTACACAGAATTTATTTCATTGAAGGTATTTAAATTGGTTTTGTCATGCCAATTCAAATTGATCATCTATAGTAAAGTTGTGTCACCTTTTGTTGTAAGGCTTCCTTGTATTCTATCTATAGAACAGAATTAGAGGAGTCTGGGAGCTGTATTTAAGCTGTAAAGTCTGATTAAAATATATTAATGTTAGATTATTTTTTTAATATTCCCGGTCAGTCTGGACTCGGGTCGTATTGTAATAAAATGAATGTTGTCCTCTCTGTTCCTATTGTAATAACTGAGAGTCTTCTAATAGTTACTGTGTCTTTCCTGCTCTGTTTACGGTCTGGTATCCGTAATGGTTTAGTATTTACTTGTCTCTTTATGGGGAAACATTAAAGGAAAAGTTCACCTTAAAATCCCTTTCCCAAGTTTAAGGGTCAGAAGGTGTTGATTTAAAACTTAAAAGTAACCCAATAGAGAATTCCTCTCTCGTCCAAGGGGAGAATCCCATTGAGCATGTCTGAGTTCACTGAGCTAAAGGGAGGGGGTAATAATGTCAGGGTTTTCTTACACTTAAGTTTTTAAAATGTATCTTTATTAGGGTTACATAGGAACGTTGTTTAATACATTGTTTAATCAAGCTGCAACGCTGGGAAAACTTTTAAAGGAATGAGAAGTGTGTCTAGCAACAGCTCTTAAAGAACAAAGTTATTTATTCAAGCTCCACCCCACCTCCAATCTGGGTTCTGTCCAATGGGAAAAATAGGCAATACTTGCAGAGAGCATGTCTTCCTATTGGTTAGGCCCAGGACCAGAAGGGGGCGGGAGCAGCCAAGCAACAACAATAGTTATCTATTAAAATGTATTAAGCAGAGTTCTCAAATTCTAATACCCCCAGATACCCAAGGGGGTATATTAGATCCAACAAAAAACACCAGGAGGGAGACATAAAAACCCCAGTAACCTTAGCTTGTGAATTCAGGGTTTCTTCTTATTGTGATGTATCCATCTCCTGCCACTGAGCAAAATGCATCAATGAGTCACCGGAAAGAGCACATTAAACAGCTTAATGACGATAATCCTCGTTCGCTGCTACGTTGATTTCATTATTGGGTTTCTCTAACTGTGCAAATCATATAGATTTCTCCTTTTTTACTTTCCACCTCCCTCGTAGGGGCAGAGAGAGAGCAGTTTGGGCTATTAACGTGATCGATTGCTTCCTGCCCTGTGGTCCGGTGTGTGTGTGTGTAAAATGATAGAAAATGGAAATGGGATTTTTAAATGGCAAGTTTACCTAACAATAAACATTGTTTTCATTTTGCTCAGTATTTACAGTATTACCTGGTTGACTGTAAAGCGTCGTACACACGTTGGATGATTTCCGTCGGAGCCGCCGACAAACGTTTAACGACTTATCGTTAATTCTCATAATTGAAACGACATTGTACCACACAGAACAAAGTCCCTCGTTAGATATAGACATTCGCAGTAACGTAACGTTTGTATCATACATGTAACATGTAACATAGTAATTAAGGTTGAATAAAGACATACGTCCATCTAGTCCAACCTATTCACTTTTTTTTTAACCCTACCTAACAGTTGATCCAGAGGAAGGCAAAAAAACCCCAGCTAAAAAGGGGGGGAAAAATTCCTTCCGACTCCAAACGGCATCGGAAAAGTATCCCTGGATCAACCAGATCTATATGCATTAATACCAGTAATTCTCAATATTATTTTGTTTTAGAACCTATCCAGGCCTTTTTTTAAAGTTATTCAATGAAACTTGCCATTACCACCTTTGCTGGAAGACAGTTCCACAGTTTCACCGTTCTCACTGTAAAGAAACCTCTCCTAACTTGAAGATGAAACTCTCTTTCTTCCAACCTTAAAGGATTGGTCCACGAGTCCTCTGATATGACCTATTAGTGAACAATGCACCAGAGAGTTCACGTATGGGCCATTATATATTGTATAAGGTTATATAGTCCCCACGCAACCGCCGCTTCTCCATGTAAACAGCCTCTAACTTGTTAATCTGCTGCATATTCAAGCCCCTCCATTCCCCTTATTAATTATTTGCCCTTCTCGTGAACTGCCTCAATTCCAAGATGTCCCTTTTGTATATGGGGATTCCAAAACTGCACCGCATATTCCAAATGAGGCCTTACCTTATCACTAACTTATCATCGCGCAATTACGAAAGCAGCGCATGGCGCCCTTTATAGATTTTTTCTGTGAATGTTAACGATTAATCTGGACCATGTTACAAATATACGATAAACGCAGAAACAAATCCGCCAGGCTGATCGTCGGAAAAAAAAGCCGACGATGTTGAGGTATATTTTCTTACGAATATCGGCGATTGTTCGTCGGCGTGTATCGTACGAAAAATTATCAACGTGTGTACGAGGCTTAAGAATGCTCGCTAGTTGCATGCTCTCTGGTTTGCACGCTCTTTAGTTTCGCTCTCTACATGAAGGTTATTACAATAGGATGTATTGGTTCAAAGATGATATTTTAGAAGTGAACTGTTTAACTAGAACTAAATAGAGAGAGAAAAAATAGAATACCTTAAATTAAAGGAGCATGTCCACCTTTAAACAAAATGGTGTCTCGTTATCTGCCCACAACCAAATTCTACCCACAACCCTATTTTTACCAGATTATTATATGTATTTATAACCAGACATTAGTTTTCTGCCTCCTCCCTCAATGAGCTTTTATAAGCTTGAGCATGTGCAGAGGAATCGGCAGTCAACATTGGTTGGCAGTCACAGCCTTGATTGAATGCATAGAGGAGAGGAGCCAGCTACTCTGCCAGAATGAAGCCAATTATATTCTTAAATATATGGTTTACTGTGGTATTTAGACGGCTACAATCAATCGTACGATCCGCGGATGAGTGATTGGATTGCCCATCGGAAAATTTTCAAGTATTCAACTGGCCCAATAGGGGAAATTATTGTCCGATAGTCCATACATGATCTGATGATCATACGATTGGGATATGCTGATATGGTACACCAGGGATCTTAGCATCTATGGCATCTAGCAAATACATCTTATTACGTGCTGTTTATATCAGTTGGGGGCAGGTACCTGAAAAGGGCCAGATTTTTGTTACGATAGTGTAGGATGCCCTTAAATCTTTGATCGTAACTAACGTTATTGCTGAAATCACTTAGTCACTGACCCAGATACACCGTTGCAGACGCTCAGGGAATTCTTAAAGGAATAGCTCACTGAAAAAGTGAACTATTCCTTAATATATCGATTGAAGTCAGGAGGTAAAGGAACTGGCCTTACTTTCCTTTCTTTAATCAATGGAGCCTGGAACTAATGAGTGAGTAATAGATTCTTTACCTCGGTCTTCAATCAATGCATTAAGGAACAGTTAATTATTCAATCTGAAAACATCTTACAATTTAGCATTCTGTAAGCAGTTTTGCTTATGGAATGGTTTTGAAGTTGGTGTGCTGGATGCTGATTGACAGTTGGTATGGGGGAATATAGTCAGGTCAGTGGTCAGAGAATAAGCAAAACAAGATTGTATAAAGTCATGCACAACCACACACACCGGCTAAGTGGCTACTTACATGTGTTTATTTATAGATTAAGATGACGCAAGTCATTTTTGCAGTATACATACACTTAAGCTCCTCCTTTCAGAGCTGTCAGTTACTACATGGGTGACCTGATTGTGTGAAGAAAATGATTGGCAGTTGGGAACCAGTTTGATTGGTGCCTTTTTGGTATGTGACAGGGAAGGTGCTACCATTACCATTCCAAACCTAACAATTTGGCAAATCCCTGTGCCGTCAGACTACCCTGTGGGGGGTGGGGTTGTTTATGCTTGCAGAATTAAAGTTGTTCTGGACTTTTTGCCATTTACCAGTAAACAAATGACATATTGTGTGTTAACTGGTCCTTAAATCAAATTGTTATGATTATCAGTTTTACTTCCCCTTTGCCATATAAATGAGGATTAAAACAACCTATTCCTTCTAGGGACGATTCACCTGTCAGATGGTTAATTAGTACATGCTTCTACAATACCATCAAGAAGACTGGAGCAGTCTGGGCCAATGGAAAAAGATGGGGAGTTGTCCCAAAACATTAATTTACTTTCTTTAAAGAGATACCAAACCTGCGGCCTCCCAGATGTTTGAAAACGACATGCTTGGTTCGACATCCCTAAAGTAAAAGATAATGTTACAGTAACATGAAATGCTCTGGGAGATAAGGAGGTTTTAGAAAGATCAAGAAAAACATTAATATTTCTATAAAAAGCAAAAAACTATAGTGTTGCTTCCGCCCCCTCTTCTGACCCAGGGCTAACCAATGTTAAAACACGCTCTGCAAGAAGCATCTTTTCCATTGGTTAGATCCCTGACTGAGGGGGAGAAGGGGGGCAGAGCTGGCATTTATTACCCGTTGTCCTAAATGAGAAAATAGTCAAAATGTAAACCAATGGGGGGGCGTTATCATGTCTGTTGGTTCTACTTGTTCTGAGTGCTTGTTACGGTTATCATGTCCGTTAGTTAATAATGTTATCACCCTACAACTCTCCTTGTTCTGAATGCTTGCTAAGGTTATCATGTCTGTTGGTTCTACTTGTTCTGAGTGCTATTGTTACGGTTTCATGTCCGTTAGTTAATAAGTATCACCTACAACTCTCCTTGTTCTGAAATGCTTGTTACGGTTTTCATGTCCGTTAGTTAAAAAGTTATCACCCTGTAACTCTCCTTTCTGAATGCTTGTACGGTTATCATGTCGTTAGTTAATAAAGTTATCACCCTGTAACTCTCCTTGTTCGAAGGCTTGTTACGGTTTTCATGTCCGTTAGTTAATTAAAGTTATCACCCTGTAACTCTCCTTGTCTGAATGCTTGTTACGGTTATCATGGTCCGTTAGTAATAAAGTTATCACCCTGTAACTTCCTTGTTCTGAATGCTTGTACGGTTATCATGTCCGTTAGTTAATAAAGTTATCACCCTGTAACTCTCCTTGTCTGAATGCTTGTTACGGTTATCAGTCCGTTAGGTAATAAAGTTATCACCCTGTACTCTCCTTGTTCTTAGTGCTTGTTACGGTTATCATGTCCGTTAGTTAATAAAGTTATCACCCTGTAACTCTCCTGTTCTAGTGCTTGTTACGGTTATCGTGTCCGTTAGTATATAAAGGTTATCACCCTACAACTCTCCTTGTTCTGAATGCTTGTTACGGTTATCATGTCCGTTAGTTAATAAAGTTATCACCCTGTAACTCTCCTTGTTCTTAGTGCTTGTTACGGTTATCAGTCAGTAGTTAATAAATATCACCCTACAAACTCTCCTTGTTCTGAATGCTTGTTACGGTTATCATGTCCGTTAGTTTATAAAGTTATCACCCTGTAACTCTCCTTGTTCTTAGTGCTTGTTACGGTTTCATGTCGAGTTAATAAAGTTATCACCCTGTAACTCCCTTGTCTGAATGCTTGTTACGGTTATCATGTCCGTTAGTAATAAAGTTTATCACCCTGTAACTCTCCTTGTTTGAATGCTTGTACGGTTATTCATGTCTGTTAGTTAATAAAGTTATCACCCTGTAACTCTCTCCTTGTTCTGAAAGGCTTGTTACGGTTATCATGGTCCGTTAGTTAATAAAGTTATCACCCTGTAACTCTCCTCTGTTCTTGAAAGCTTGCTAAGTTTTCATGTCCGTTAGTTATAAAGTTATCACCCTGTAACTCTCCTTGTTTGAATGCTTGTTACGGTTTCATGTCCGTTAGTTAATAAAGTTATCACCCTGAACTCTCCTTGTTGAATGCTTGTTACGGTTATCATGTCCGTTAGTAATAAAAGTTATCACCCTGTAACTCTCCTTGTTCTGAATGCTTGTTACGGTTATCATGTTATAAAGTTATCACCCTGTAACTCTCCTTGTTTGAATGCTTGTTACGGTTATCATGTCCGTTAGTTTTAAAGTTATCACCCTGTAATACTCTCTTGTCTGAATGCTTGTTACGGTTATCATGTCCGGTGTTAATAAAGTTATCACCCTGTAACTCTCCTTGTTCTGAATGCTTGTTACGGTATCATGTCCGTTAGTTAATAAGTTATCACCCTGTGAACTCTCCTTGTTCTGAAAGCTTGCTAAGGTTTCTGTCCGTTAGAATAAAGTTATCACCCTGTAACTCTCCTTGTCTTGAATGCTATGTGTTACGGTTATCAGTCCGTTAGTTAATAAAGTTATCACCCTGTAACTCTCCTTGTTCTGAATGCTTGTAAGGTTTTCATGTCCGTTAGTTATAAAGTATCACCCTGTAACTCTCCTTGTTCTGAATGCTTGTTACGGTTATCATGTTATAAAGTTATTCACCCTGTAAACTCTCCTTGTCTGAATGCTTGTACGGTTATCATGTCCGTTAGTAATAAAGTTATCACCCTGTAACTCCTGTCTGAATGCTGTTACGGTTATCGTTGTCCGTTAGTTAATAAAGTTATCACCCTGTAACTCTCCTTGTTCTGAATGCTTGTTACGGTTATCATGTCCGTTAGTTTATAAAGTTACACCCTGTAACTCTCCTTGTTCTGAAGCTTGTTACGGTTATCAAGTCCGTTAGTAATAAAGTTATCACCCTGTAACTCTCCTTGTTCTGAATGCTTGTTACGGTTATCATGTCCGTTAGTTTATAAAGTTATCACCCGTAACTCTCCTTGTTCTGAGTGCTTGTTACGTTATCGTGTCCGTTAGTTAATAAAGTTATCACCCTGTAACTCTCCTTGTTCTGAATGCTTGTTACGGTTATCAAGTCCGTTAGTTAATAAGTTATCCCTGTAACATCTCTTGTTCTGAATGCTTGTACGGTTTCATGTCGTTAGTTAATAAAGTTATCACCTGTAATCTCCTTGTTCTGAATGCTGTTACGGTTATCATGTCCTAGTTTATAAAGTTATCACCCTGTAACTCTCCTTGTTCTGAGTGCTTGTACAGTTATCGTGTCCGTTAGTTAATAAAGTTATCACCCTGTAATCTCTCCTGTGTTCTGAATGCTTGTTACGGTTATCAAGTCCGTTAGTTAATAAAGTTATCACCCTGTAAACTCTCCTTGTGTTATACATATCTCTATCCATCGCAAAGTCAGATTCAGCAACTCAAGTAAAATTCACGTTTAGACGACTTTATTGTGGTAAATGGATACGAATCTTGTTCCTTCGGTTGGGTCAGACCCAAATAAAAAATTTCACAACCTTCTGTTCTCTCTGTTAAACTGCTCGGGGATCCTGACTAGTGATACTTTGTACTGTGGTGGGTAGGTCACATAGATGCAGTTGCTCCATCGTTCGGTTGGAATTACATCCCTCGGCCTGTATCAAACACGTCGGTACCTGAATCTAAAATTCACAAAATTCACGACTTTTAAGGGTCCGCTATCCCAATTTCATTGTTTTACCGCGCACTGGGTGTGGTTACTTGGCTCTGGGAGCGTTTAATGACTGTGCTGGCACTGCCACCCGGATTTATTATGAATCATCAGTATGGAAACTGTTTGTCTGGTTGCCCTTGTAGTGTTTGGATTTTCCATGGGAATGTCAGCAGTAGAAACTAGGTTAATTACCTGACGTTTGGCTGAGTTGGAACCAACCCTAGATTGCGACACAGAGAGTCATGAATAATAGAGAAGTGCGGCCTGGTTTCATTCACACGACGATTGGGTCACAGTGTTGTGGTGGTTTAGGCACAGTTATTGATTGACACCCGGTCAAGAGATGTTTTTTCCGGGGAATGAAATATGGAAATGGAAATTTAAGGGCCAGCAAAGTGCAAAAACTAACCTGTTGTAAAAAGTTTCCAGGAGCAAAGCAGCGAAGTCCCCCCCCCCCCAGTTCATCTTCCCTTTCATGCTGCCGCACGATTAAATTTAGTTTTTGTTACCTTACTTGCCCTTTTTAATCTGATTTGAAAAGCTGTGTGGCTATTTGGGAGTTTTATCCTTAGACGGCAGACAGTTTAATACTCTTGTTTTATTCTTGGACCATCTACCGGACGTCTCGGTTCAAGCAGGTCATTATTTTGCCCGTGATAATAAAAATCTAGAGCATCCTGCTCATTCATAGTTGGTTACCTAAAATTCCTAACATGACTGGTCCATTACTCAGAGGTTCCTACTGTTATATATAGATTGTTCTTTACAGATATTTGGGTGACTCCATACTGTCAGAAGTAACATCTGATTGGCTGCTACAAATTATAAAGCACAGGCAAAATGCATCGGGCATGAGCGTAGACATTTCCATCTTTCCAGGAAAGTTAATGGGAAAATATCATTATTTTAAAATCCTTTTGATTTCATTCCCTTTGCTGTTCCTGCTGTTGACATTAGTGGAGCTGACATTTCAGGTTCTAACGGTCCTTCTTCCCAGAATGCACCACATCCTTGGAATGTTCCTAACAGTCATTTCTACTGATTGGCTGTTGGATGGGTCACCACATGCTCAGATCTTACTGAGCAACTAAATAAACCCAGGCGCTGGGTCAAGGGCAAGACATAACGTCTCTATTAGGGATCAGTATTTGGGAAGTGTTTATTTATACACAGACACAATGCTGAGATGAGCAGGTTAAGGTCATTGGGATGGAACAATACTGCCTCTTTTTTTCTGAAAAGTCTATGTATTTCCACGAACTTCCCTTTGATGTTTAAAGGGGTTTCCCTATGTAGATGAGGTCCTGGAGGTGTCTGATTGTCTTCTAAGCCAAGGGACACACAGGTGGTCGGGTAAAATATGGTCATAAATTGTTACACCAAAACTCTACTCAAAATCTGATGTAAAAAATTGATTTGGACATGTTGGGAATCTTTCAGCCAATCGTTGTTTTAATAGGCCACCTGATCAGTCACAATCTTTTTGTTCCAACCAATAGACTAACTGGGTTTCAATAATCAGATGTTACCTGCAGAAATGAGTATGTATAATTTTTTATAAGCGCTGTACATTATAAACAAGGGGGATAAGTGTAAGCCATTATACAGATAGATAAAAAATGAAATACAATTGCATACATAGGTTAAGAAATCTATATATTAAATTATGTATAAAAATGGATTATAAGTGCAACAAGCTCCGACACATTAGGCATGAGATCCCTGCCCCGAAGAGCTTACAATCTAAGTGGGAGTACAATTAACATAGTTGCATTTGAATTACTTCCCTTTTTTATTTCATTTTTTTTGTGTGTTGTGTTTCTGCACATTGGACTATTCTAGTGACAAGAAGATCAGCCCCAGACCATTGTAGTCGTCCCCTCCATCCTGTCTGCTAAAGGCTCCATTCGTGTACAACTGAATATTACTGTATTAGCGGTTAATGGAACACTACGCGGCAACCAAGAACGCTGTGTGTCATGAATAGAGGTTCCAGGCACCGCGTACTGTTGAATTGTGAATCCATTAACCCTAAACTGAAGTTCTTTTTTTTTTCTATAGCATTTCTGGAAATAGATTTGCAAATGGAGAACAATTAGGATAGGAATCCTGCCCCGCAAGTTACGGCCACATTGTAACGTTTTATTCTAATGAGACACAATGTCACAGTTAAAGGATGCGGAGAGTTTGAGCGTCACGATGACGAGGAACCAATGCGGTTTCCCTTGAACTTGTTCAGGGTGCATGGACGTAATGAGACCAGTAAAATCACATCCTGTTTGACGTATCGGGCCAATCGGAATCCTCCCTGGTAGCCGACCAGCCTGCTGTAAAGTGCGTTGTCTCTGCGAGGGAGCCCCTAATTCTGCTAGTTGACCCCCCAAGTAGTGGAATTGAACGTGTCTATGGTAAAATAATCTCCAAATTATGGGTGATTGTGTTCTGTCCACCTGCAAAGACCTTTGTTGCATATTGACACTATAGTTTAGCATCCTCAACCTGTCCTTCCGATCTATTGCATGAGACATCAAGGGCAAGGCCCCACTGTGCGATTCCGCGCCTTTGTGCATTCGATTTCTTCATTTGAGATACAGTGATCGATCGCGATTCCGTTTGCAATACGCAATTGCATGCGATTGTGTTAGAAAAAACCGCATGCGCAATCGCAAGAAAAAAAAACGCGGTGGGTAGCGTGGCCCTTACACAGAATTTATTTCATTGAAGGTATTTAAATTGGTTTTGTCATGCCAATTCAAATTGATCATCTATAGTAAAGTTGTGTCACCTTTTGTTGTAAGGCTTCCTTGTATTCTATCTATTAGAACAGAATTAGAGGAGTCTGGGAGCTGTATTTAAGCTGTAAAGTCTGATTAAAATATATTAATGTTAGATTTATTTTTTTAATATTCCCGGTCAGTCTGGACTCGGGTCGTATTGTAATAAAATGAATGTTTCCTCTCTGTTCCTATTGTAATAACTGAGAGGTCTTCTAATAGTTACTGTGTCTTTCCTGCTCTGTTTACGGTCTGGTATCCGTAATGGTTTAGTATTTACTTGTCTCTTTATGGGGAAACATTAAAGGAAAAGTTCACCTTAAAATCCCTTTCCCAAGTTTAAGGGTCAGAAGGTGTTGATTTAAAACTTAAAAGTAACCCAATAGAGAATTCCTCTCTCCGTCCAAGGGGAGAATCCACTTGAGCATGTCTGAGTTCACTGAGCTAAAGGGAGGGGGTAATAATGTCAGGGTTTTCTTACACTTAAGTTTTTAAAATGTATCTTTATTAGGGATATACATAGGAACGTTGTTTTAATACATTGTTTAATCAGCTGCAACGCTGGGAAAACTTTTAAAGGAATGAGAAGTGTGTCTAGCAACAGCCTTAAAGAACAAAGTTATTATTCAAGCTCCACCCCACCTCCAATCTGGGTTCTGTCCAATGGGAAAAATAGGCAATACTTGCAGAGAGCATGTCTTCCTATTGGTTAGGCCCAGGACCAGAAGGGGGCGGGAGACGCAAGCAACAACAATAGTTATCTATTAAAATGTATTAAGCAGAGTTCTCAAATTCTAATACCCCCAGATACCCAAGGGGGTATATTAGATCCAACAAAAAACACCAGGAGGGAGACATAAAACCCCAGTAACCTGTAGCTTGTGAATTCAGGGTTTCTTCTTATTGTGATGTATCCATCTCCTGCCACTGAGCAAAATGCATCAATGAGTCACCGGAAAGAGCACATTAAACAGCTTAATGACGATAATCCTCGTTCGCCTGCTACGTTGATTTCATATTGGGTTTCTCTAACTGTGCAAATCATATAGATTTCTCCTTTTTACTTTCCACCTCCCTCGTAGGGGCAGAGAGAGAGCAGTTTGGGCTATTAACGTGATCGATTGCTTCCTGCCCTGTGGTCCGGTGTGTGTGTGTGTAAAATGATAGAAAATGGAAATGGGATTTTAAATGGCAAGTTTACCTAACAATAAACATTGCTTTTCATTTTGCTCAGTATTTACAGTATTACCTGGTTGACTGTAAAGCGTCGTACACACGTTGGATGATTTCCGTGGAGCCGCCACAAACGTTTAACGACTTATCGTTAATTCTCATAATTGAAACGGACATTGTACACACACAGAACAAAGTCCCTCGTTAGATATAGACATTCGCACGTAACGTAACGTTTGTATCATACATGTAACATGTAACATAGTAATTAAGGTTGAATAAAGACATACGTCCATCTAGTCCAACCTATTCACTTTTTTTTTAACCCTACCTAACAGTTGATCCAGAGGAAGGCAAAAAAACCCCAGCTAAAAAGGGGGGGAAAAATTCCTTCCGACTCCAAACGGCATCGGAAAAGTATCCCTGGATCAACCAGATCTATATGCATTAATACCAGTAATTCTCAATATTATTTTGTTTTAGAACCTATCCAGGCCTTTTTTTAAAGTTATTCAATGAAACTTGCCATTACCACCTTTGCTGGAAGACAGTTCCACAGTTTCACCGTTCTCACTGTAAAGAAACCTCTCCTAACTTGAAGATGAAACTCTCTTTCTTCCAACCTTAAAGGATTGGTCCACGAGTCCTCTGATAGACCTATTATGTGAACAATGCACCAGAGAGTTCACGTATGGGCCATTAATATATTGTATAAGGTTATATAGTCCCCACGCAACCGCCGCTTCTCCATGTAAACAGCCTCTAACTTGTATAATCTGCTGCATATTCAAGCCCCCCATTCCCCTTATTAATTATTTGCCCTTCTCGTGAACTGCCTCAATTCCAAGATGTCCCTTTTGTATATGGGATTCCAAAACTGCACCGCATATTCCAAATGAGGCCTTACCTTATCACTAACTTATCATCGCGCAATACGAAAGCAGCGCATGGCGCCCTTTATAGATTTTTCTGTGAATGTTAACGATAATCTGGACCATGTTACAAATATACGATAACGGCAGAAACAAATCCGCCAGGCTGATCGTCGGAAAAAAGCCGACGATTGTTGATGGTATAATTTTCTTACGCAATATCGGCGATTGTTCGTCGGCTGTACGTACGAAAAATTATCCAACGTGTGTACGAGGCTTAAGAATGCTCGCTAGTTGCATGCTCTCTGGTTTGCACGTCTTTAGTTTCGCTCTCTACAATGAAGGTTATTACAATAGTGATGTATTGGTTCAAGATGATATTTTAGAAGGAACTTGTTTAACTAGAACTAAATAGAGAGAGAAAAAATAGAATACCTTAAATTAAAGGAGCATGTACCACCTTTTAAACAAAATGGTGTCCGTTATCTGCCCACAACCAAATTCTACCCACAACCCTATTTTTACCAGATTATTATATGTATTTATAACCAGACATTAGTTTTCTGCCTCCTCCCTCAATGAGCTTTTATAAGCTTGAGCATGTGCAGAGGAATCGGCAGTAACATTGGTTGGCAGTCACAGCCTTGATTGAATGCATAGAGGAAGGAGCCAGCTTACTCTGCCAGAATGAAGCCAATTATATTCTTAAATATATGGTTTACTGTGGTATTTTAGACGCTACAATCAATCGTACGATCCGCGGATGAGTGATTGGATTGCATCGGAAAATTTTCAAGTATTCAACTGGCCCAATAGGGGAAATTATTGTCCGATAGTCCATACATGATCTGATGATCATACGATATAGGATATGCTGATATGGTACACCAGGGATCTTAGCATCTATGGCCATCTTAGCAAATACATCTTATTACGGCTGTTTATATCAGTTGGGGGCAGGTACCTGAAAAAGGGCCAGATTTTTGTTACGATAGTGTAGATGCCCTTAAATCTTTGATCGTAACTAACGTTATTGCTGAAATCACTTAGTCACTGACCAGATACACCGTTGCAGACGCTCAGGGAATCTTAAAGGAATAGCTCACTGAAAAAGTGAAACTATTCCTTAATATATCGATTGAAGTACAGGAGGTAAAGGAACTGTGCCTTACTCTTCCTTTCTTTAATCAATGGAGCCTGGAACTAAGGTGGTGAGTAATAGATTCTTTTACCTCGGTCTTCAATCAATGCATTAAAGGAACAGTTAACTTATTCAATCTGAAACATCTACAATTTTAGCATTTCTGTAAGCAGTTTTGCTTATGGAATGTTTGACAGTTGGTGTGCTGATGCTGTATTGACAGTTGGTTATAGGGGGGAATATAGTCAGGTCAGTGGTCAGAGAATAAGCAAAACAAGATTGTATAAAGTCATGCAACAACCACACACACCGGCTAAGGGCTACTTACATGTGTTTATTTATAGATTAAGATGACGCAAGTCATTTTTGCAGTATACATACACTTTAAGCTCCTCCTTTCAGAGCTGTCAGTTACTACATGGGTGACCTGATTGTGTTAAGAAAATGATTGGCAGTTGGGAACCAGTTTGATTGGTGCCTTTTTGGTATGTGACAGGGAAGGTGCTACCATACCATTCCACAACCTAACAATTTGGCAACATCCCTGTGCCGTCAGACTACCCGTGTGGGGGGTGGGGTTGTTTATGCTTGCAGAATTAAAGTTGTTCTGGACTTTGTTGCCATTTACCAGTAAACAAATGACATATTGTGTGTTAATGGTCCTTTAAATCATAATTGTTATGATTATCAGTTTTACTTCCCCTTTGCCATATAAATGAGGATTAAAAACAACCTATTCCTTCTAGGGACGATTCACCTGTCAGATGGTTAATTAGTACAGTGCTTCTACAATACCATCAAGAAGACTGAGCATGTCTTGGGCCAATGGCCAAAAAGATGGGGAGTTGGTCCAAAACATTATTTACTTTCTTTAAAGAGATACCAAACCTGCGGGCCTCCCAGATGTTTGAAAACGACATGCTTGGTTCGACATCCCTAAAGTAAAGATAATGTTACAGTAACATGAAATGCTCTGGGAGATAAGGAGGTTTTAGAAAGATCAAGAAAAACATTAATATTTCTATAAAAAGCAAAAATAAGTGTTGCTTCCGCCCCCTCTTCTGACCCAGGGCTAACCAATGTAAAACAGCTCTGCAAGAAGAATCTTTTCCATTGGTTAGATCCCTGACTGAGGGGGAGAAGGGGGGGCAGAGCTGCATTATACAGTTGTCCTAAATAGAAATAGTCAAAAGTAAACCAATGGGGGGGCAAGTTATCACCCTGTAACTCTCCTTGTTCTGAATGCTTGTTACGGTTTTCATGTCCGTTAGTTAATAAAGTTATCACCCTGTAACTCTCCTCCGTTAGTTAATAAAGTTATCACCCTGTAACTCTCCTTGTTCTGAAAGCTTGCTAAGGTTTTCATGTCCGTTAGTTAATAAAGTTATCACCCTGTAACTCTCCAAGTTATCACCCTGTAACTCTCCTTGTTCTGAATGCTTGTTACGGTTATCATGTCCGTTAGTTAATAAAGTTATCACCCTGTAACTCTCCTTGTTCTGAATGCTTGTTACGGTTATCATGTTATAAAGTTATCACCCTGTAACTCTCCTTGTTCTGAATGCTTGTTACGGTTATCATGTCCGTTAGTTAATAAAGTTATCACCCTGTAACTCTCCTTGTTCTTAGTGCTTGTTACGGTTATCATGTCCGTTAGTTAATAAAGTTATCACCTACGGTGCCAATACACAATCTCTACACGCCAGGTTCATTACATACTGTACGGAAATAAACATCTCTAGCACCCATGTTCCATTACATACTGTACGGGAAATAAACATCTCTAGCACGCCATGTTCATTAACATACTGTAACGGAAAAAAACAGCTCTAGCCACGTCCATGTTCATTACATAACTGTACGGATAACCATCTCTAGCACGCCATGTTCATTACATATACTGTACGGGAATAAACATCTTCTAGCACGCCATGTTCATTAAACTGTACGGGAAATAAACATCTCTAGCACGCCATGTTCAGTACTATACTGTACGGGAAATAAAACTCTCTAACACGCCATGTTCATTACATACTGTAACGGGAAATAACATCTCTAGCACGCCATGTTCTTAATACTGTACGGAAATAAACATCTCTAGCACTCCATGTTCATTACATACTGTACGGGAAATAAAACATACCTCTAGCACGTCATGTTCATTACATACTGTACGGGAAATAAAAACCTCTAGCACGCCATGTTCATTACATAACTGTACGGGAAATAAAATCTCTAGACACGCCATGTTCATTACATACTGTACGGGAAATAAACATCTCTAGCACGCCATGTTCATACATACTGTATCGGGGAAATAAACATCTCTAGCACGCCATGTTCATTACATACTGTACGGGAAATAAACATCTCTAGCAACGCCATGTTCATTACATACTGTACGGGAAATAAACATCTCTAGCACGCCATGTTCATTACTACTGACGGAAATAAACATCTCTAGCACGTACATGTTAATTTCATACTGTACGGGAATAAACATCTCTAGCACGCCATGTTCATTACATACGTACGGGAATAAACATCTCTAGCACGCCATGTTCATTACATACTGTACGGGAAATAAACATCTCTAGCACGCCATGTTCATTACATACTGTACGGGAATAAACATCCTAGCACCATGTTCATTACATACTGTAAGGAAAATAAACTCCTAGCACGCCATGTTCATACATACTGTACGGGAAATAAACATCTCTAGCACGTCCATGTTCATTACATACTGTACGCGGAAATAAACATCATCTAGCACGGCCATGTTCATTAATACTGTACGGGAAATAAACATCCTGAAGCCATGTTATTACCTACTGTACGGAATAAACATCTAGAACGCCATGTTCATTACTACCCCACCCCACCCCCCTATACTGTACGGGAAATAAACACTCTAGCACCATGTTCATTACATACGTACGGGAAATAAACATCTCTCACACCATGTTCATTACATACTGTACGGGAAATAAACATCCTAGCAAGCCATGTCATTACATCACTGTACAGGAAATAAACATCTAGCACGCCATGTTCATTACAACTGTACGGGAAATAAACATCTCTAGCACGCTCATGTTCATTACATACTGTACGGGAAAATAAAAAAAAAACATCTAGCACGCCATGTTCATTACATACTGTACGGGAAATAAACATCTCTAGCACACCATGTTCATTTACATTACGGTACGACGGACATAACACTAACCAGTCAACTCTATGAACAACGCACATTAGTTCATTACATACTGTCAGGAAATAAACACCTAGCCAATGTTCATTACATACTGTACGGGAATAACATTCTAACAGTCATTACATACTACGGAAATACATTGCTACATTATACAAATACACAACAAATTGACCTGCAACTTCTGACAAGTTACTAAAACATCAGATGCTTCAGGTTGAATCTGGAAAACATACGATAGATTAATTTGGTATGAATTCATTACATTTAAAATGGTGTCTCAACTATGTAATATGTGATTGTTATTTTACGCAGCCTTTTATACTGGGTTTTTTCCCCCAAAAGAACTTCTAATAAAAATTTATCTAAAATATAGATCACATAACTAAGACAAATGGCCCATTCCACCATCTCTGTAGGATACGGTTCAGGGGAGACATGCAGGGGAAATCTCTGTTATAATTCTAACTCAGACTGGTCCATTTTGAAAGCGAATCATATAATCTTTTTTTTTTTTAAAAAGAAACACCGTACGTACGAATACCTAGTGTATGTGCAGTATAGATTCATGTAAATATTGATTTCCCCCCCCCCCCCCAATGAACTTCTCCCATAAGAAATATCTATTAAGGCATATTTACCCTAAAAAACAAAAACCTGCCCCAACCCCTGCATACTAACCAGATTTAATGATATTTAGTAAGCTGGCCCCTCCCTCCATGCGTTCAATCAAGGCTGTGAATGGTGACATCGCAACCAATGATTGACTGTTTCTCTGCGCACATGCTTAAAGGCATGTCCACCCCCAAAACTTAAATTTAACCCATTACTGGCCCCATTGTGTAGTGTAAAAAATCCTTACCTTACATCTCTGCTCCTTATGGTTCTCCTGTAAGTGTCTGTCCAAAGTCCAGGAACAATGAAGAGAGGAGCCGTCTTCCTGTCCAAAGGTTTCCGCCTACTGGAGGACCGAGACATGCGCGGGAGCCCTTTCCCCCTCCCCCTGGATATTTGTGCACCAGAATTAAACATGTTCTGTATTTTCCCGACCCTAACCATAGTTTTATTGTAAAAAAAAAAGTAGCAGAAACTTGCTTGCCATCTGTACGGGAAACACGTTTTATTTCGGGTGGACATACGGTACAATAAGGGTGGACTTGCCCTTTAATACTTTAAAAAACTAATATTTAGATCCATTAAATCAGCTAAACAAGAGAAGGGCCTTCCCTACTAATTAAATAGTGAAGTGAGAGGAGCAAGGAGGGGCCAGGGGCCCACGTTCTCCTAGACGGGAACATCACATGGGAAGTTCGTTGGGTGTGCGATGAGTGCACAATCATGTGAGCTGGAAACCTCAGAAAAAATCTAGGTCAAATGGCTCAGCTGAGACACTGTAATGGGTAAGGAGGTGGTTAACTTATATAGACAGAGCCATGGACGACATTACACAATCCCCAGGCCAGGGGTATAAAAGGCAGATTATTAGGGGCGAGAATCCAGGGCGAACCGTCTGAAACAGGGATGGAAAGCGACTAAAATTCCAGCCACATTCCCTGAGACGTTTTTAGAGCGTTTTAGAGCGTTTTCCCTGAGCGTTTCAGCCTTAAAAGCCCCAAATGTTAAACTACACTAGCAACAATCTTGTGTGTTATCCTATACAGAATTCAGAACTCGGAAATAACCAAATGCATGCCAAGGATTCACACAACGATGAAGGTACAAGCGCTGCTTCCCGATTCCTGCTGTAAGGCTACTGAAATTAGATGACAGAGTTACTAGTGGGACATTAATTGTTTCTCATGTGGATTCCAATGTTCTGACAAAAAATATTTCACTGATAATTTTCAGGAGAATCACATTCTAATAGTTACAATGTTACCAGTTACTAAGCAGCCATTCTAATAGTTACAATGTTACCAGTTACTAAGCAGCCATACTAATAGTTACAATGTTACCAGTTACTAAGCAGCCATTCTAATAGTTACAATGTTACCATTACTAAAGCAGCCATACTAATAGTTACAATGTTACCAGTTACTAAGCAGCCATTCTAATAGTTACATTGTTACCAGTTACTAAGCAGCCATACTAATAGTTACAATGTTACCAGTTACTAAGCAGCCATTCTAATAGTTTACATTGTTACCAGTTACTAAGCAGCCATACTAATAGTTACAATGTTACCAGTTACTAAGCAGCCATACTTATAGTTACCTTGTTATCAGTTACTAAGCAGCCATACTAATAGTTACCAGTTACTAAGCAGCCATACTAATAGTTACATTGTTACCAGTTACACAGCAGCCATACTTATAGTTACATGTTACCAGTTACTAAGCAGCATACTATAGTTACATTGTTACCATTACTAAGCAGCCATACTAATAGTTACAATGTTTACCAGTTATCAAGCAGCCATACTTATAGTTACCTTGTTATCAGTTACTAAGCAGCCATACTAATAGTTACCCAGTTACTAAGCAGCCATATAATAGTTCTTGTTTCAGTTACCTAAGCAGCCATACTACTAGTTACATTGTTACCAGTTACTACTAGTTACATTGTTACCATTACTAATAGTTACACAGTTATTACCAGTAATACTATTGATATAGTTACCATGAGCTAAGCATGCAGAGCATTACACCCCTTACACAACCCTCTCTATAACCAGCTGTGTCCTTGTTATGAAATTACATTGATCCAATTATAACTAATACTGAACTGTAAATATCACATCTCAATATTTTTCTTGGAAGACCGTTATTAACCCGCAATCATGAATATAAAAACATAGAAAACACCTTTTTTTAATGTATTACCCCCTAAAGCAGTTTTAAAAGGAACTAGAAATGTAAACAAAACTTTTTTAATTATACAAGAACACACAATGGATGTTGACATTTCTACTTCTACCTTGAAGAATATTCCTTCCAAGTTTAACGCTCGGTGGACGGATGCAGTAAATATAATTAGAACAGGAAATTATCCAAGTTCCTTTCTTCTCTGCTAAGGCGCCTTATTCCGCTGTGTGAATCATCCCTGTTAGTAAAGAATAATGAACCCTTATCAGTAAAATAACATTACCACCAAGGAAATCAATACAGGTAAGGAGCTGAGACATGAAATGTAGGTTATTAGGAGCAGGATTATTGCTATTATATATATATATATACACAACCGGGAATTGTCTGTAACTGTTCTATAAACAGAGTAACTAAAAAAATAATTTCAAATAAATTCATAATCAAAAAATTAATTATATCTAGATAAATCCCCCCCCAAAATGCAAGTTAGAAATGTGAAAGATGTAAGTCAACCTAGTTGTGAAAATGCTCCTTTTCGTTGCTATGGTCAAAAACAAGGCAATTTAAACATGGAAAGTTTTTTAATTAACAGACAAATATAAAATAATATATTTTATAGATATTGTTGTTATTTATATTTCATACTTTCATACATTCAGGGAAAACTGAATTTATATATATTTTTTTAGCGATAACATTACTCAATAAAAAACTTCTTCACGCAATATGGGGGTTCCTAGGAAAAAACACCTACTGTTATCATATGTACAAGAAGGAACCTTCCTGACGTTATTCCATGTTGGTGTGCAGCAGACGGCCAATTATGGCGCCAAGGTGAAATGCGTAGGTGCTGCCTTACTGTTTTCATTTTATTTTTATCAGCCTGTTTTTTCTTCCCCTTAATATTTGCATAATAGCGAGAACAGAATGGTTCCTGTTTGGCTGGTTAGATTTTTACCGTATCAGCCTAAAGGGCATCTGTATTGAAAGTTACAAGGCCCAAAGAAAAAAAAAAAGAAGTAGGAGCAATCCACCCTACCGCCCTGAGAATATAGTGTTAAAATGCAAGATGATTTTAGGCCCTATAGATGCCCTTGGATAATGTCCTTATCTACCACCACTAATGTAGGAGTTGAACTATAACGAGCGACTAGATAAAGGTCACATGGCCAATATTTGGGTCAGATCGATCCCCCGAGTCGAATTTTGATCAGTGGTGATTCTAAGGCTTCATTCGCACTATCAGAAATGCATCCGGCGCTAACGGGAAAAAAAAAGTTCAAAGCTTGCGCTAACCAACGTACTAACGGGTTAGCGAGGGTTTTGTGATGTCTGCGCCGTGTGTGCAAATGTTTACTCTGTTGTGCAAGCCATGCAATAAATTTTGTGACTGTTTCTATAGTGTCTTAAAAGCTGCGCAAATACTGCGCAACTTACCAGCGCATTTCCACGGTGTATCTGCAGCCGCAAAGTGTTTAATACATTGTGGGAACGAGTGCAATTAAGTTGCGAACTTTATAGCAACTCCCTGTATGAGCCGAAAAGCAGTGTCCATTGATTTTAATGTGAAAGAGTGCCCTAAGCAACAGAGAGAGCGAGGAGAGAGACAGCGAGAGAGCGAGAAGAGAGAGATAGACAGCGAGAGAGCGAGGAGAGAGAGAGAGACAGCGAGAGAACGAGGAGACAGCGGAGAGTGAGGAGAGAGAGCGTGGAGAGAGGCAGTGAGGAGAGCAAGGAGAGAGAGTGAAGAGCGAGGAGAGAGAGGCAGCGAGAGGGAGAGGCAGCGAGAGACAGGAGAGAGGAGAAGTGAGAGACAGAGAAGTGAGAGAGCGAGAGAGAGAGGCAGCGAGACAGCCAGGAGAGAGAGACAGTGAGAGAGCGAGGAGCGAGACGCGAGAAAGCAGGGAGAGAGAGGCAGCGAGACAGCCAGGAAAGAGAGAGAGAGACAGCGAGGAGGAGAGAGAGAGAGAGAGAAGAGAGAGAGAGGAGAGATAGCGAGGAGAGAGAGAGTGAAGAGAGAGAGAAGAGAGACAGCGGAGAGAAGAAAAAGTGATAGGGAGAGAGATAGCGAGGAGAGAGGAGAGAGAGAGAGAGAGAGAGAGACAGATACACCCTTCTCTTCTTCATGGAATATTTACGTTTGGTTTGTTGGACTTGACACAAAAATCTCGGGTTCGTGCACCGACAAGCCTTCATTCCAATTAATGTTAAAGCCTATAAAACTAGTCCGCACTAGATAAACTTTATTAGATGCGCTTCTTCCTTGTAACAATTTAACCGTATAATTATCGTGTCTTTCTGCTAAACGTTTTTATCCGTCACATGATGTTTGTGGTACCTTAAGAAGGTGAGAAACGAGATCTCCCGCCTTTACGTTATTACAAATGGCTCCTTTACAAGACGTGACACCAGGGTGTTTAACAGTAATGTGAGCTCACAGATAGCAAATAAACTGCTTTTTCTATGGTTTTCAGGAGCCAAAAAAAACACCGTCAATTCTCTTATGGCCCTGCCCTGATGTGGACCAGCACGCACCTCGCGCCGCCCCCCCATTGGTTTACATTTTGACTATTTCTCATTTAGGACAACTGTATAATGCAAGCTCTGCCCCCCTTCTCCCTCAGTCAGGGATCTAACCAATAGGAAAAAGAGCTTCTTGCAGAGCGTGTTTTAACATTGGTTAGGCCCTGGGTCAGAAGAGGGGGCGGAGCAACACTATAGTTTGCTTTTTATAGAAATATTAATGTTTTTCTTGATCTTTCTAAAACCTCCTTATCTCCCAGAGCATTTCATGTTACTGTAACATTTATTTTACTTTAGGGATGTCGAACAAGCATGTCGTTTTCAAAACATCTGGGAGGCCGCAGGTTTGGTACTCTTTAAAAGAAAGTAATAATGTTTTGGGACCCTCCCACTTCTTTTGCCATTGGCCCAGACATGCTCAGTCTGCTTGAGGTATGTAGAAGCAATGTACTAATTAAACCATCTGACAGGTGAATCGTCCCTAGAAGGAATAGGTTGTTTTTAATCCTCAGATTTATATGGCAAAGGGGAAGAAAAACTGATAATCATAACAATTTATGATTTAAAGGACCAGTAACACACAATAGTGTCATTTGTTACTGGTAAATGGCAAAAGTCCAGAGACAACTTTAATCTGCAGCATAAACAACCCCCCCACCCAGGTAGTCTGACGGCACAGGGAGTTGCCAAATTGTTAGGTTGGGAATGGTAATGGTAGCACCTTCCCTGTCACATAACCAAAAAGGCACCATCAAACTGGTTCCCAACTGCCAATCATTTTCTTAACACAATACAGGTCACCCATAGTTTAACTGACAGCTCTGAAAGGAGGAGCTTAAAGTGTATGTATACTGCAAAAATGACTTTGCGTCATCTTAATCTATAAATAAACACATGTAAGTAGCACTTATTGCCGAGGTGTGTGTGTGTTGCATGACTTTAATACAATACTTTTTTTGCTTATTCTCTGACCACTGACCTGACTATATTCCCCCATCCAACTGTCAATACAGCTACCAGCACACCAACCTGTCAAACCATTCCATAAGCAAAACTTTACAGAAATGCTAAAAGTAAGATGTTTCAGATTGAATAAGTGAACTGTTCCTTTAATGCATTGATTGAAGACCGGGAGGTAAAGAATATTACTCCACCTTAGTTCCAGGCTCCATTGATAAAGAAAGGAAGGTAAGGCACAGTTCCTTTACCTCCTGTACTTCAATCGATATATTAAAGGATAGTTCACTTTTTCAGTGAGCTATTCCTTTAAGAATTCCCTGAGCGTCTGCAACGGGTATCTGGGTCAGTGACTAAGTGATTCAGCAATACGTTAGTTAACGATCAAAGAATTTAAGGGCATCCTACACTATCGTAACAAAAATCGGCCACTTTTTCAGGTACCTGCCCCAACTGATATAAACAGCACGTAATAAGATGTATTTCTAAAGATGGCCATAGATGCTAAGATCCTGGTTGTACCATATCAGCATATCCCCATATCGTATGATCATCAGATCATGTATGGACTATCGGACAATAATTCCCCTATTGGGCCAGTTGAATAGCTGAAAATTCCGATGGGCAATCCAATCACTCAATCCGCGGATCGTACGATTGGATTGTAGCGTCATATCCACAGTAACCATATATTTAAGGATATATTGGCTTCATTCTGGCAGAGTAAGCTGGCTCCTCCTCTATGCATTCAATCAAGGCTGTGACTGCCAACCAATGATTGACTGCCGATTCCTCTGCACATGCTCAAGCTTATAAAAAGCTCATTGAGGAGGAGGCAGAAAACTAAATGTCTGGTTATAAATACATATAATAATCTGGTAAAAATAGGGTTGTGGGTAGAATTTGGGGTTGTGGGCAGATAACGGACACCATTTTGTTTTAAAGGTGGAAAGCCCTTTAATTTAAGGTTATTCTATTTTTTCTCTCTCTATTTAGTTCTAGTTAAACAAGTTCACTTCTAAAATAATCATCTTTGAACCAATACATCACTATTGTATAACCTTCATGTAGAGAGCGAAACTAAAGACGTGCAAACCAGAGAGCATGCAACTAGCGAGCATTCTTAAGCCTCGTACACCACGTTGGATAATTTTCGTACGATACAGCCGCGACGAAGAACAATCGCACGATATTCGTAGAAAATATACCATCAACATCGTCGGCTTTTTCCGACGATCAGCCTGGCGGATTTGTTCTGCCGATTATCGTATATTTGTACATGGTCGGCAGATTATCGTTAACATTCTACAGAAAAATCTATAAGGGCGCATGCGCTGCTTTTCGTAATTGCGCGATGATAAGTTAGTGATAAGGTAAGGCCTCATTTGGAATATGCGGTGCAGTTTTGGAACCCATATACAAAAGGGACATCTTGGAAATTGAGGCAGTTCCAGAGAAGGGCAAATAAATTAATAAGGGGAATGGAGGGGCTTGAATATGCAGGCAGATTAGACAAGTAGGGCTGTTTACATTGGAGAAGCGGCGGTTTGCGTGGGGACATGATAACCTTATACAATATATTAATGGCCCATACAGTGAACTCTCTGGTGCATGTTCACTAATAGGTCATATCAGAGGACTCGTGGACATCCTTTAAGGTTGGAAGAAAAGAAGTTTCATCTTCAAGTTAGGAGAGGTTCTTTACAGTGAGAACGTGTGAAACTGTGGAACTGTCTTCCAGCAAGAGTGGTAATGGCAAGTTCATTGAAAACTTTAAAAAAGGCCTGGATGGTTTCTAAAACTAAATAATATTGAGAATTACTGGTATTAATGCATATGATCTGGTTGATCCAGGGATACTTTCCGATTGCCGTTTGGAGTCAGGAAGGAATTTTTCCCCCCTTTTTAGCTGGGGTTTTTTGCCTTCCTCTGGATCAACTGTTAGGTAGGGTTAAAAAAAAGTGAATAGGTTGGACTAGATGGACGTATGTCTTTATTCAACCTTAATTACTATGTTACTATGTTACTATGTATGATACAAACGTTACGTTACGTGCGAATGTCTATTTCTAACGAGGGGACTATTGTTACTTGTGTGTACAGATGTCGTTTCAATTATGAGAATTAACGATAATGTCGTTAAACGTTTGTCGGCTGCATCGTACGGAAATCATCCAACGTGTGTACGACGCTTTACAGTCACCAGGTAATACTGTAAATACTGAGCAAATAAAAGCAATGTTTATTGTTAGGTAAACTTGCCATTTAAAATCCCATTCCATTTTCTATCATTTTACACAAACACACACACCGGACCACAGGCAGGAAGCAATCGATCAGCGTTAATAGCACAAACTGCTCTCTGCCCCTACGAGGGAGGTGGAAAGAAAAAAGGAGAAATCTATATGATTTGCACAGTTAGAGAAACCCAATAATGAAATCAACGTAGCAGCACGCGAGGATTATCGTCATTAAGCTGTTTAATGTGCATCTTTCCGGTGACTCATTGATGCATTTTGCTCAGTGGCAGGAGATGGATACATCACAATAAGAAGAAACCTCTGAATTCACAAGCTACAGGTTACTGGGGTTTTATGTCTCCCTCCTGGTAGTTTTTTTGTTGGATCTAATTACCCCCTTGGTATCTGGGGGGTATTAGAATTTGAGAACTTCTGCTTAAATACATTTTAATAGATAACTGTATTGTTGTTGCTCCGCCCCCTTCTGGTCCTGGGCCTAACCAATAGGAAGACATGCTCTGCAGTATTGCCTTATTTTCCCATTGGACAGAACCCAGATTGGAGGGGGGTGGAGCTTGAATAATAATTTTGTTCTTTAAGGCTGTTGCTAGACACACTTCTCATTCCTTTAAAAGTTTTCCCAGCGTTGCAGCTTGATTAAAACAATGTATTAAAACAACGTTCCTATGTAATCCCTAATAAAGATACATTTTAAAAACTTACAGATGTAGAAAACCCTGACATTATTACCCCTCCCTTTAGCTCAGTGAACTCAGACATGCTCAATGGGATTCTCCCTTGGACGGAGAGAGGAATTCTCTATTGGGTTACTTTTTAGTTTTAATCAACACCTTCTGACCCTTAAACTTGGAAAGGGATTTTTAGGGTGAACTTTTCCTTTAATGTTTCCCCATAAAGAGACAAGTAAATACTAACCATTACGGATACCAGGACCGTAAACAGAGCAGGAAAGACACAGTAACTATGTAGAAGACTCTCAGTTATTACAATAGGAAGCAGAGAGGAAACATTCATTTTATTACAATACGACCCGAGTCCAGACTGACCGGGAATATTAAAAAAAATAAATCTAACATTAAATTATTTTAATCAGACTTTACAAGCTTAAATACAGCTCCCAGACTCCTCTAATTCTGTTCTATGATAGAATACAAGGAAGCCTTACAAACAAAAGGTGACACCAACTTTACTATAGATGATCATTTGAATTGGCATGACAAAACCAATTTAAATACCTTCGAAATGATAAATTCTGTGTAAGGGCCACGCTACCGCGTTTTTTTTCTTGCGATTGCGCATGCGGTTTTTTCTAACACATCGCATGCAATTGCGTATTGCAAACGGAATCGCGATCGATCACTGTATCTCAAATGAAGAAATCGAATGCACAAGGCAGCGGAATCGCACAGTGGGGCCTTGCCCTTGATGTCTCATGCAATAGATCGAAGGACAGGTTGAGGATGCTAAACTATAGTGTCAATATGCACAAAGGTCTTTGCAGTGGACAGAACACAAATCACCCATAATTTGGAGATTATTTTACCCATAACACGTTCAATTCCACTACTTGAGGGGGTCAACTTAGCAGAATTAGGGGCTCCCTCAGCAGAGACAACGCACTTTCAGCAAGGCTGGTCAGCTACACAGGGAGGATTCCGATTGGCCCGATACGTCAAACAGGATGTGATTTTACTGGTCTCATTACGTCACATGCACCCTGAACAAGTTCAAGGGAAACCGCATTGGTTCCTCGTCATCGTGACGCTCGAACTCTCCGCAGTCTTTAAACGTGACATGTGTCTCATTAGAATAAAACGTTACAATGTGGCCGTAACTTGCGGGGGCAGATTCCTATCCTAATTGTTCTCCATTTGCAAATCTATTTCCGAAATGCTATAGAAGAAAAAAAAGAACTTCAGTTTAGGGTTAATGGATTCACAATTCAACAGTACGCGGTGCCTGGAACCTCTATTCATGACACACAGCTGTCTTGGTTGCGCGTAGGTTGCCAGGTAACCGCTAATACAGTAATATTCAGTTTGTACACGAATGGAGCCTTTAGCAGACAGGATGGAGGGGACGACTACAATGGTCGGGGCTGATCTTCTTGCACTAGAATAGTCCAATGTGCAGAAAACAACAACACATGAAATAAAAAAGGGAAAGTAATTCAAATGCAACTATGTTAATTGTACTCCACTTAGATTGTAAGCTCTTCGGGGCAGGGATCTCATGCCTAATGTGTCGAGGCTTGTTGCACTTATATCCATTTATACATAATTTATATATATGATTTCTTAACCTATGTATGCAATTGTATTTCATTTTTATCTATCTGTATAATGGCTTACACTTATCCCCCTTGTTTATAATGTACAGCGCTTATAAATAAAATTATAAACTCATTCTATGGTAACATCTGATTATGAACACCAGTTAGTCTATTGGTTGGGAACAAAAAGATTGTGACTGATCAGGTGGCCTATTAAACACAACGATTGGCTGGCTGAAAGATTCCCAACATGTCCAATCAATTTTTTACATCAGATTTTGAGTAGAAGTTTTTGGTGTAACAATTTATGACCATATTTTTACCCGACCAACTGTGTGTCCCTTGCTTAGAAGACAATCAGACACCTCCAGGACCTCATCTACATAGGGAAACCCCTTTAACAATCAAGGGAAGTTCAGTGGAAATACATAGACTTTTCGAAAAAAAGAGCAGTATTGTTCCATCCCAATGACCTTAACCTGCTCATTCAGCATTGTGTCTGTTGTAAATAAACACCTTCCCAAAACTGATCCCTAATAGAGACCGTTATGGTCTTGCCCTTGACCCAGCGCCGGTTTATTTAGTTGCTCATAGAGATCTGAGCATGTGTGACCCATCCAACAGCCAATCAGTAGAAATGACTGTTAGGAACATTCCAAGGATGTGGTGCATTCTGGGAAGAAGGACCGTTAGAACCTGAAATGTCAGCTCACTAATGTCAACAGCAGGAACAGCAAAGGGAATGAAATCAAAAGGATTTTAAAAATAATGATATTTTCCCATTAACTTTCCCTGGAAAGATGGAAATGTCTACGCTCATGCCCGATGCATTTTGCCTGTGCTATTAAATTTGTAGCAGCCAATCAGATGTTAGCTTCTGACAGTATGGAGTCACCCAGAATATCTGTAAAGAACAATCTATATATAACAGTAGGAACCTCTGAGTAATGGACCAGTCATGTTAGGAATTTTAGGTAAACAAACTATGAATGAGCAGGATGCTCTAGGATTTTATTATCACGGGCAAAAAAATGACCTGCTTGAACCGAGACGTCCGGTAGATGGTCCAAGAATAAAACAAGAGAGTATTAAACGTCTGCCGTCTAGGAATAAAACTCCCAAATAGCCACACAGCTTTCAAATCAGATTAAAAAGGGCAAGTAAGGTACAAAACTAAATTTAATCGTGCGGCAGCATGAAGGAAGATGAACTGGGGGGGGGGGGACTTCGCTGCTTTGCTCCTGGGAAACTTTTACAACAGGTTAGTTTTGCACTTTGCTGGCCCTTTAAATTTCCATATTTTCATTCCCGGAAAAACATCTCTTGACGGGTGTCAATCAATAACTGTGCCTAAACCACACAAACACTGTGACCCAATCGCTGTGTGAATGAAATCCAGGCCGCACTTCTCTATTATTCATGACTCTCTGTGTCGCAATCTAGGGTTGGTTCCAACTCAGCCAAACGTGCAGGTAATTAACCTAGTTTTCTACTGCTGACATTCCCATGGAAAAAATCCAAACACTAACAAGGGCACCAGACAAACAGTTTCCATACTGATGATTCATAATATAATCCGGTGGGCAGTGCCAGCACAGTCATTAAACGCCCAGAGCCAAGTAACCACACCAGTGCGCGGTAAAAACAATGAAATTGGATAGCGGACCCTTTAAGAGTCGTGAATTTTGTGAATTTAGATTCAGGTACCGACGTGTTTGATACAGGCCGAGGAGATATTCCAACCGAACGATGGAGCAACTGCATCTATGTGACCTACACCACAGTACAAAGTATCACTAGGTCAGGATCCCCGAGCAGTTTAACAGAGAGAACAGAAGGTTGTGAAATTTTTATTTGGGTCTGACCCAACCGAAGGAACAGATTCGTATCCAGTTACCACAATAAAGTCGTCTAAACGTGAATTTTACTTGAGTTGCTGAATCTGACTTTGCGATGGATGAGATATGTATAACACAAGGAGAGTTACAGGGTGATAACTTTATTAACTAACGGACTTGATAACCGTAACAAGCATTCGAACAAGGAGAGTTACAGGGTGATAACTTATTTAACTAACGGACACGATAACTGTAACAAGCACTCAGAACAAGGAGAGTTACAGGGTGATAACTTTATAAACTAACGGACATGATAACCGTAACAAGCATTCAGAAAAGGAGAGTTACGGGTGATAACTTTATTAACTAACGGACATGATAACCGTAACAAGCATTCGAACAAGGAGAGTTACAGGGTGATAACTTTATTAACTAACGGACTTGATAACCGTAACAAGCATTCAGAACAAGAGAAGTTACAGGGTGATAACTTTATTAACTAACGGACACATAACTGTAACAAGCACTCAGAACAAGGAGAGTTACGGGTGATAACTTTAAAACTAACGGACATGATAACCGTAACAAGCATTCAGAACAAGGAGAGTTACAGGTGAAACTTTATTAACTAACGGACTTGATAACCGTAACAAGCATTCAGAACAAGGGAGTTACAGGGTGATAACTTATAAACTAACGGACATGATAACCGTAACAAGCATTCAGAACAAGGAGAGTTACAGGGTGATAACTTTATTAACTAACGGACACGATAACCGTAACAAGCATTCAGAACAAGGAGAGTTACAGGGTGATAACTTTATTAACTAACGGACATGATAACCGTAACAAGCATTCAGAACAAGGAGAGTTACAGGGTGATAACTTTATAACATGATAACCGTAACAAGCATTCAGAACAAGGAGAGTTACAGGGTGATAACTTTATTACTAACGGACATGAAAACCTTAGCAAGCATTCAGAACAAGGAGAGTTACAGGGTGATAACTTTATTAACTAACGGACATGATAACCGTAACAAGCATTCAGAACAAGGAGAGTTACAGGGTGATAACTTTATTAACTAACGGACATGAAAACCTTAGCAAGCTTTCAGAACAAGGAGAGTTACAGGGTGATAACTTTATTAACTAACGGACATGATAACCGTAACAAGCATTCAGAACAAGGAGAGTTACAGGGTGATAACTTTATTAACTAACGGACATGATAACCGTAACAAGCATTCAGAACAAGGAGAGTTACAGGGTGATAACTTTATAAACTAACGGACATGATAACCGTAACAAGCATTCAGAACAAGGAGAGTTACAGGGTGATAACTTTATAACATGATAACCGTAACAAGCATTCAGAACAAGGAGAGTTACAGGGTGATAACTTTATTAACTAACGGACATGATAACCGTAACAAGCATTCAGAACAAGGAGAGTTACAGGGTGATAACTTTATTAACTAACGGACATGAAAACCGTAACAAGCATTCAGAACAAGGAGAGTTACAGGGTGATAACTTTATTAACTAACGGACATGAAAACCTTAGCAAGCTTTCAGAACAAGGAAGTTACAGGTGATAACTTTATTAACTAACGGACTGATAACCGTAACAAGCTTTCAGAACAAGGAGAGAGTTACAGGTGATAACTTTATAACTAACAGACATGTATAACCGTAACAGCATTCAAACAAGGAGAGTTACAGGGTGATAACTTTATTAACTAACGGACATGATAACCGTAACAAGCATTCAGAACAAGGAGAGTTACAGGGTGATAACTTTATTAACTAACGGACATGATAACCGTAACAAGCACTAAGAACAAGGAGAGTTACAGGGTGATAACTTTATAAACTAACGGACATGATAACCGTAACAAGCATTCAGAACAAGGAGAGTTGTAGGGTGATAACTTTATTAACTAACGGACATGATAACCGTAACAAGCACTAAGAACAAGGAGAGTTACAGGGTGATAACTTTATTAACTAACGGACATGATAACCGTAACAAGCATTCAGAACAAGGAGAGTTGTAGGGTGATAACTTTATTAACTAACGGACACGATAACCGTAACAAGCACTAAGAACAAGGAGAGTTACAGGGTGATAACTTTATTAACTAACGGACATGATAACCGTAACAAGCACTAAGAACAAGGAGAGTTACAGGGTGATAACTTTATTAACTAACAGGCATGATAACCGTAACAAGCATTCAGACAAGGAGAGTTACAGGGTGATAACTTATTAACTAACGGACATGATGATAACCGTAACAAGCATTCAGAACAAGGAGAGTTTACAGGGTGATAACTTTATTAACTAACGGCATGATAACGAACAAGCATTCAGAACAAGAGAGTTACAGGGTGATAACTTATTAACTAACGGACATGAAAACCGTAACAAGCATTCAGAACAGGAGAGTTACAGGGTGATAACTTTATTAACTAACGGACATGATAACCGTAACAAGCATTCAGAACAAGGAGAGTTACAGGGTGATAACTTTATTAACTACGGACATGAAAACCGTAACAAGCATCATTCAGAACAGAGAGTTGTAGGGTGATAACATTATTAACTACGGACTGAAAACCGTAACAGCACTCAGAACAGTAGAACCAACAGACATGATAACCTTAGCAAGCATTCAGAACAAGGAGAGTGTAGGTGATAACATTATTACAAGGACATGATAACCTACAAGCACTCAGAACAAGTAGAACCAACAGACATGATACTTAGCAAGCTTTCAGAACAAGGAGAGTTACATGGAGAAAACTTATTGGCTAACAGACACTTCATTCCAATTACAACTTCCAATTACAAACAGATTACAAAGGAAAAAGTGTGTTATAAGGGATGCAGGTCCCAGACTGCCTACTATAATCAAAACTTTTCCTGACTTGGCACTACTGGATCTTTTTGTAGGAATCACATAGTAAAGCAATCTATTTTGTACTCATTTGTCAGTTATTCTGGCTATAAACTTACCTGACGTTTCACCTTTCAAATAAACTAAACTGGCCCATAGGCGTTACCAACAGATTCAATAAAAAATACTAAGGTGCACACAATTAAAGTGGATTTCCATTTATTAGTGAATTACAAACTCAATGTTTCGGTGATCACATTGTCCCCTTCATCAGGTGTAACTACAACAGATTCCCCTTCTGCAAGCTAGGCCTATGGGCTAGGCCGTGTTTTGTGTTCGCAATTTTCGCTAAAACAGGAAATCGGTGCGTTAACGCATGTGTTTCCATAACGCCTGCTTTAAAAAAACAATTTTATCCCGTCGTTTAAAAAATTGCTTAAAGGAAAAAAAAAATTTTTTAAATATATGTAATATTATATATAAAAATCCTCTAAATACTGGACCAAAAAAAAAAAAAAAGAGGGGGAAATGTCAGACAACTGTGAATTGTTGGTTATCTGTGAGTTATCTTTTAAAATAAACGTCACGCAAAGATGCTGATGTGTTAAGGATTATCAACTTTGTTCATCTTACAAGTTCAAAGGGTTCAGCTGACTAAGCCCCAATTCTTAGAAAACAGCCCTGGTTCATTTCTAAGTGAACACACAGTCCTGAAGGCAACACTACAGCAAGTGTGATGAATTCCACAATACTGAAGGTTCGCTAACCGATTGGTTTCCCCTGCAGACCCAGGTCCTGGCCCTTTAATGTTAAAAAAACTAGACCAACATGTTCCCAATCCAGAAAAAAATATATCCACCCCTGCGGCATTAACCAATGGGCCTGTCCACATTCCAGTCGTCCCCTGTTGTATATAAGCTAGAGATGGTACAACCCGGGGTTTCTCTGTAACGTTGCCGATTCCAGAGGTGAAGGTGACATTTTACCTATTAGCTAATTAGATATTAAACACAATAAAGTGGAATGTTCCATTGTTACGTAGGGGGTGGAAAACAATTCATTGTATAATGACAATCACTTTTCCGCTGGTCTATTTTTTAAAGAAAAGTAAAAAAATAAGAAATATATAAATCTGACGCTATCAAAGGGATTCGCCATCAACGTCTCCCACTCAAACCATTTTCTTCCCCTTCCGTGGCCTTTGGAATAAAAAAAAAAAAACACAGGAGAGGGTGAGTCACGTCTCTATAGAATGGATCTTGGATCGTGCGCCGAAATAGACGCAAGAGACATTTAAATGTCCTCGGATTGTAAATGACGGTGACTCACGTTTCTGATTTGACGCTGGCGAAGTAGAGAAAGAGAGAGAGAAAATGTAAACCTTTTAATCATTGATGTTCCTGTTACTGGAACTCCACGGTGGACACATAACGCTAACGTGGCCTCGCCCAGCCCGTCTCACATTAACCTACTGACCTAAATTGCTTGTGGAATAAATAAACGTTTGGCAGAGATTTCACCATGTGGAGAGACAGGATCTCATAACACACTCAGTCTCCCGTGCAGTTTGACACCTGCCTGGCCGGATCTCCTCCTGCTACTCAGATTAAAACGACACACACATACATATACACACACACACACACACATACATATACACACACACACACATACATATACACACACACACACATACATATACACACACGCACACCTACACCACACACGCACACACGCGCCACACACATGTCACACACATACATATACACACACACCATATATAAACGTGCGACACACACCACACACACACACACAGTGTCCCAATGCCCCAATCACATCTGTGGGACTCACTTTCTTAAAGGTTTAAACATTCTATATATACAATGGGCACAGTTTAAACAGGAGCTGTAATAGTTGTACTATAACTCTCTGCTTTCCGTGTGCTGTGCTGACAGAAAAAAGGTTTCCGCTTTGGATACCACATGTGTTTCGCTCCCACTAGGGGCTTTAATTAGACTTTACACACACACAAAAAAAGGGGAAATTTGGAAAATGCTTCGATCGCTATGGCAGCTCCTACTTATGGTAATAAAACACAAAGAACATTGCAGAATAGGCCAGTAGTGTTGGCATGGTGTTGTCCTATTGGTTCACATAACCCTGCCTGGCTCCATTCATGGAATCCAGTTAGTGGGACTGTTTATGAACATCAGTAACTGCATAAATAAGGAATACAGAACATTCCCTCTCTGTGTTATAAAATCTGTGGTGTTGCCATACTGGTGCACCGTCAGTCACTGTCAGTAGCTAACGCGTATCAGGAGCAGTGGCGTAACTAGGAATCACTGGGCCCCTCTGCAAAACTATGATAGGGCCCCTATCCGTGCTTCATCCACAGGCTTTTTGGGAGTAAGCTATATCTGTCATAGAAAAATAAGAATATGGGCCCCTTGACAAAGTGGAGTAACCGGGGCCCTACATACATTATACTGCACCATATAGTGGGGTACCAGGGACCCTACATACATTATACTGCACCATATAGTGGGGTAACCAGGGCCCTACATACATTATACTGCACCATAGAGTGGGGTAACCAGGGCTCTACATACATTATACTGCACCATATAGTGGGGTAACCGGGGGCCCTACATACATTATACTGCACCATATATTGGGGTAACCGGGGCCCTACATACATTATACTGCACCATATAGTGGGGTAACCAGGGACCCTACATACATTATACTGCACCATATAGGGGTAACCAGGGGCCCTACATACATTATACTGCACCATATAGTGGGGTAACCAGGGGCTCTACATACATTATACTGCACCATATAGTGGGGTAACCAGGGGCCCTACATACATTATACTGCACCATACAGTGGGGTAACCAGGGGCCCTACATACATTATACTGCACCATATAGTGGGGTAACCAGGGACCCTACATACATTATACTGCACCATATAGTGGGTAACCAGGGCCCTACATACATTATACTGCACCATATAGTGGGGTAACCAGGGGCCCTACATACATTATACTGCACCATATAGTGGGGTAACCAGGGGCCCTACATACTTTACTGCACATATAGTGGGGTAACCAGGACCCTACATACATTATACTGCACCATATTGGGGAAACCAGGGGCCTACATACATTATACTGCACCATAGTGGGGTAACCAGGGCCCTACATACATTATACTGCACCATATAGTGGGGTAACAGGGGCCCTACATACATTATACTGCACCATATAGTGGGTAACCTGGGGCCCTACATACATTATACTGCACCATATAGTGGGGTAACCAGGACCCTACATACATTATACTGCACCATATAGTGGGGTAACCAGGGACCCTACATACATTATACTGCACCATATAGTGGGGTAACCAGGGGCCCTACATACATTATCCTGCACCATATAGTGGGGTAACCAGGGGCCCTACTTACATTATACTGCACCATATAGTGGGGTAACCAGGGGCCCTACATACATTATCCTTCACCATATAGTGGGGTAACCGGGGCCCTACATACATTATACTGCACCATATAGTGGGGTAACCAGGGACACTACATACATTATACTGCACCATATAGTTGGGTAACCAGGGGCCCTACATACATTATACTGCACCATATAGTGGGGTAACCAGGGGCCCTACATACATTATCCTGCACCATATAGTGGGTAACCAGGGGCCCTACATACATTATCCTGCACCATATAGTGGGGTAACAGGGCCCTACATACATTATATGCACCAATAGTGGGTAACCAGGGCCCTACATACATTATCCTGCACCATATAGTGGGGTAACCAGGGACCCTACATACATTATCCTGCACCATATAGTGGGGTAACCAGGGACCCTACATACATTATACTGCACCATATAGTGGGGTAACCAGGGACCCTACATACATTATACTGCACCATATAGTGGGGTAACCAGGGACCCTACATACATTATACTGCACCATATAGTGGGGTAACCAGGGACCCTACATACATTATACTGCACCATATAGAGGGGAACCAGGGACCTACATACATATACTGCACCATATAGAGGGGTAACCAGGGCCCTACATACATTATACTGCACCATATAGTGGGGTAACCAGGGACCCTACATACATTATACTGCACCATATAGTGGGGTAACCAGGGGCCCTACATACATTATAGTGCACCATATAGTGGGGTAACCGGGGCCCTACATACATTATACTGCACCATATAGTGGGGTAACCAGGGGCCCTACATACATTATACTGCACCATATAGAGGGGTAACCAGGGCCATACATACATTATACTGACCATATAGGGGGAACCAGGACCCTACATACATTATACTGCCCATATAGTGGGGTAACCATGACCCTACATACATTATACTGCACCATATATGGGGTAACCAGGGGCCCTACATACATTATACTGCACCATACAGTGGGGTAACCAGGGACCCTACATACATATACTGACCATATATGGGTAACCAGGACCCTACATACATTATACTGCACCATATAGTGGGGTAACCAGGACCCTACATACATTATACTGCACCATATAGTGGGGTAACCAGGACCCTACATACATTATACTGCACCATATAGTGGGGTAACCAGGACCCTACATACATTATACTGCACCATATAGTGGGGTAACCAGGACCACATACATTATACTGCACCATATAGTGGGGTAACCAGGACCCTACATACATTATACTGCACATATAGTGGGGTAACCAGGGGCCTACATACATTATCCTGCACCATATAGTGGGGTAACCAGGGGCCCTACATACATTACCTTGCACCATATAGTGGGGTACCAGGGGCCCTACTTACATTATACTGACCATATAGTGGGGTAACCAGGGCCCTACATACATATCTTGCACCATATAGTGGGGTAACCAGGGCCACTAAACATTATCTGGTGCAGTATAAGTATGTAGGGTCCCTGGTTACCCCACTATATGGTTGCAGGATAATGTATGTAGGGCCCTGGTTACCCCACTATATGGTGCAGGATAATGTATGTAGGGCCACCTGGTACCTCCACTATATGTGGTGCATAGTATAATGTATGTAGGGCCCCTGGTTACCCAACTATATGGTGCAGTATAATGTATGTAGTGTCCCTGGTTACCCCACTATATGGTGCAGTATAATGTATGTAGGGCCCCGGTTACCCCACTATATGGTGAAGGATAATGTATGTAGGGCCCCTGGTTACCCCACTATATGGTGCAGTATAATGTAAGTAGGGCCCCTGGTTACCCCACTATATGGTGCAGGATAATGTATGTAGGGCCCCTGGTTACCCCACTATATGGTGCAGTATAAGTAGTAGGGTCCCTGGTACCCACTATATGGTGCAGTAATGTATGTAGGGTCCTGGTTACCCCACTATATGGTGCAGTATAATGTATGTAGGGCCCAGGTTACCCAACTATATGGTTGCAGTATAATGTATGTAGGGCCCCTGGTTACCCCACTATATGGTGCAGTATAATGTATGTAGGGCCCCTGGTTACCCCACTATATGGTGGCAGTATAATGTATGTAGGCCCATGGTTACCCCACTATATGGTGACAGTATAAGTATGTAGGGTCCTGGTTACCCCACTATATGGTGCAGTATAATGTATGTAGGGCCCCTGGTTACCCCAATATATGGTGCAGTATAATGTATGTAGGGCCCCTGGTTACCCACTATATGGTGGGCAGTTAATGTATGTAGGGCCCCTGGTTACCCCACTATATGGTGCAGTATAATGTATGTAGGGTCCTGGTTACCCCACTATATGGTGCAGTATAATGTATGTAGGGCCCCTGGTTACCCCACTGTATGGTGGCAGTATAATGTATGTAGGGCCCCTGGTTACCCCACTATATGGTGCAGTATAATGTATGTAGAGCCCCTGGTTACCCCACTATATGGTGCAGTATAATGTATGTAGGGCCCCGGGTTACCCCACTATATGGTGCAGTATAATGTATGTAGGGTCCCTGGTTACCCCACTATATGGTGCAGTATAATGTATGTGAGGGCCCGGTTTACCCCAATATTAGGTGCAGTATAATGTATGTAGGGCCCCCGGTTACCCCACTATATGGTGACAGTATAATGTATGTAGAGCCCCGGTTACCCCCTCTATGGTGCAGTATAATGTATGTAGGGCCCTGGTTACCCCACTATATGGTGCAGTATAATGTATGTAGGGTCCCTGGTTACCCCACTATATGGTGCAGTATAATGTATGTAGGGCCCCGGTACTCCACTTTGTCAAGGGGCCCATATTCTTATTTTTCTATGACAGATATCGTTACTCCCAAAAAGCCACTGTGGATGAAGCAAGGATAGGGGCCCTATCATAGTTTTGCAGAGGGGCCCAGTGATTCCTAGTACGCCACTGCTCCTGATACGAGTTAGCTACTGAAGTGACTGACGGTTGCACCAGTATGGCAACACCACAGATTTTATAAACACAGAGAGGGGAATGTTCTGTATTCCTTTTATGCAGTTACTGATGTTCATAAACAGTCCCACTAACGGATTCCATGAATGGAGCCAGGCAGGGTTATGTGAACCAATAGGACAACACCATGGATACCAACACTACTGGCCTATTCTGCAATGTTCTTTTGTGTTTATTACCATAAGTAGGAGCTGCCATAGCGATCGAAGCATTTTCCAAATTTCCCCTTTTTTTTGTGTGTGTGTAAAGTCTTAATTAAAGCCCCTAGTGGGAGCGAAACACATGTGGTATCCAAAGCGGAAACCTTTTTCTTGTCATCGCACAGCACACGGAAAGCAGAGAGTTATAGTACAAACTATACAGCTCCTGTTTAAACTGTGCCCCATTGTATATATAGAATGTTTAAAACCTTAGAAAGTGAGTCCCACAGATGTGTGATTGGGGCATTGGGACATGTGTGTGTGTGTGTGTGTTGTGTGTGTGCGCACGTTTATATATGTGTGTTGTATATGTATGTGTGTGGTACATGTGTGTGCGCGTGTGTGCGGTGTGTGTGTGATGTGTGCGTGTGTGTATATGTATCTGTGTGTGTGCGCGTTGTATATATAGTGTGTGTGTATATGTATGTGTGTGTGTGTGTGTGTATATATGTATGTGTGTGTCGTTTTTAATCGTGAGTAGCAGGAGGATTCCGGCCAGGCAGGTGTAAACTGCACGGGAGAATGAGTGTGTTATGAGATCCTGTCTCTCCACATGGTGAAATCTCTGCCAAACGTTTATTTATTCCACAAGCAATTTAGGTCAGTAGGTTAATGTGAGAAGGGCTGGGCCGAGGCCACGTTAGCGTTATGTGTCCACCGTGGGAGTTCCAGTAACAGGAAATCAATGATTAAAAGGGTTACATTTTCCTCTCTCTTTTCTTTTACTTCGCCAGCGTCAAATCCGAAACGTGAGTCACCGTCATTACAATCCGAGGACATTAAATGTCTCTTGCCGTTATTTCGGCGCACGATCCAAGATCCATTCTTAGAGACGTGACTCACCCTCTCCTGTGTTTTTTTTTTTTTTATTCCAAAGGCCACGGAAGGGGGAAGAAAATGGTTTGAGTGGGAGACGTTGATGGCGAATCCCTTTGATAGCGTCAGATTTATATATTTCTTATTTTTTTACTTTTCTTTTAAAAAATAGACCAGCGGAAAAGTGATTGTCATTATACAATGAATTGTGTTTCCACCCCCCACGTAACAATGGAACATTCCACTTTATTGTGTTTAATATCTAATTAGCTAATAGGTAAAATGTCACCTTCACCTCTGGAATCGGCAACGTTCAGAGAAACCCCGGGTTGTACCATCTCTAGCTTATATAACAACAGGGACGAACTGGAATGTGGACAGGCCCATTGGTTAATGCCGCAGGGGGTGGATATATTTTTTCTGGATGGGAAAATGTTGGGTCTAGTTATTTTTAACATTAAAGGGCCAGGACCTGGGTCTGGCAGGGGAACCAATCGGTTGAGCGAACCTTCAGTATTGTGGAATTCATCACACTTGCTGTAGTGTTGCCTTTCAGGACTGGTGTGTTCACTTAGAAATTGAACCAGGGCTGTTTTCTAAGAATTGGGCTTAAGTCAGCTGACCCTTTGAACTTGTAAACTGAACAAGTTGAACCCTTTTAACCTCCCAGCATCCTTGCGTGACGTTTATTTAAAAGATAACCACAGATAACCAACAATTCACAGTTGTCTGACATTTCCCCTCTTTTTTTTTTTTTTGGTCCAGTATTTAGAGGATGTTTTATATATAATATTACATATATTTAAAAAAATTTTTCTTTTTTTTCTTTAAGCAATTTTTTAAAACGACGGGAAAAATTGTTTTATTTAAAGCAGGCGTTATGGAAACACATGACGTTAACGCACCGATTTCCGTTTTTAGCGAAAATTGCGAACACAAAACACGCTAGCCCATAGGCCTTGAGCTTGCAGAAGGGGAATCTGTTGTAGTTACACCTGATGAAGGGGACAATGTGATCACCGAAACATTGAGTTTTGTAATTCACTAATAAATGGAAATACACTTTAATTGTGTGCACCTTAGTATTTTTATTGAATCTGTTGGTAACGCCATAGGGCCAGTTTAGTGTTATATTGAAAGGTGAAACGTCAGGTAATTGTATTAGCCAGAATAACTGACAAATGAGTACAAATAGATATTGCTTTACTATGTGATTCCTACAAAAAGATCCAGTAGTGCGCAAGTCAGGAAAAGTTTTTGATTATAGTAGGCAGTCTGGGACCTGCATCCTTATAACACATCTTTCCTTTGTAATCTGTTTGTAATGGAAGTTTTGTAATTGAATCACAAGTCTGTTAGTCAATAAGGTTGTCTTCCCATTCTAACGTCTTCTTGTTCGAATGCTTGCTAAGGATCTATGTACTGTATGTGTTCTACTTGTTCTGAGATGTCTTGTTCGGTGATCATGTCCGTTAGTTACTAATGTTATCACCCTACAACTCTCCTGTTCTGAATGCTTGCTAAGGTTATCATGTCTGTGTTCTACTTGTTTGATGTGTTACGGTTTCATGTCCGTTAGTTAATAAAGGTATCACCTAAACTTCCTTGTTTGAATGCTTGTTACGGTTTCATGTCCGTAGTTAAATAAGTTTCACCCTGTACTCTCCTTGTCGAATGCTTGTACGGTATCATGTCGTTAGTTAATAAAGTTATCACCCTGTAACTCTCCTTGTTTCGAAGGCTTGTTACGGTTTTCAGTCCGTTAGTTAATAAAGTTATCACCCTATTAACTCTCCTTGTCTGAATGCTTGTACGGTTATCATGTCCGTTAGGTAATAAAGTTATCACCCTGTAACTTCCTTGTTCTGTGCTTGTTACGGTTATCATGTCCGTTAGTTAATAAAGTTATCACCCTTAACTCTCCTTGTTCTGAATGCTTGTTCCGGTTATCATGTCCGTTAGTTAATAAAGTTATCACCCTGTACTTCCTTGTTCTTAGTGCTGTTACGGTTATCATGTCCGTTAGTTAATAAAGTTATCACCCTGTAACTCTCCTTGTTCTAATGCTTGTTACGGTTATCTAGTCCGTAGATAAAGGTTATCACCTAACTCTCCTTGTTCTGATGCTTGTTACGGTTATCATGTCGTTAGTAATAAAGTTATCACCCTGTAACTCTCCTTGTTCTAAGTGCTGTACGGTTATAGTCGTAGTTAATAAATTATCACCCTACAACTCTCCTTGTTCTGAATGCTTGTACGGTTATCATGTCCGTTAGTTTATAAAGTTATCACCCTGTAACTCTCCTTGTTCTTAGTGGTTGTTACGGTTTCATCCTTGTCAGAGTTAATAAAGTTATCACCCTGTAACTCCCTTGTTCTGAATGCTTGTTACGGTTATCATGTCCGTTAGTTAATTAAAGTTATCACCCTGTAACTCTCCTTGTTTGAATGCTTGTTACGGTTATCATGTCCTTAGTTAATAAAGTTATCACCCTGTAACTCTCCTTGTCTGAAAGCTTGTTCGGTTCATGTCCGTCTAGTTATAAGTTATCACCCTGTAACTCTCCTTGTTCTGAAGCTTTTAAGTTTCATGTCCGTTAGTTATAAAGTTATCACCCTGTAACTCTCCTTGTTTGAATTTGCTTGTTACGGTATTCATGTCCGTTAGTTAATAAAGTTATCACCCTGTAACTCTCCTTGTTTGAATGCTTGTTACGGTTATCATGTCCGTTAGTAATAAAAGTTATCACCCTGTAACTCTCCTTGTTCGAATGCTTGTTAGCGTATGTCATAGTTAATAAAGTTATCACCCTGTAACTCTCCTGTTTGAATGCTTGTTAACGGTTATCAGTCCGTTAGTTTAAAGTTATCACCCTGTAATACTCTCTTGTTCTGAATGCTTGTTACGGTTATCATGTCCGGTGTTAATAAAGTTATCACCCTGTAACTCTCCTTGTTCTGAATGCTTTTACGGTATCATGTCGTTAGTTAAAGTTATCACCCTGTAACTCTCTTGTTCTGAATGCTTGCTAGGTTTCATGTCCGTTAGTTAATAAAGTTATCACCCTGTAACTCTCCTTGTTTGAATCTGATGCTGTTACGGTTATCAGTCCGTTAGTTAATAAAGTTATCACCCTGTAACTCTCTTGTTCTGAATGCTTGTTAAGGTTTTCATGTCCGTTAGTTATAAAGTTATCACCCTGTAACTCTCCTTGTTCTGAATGCTTGTTACGGTTATCATGTCCGTTATTAAAGTTATCACCTGTAACTCTCCTTGTTCTGAATGCTTGGTACGGTTATCATGTCCGTTAGTTAATAAAGTTATCACCCTGTAACTCTCCTTGTCTGAAATGCTTGTTACGTTATCGTTGTCCGTTAGTTATAAAGTTATCACCCTGTAACTCTCCGTTCTGAAGCTTGTTACGGTTATCATGTCCGTTAGTTAATAAAGTTATCACCCTGTAACTCTCCTTGTTCTGAATGCTTGTTACGGTTATCATGTCCGTTAGTTAATAAAGTTATCACCCTGTAACTCTCCTTGTTCTGAATGCTTGTTACGGTTATCATGTCCGTTAGTTTATAAAGTTATCACCCGTACTATCTTGTTCTGAGTGCTTGTTACAGTTATCGTGTCCGTTAGTTAATAAAGTTATCACCCTGTAACTCTCCTTGTTTGAATGCTTGTTACGGTTATCAAGTCCGTTAGTTAATTAAAGTAATCAACCTGTAAATCTCTTGTTCTGAATGCTTGTTACTGGTTATCTGTCCGTTAGTTAATAAAGTTATCAACTGTAAACTCTCCTTGTTCTGAATGCTTGTTACGGTTATCATGTCCGTTAGTTTATAAAGTTATCACCCTGTAACTCTCCTTGTTCTGAGTGCTTGTTACAGTTATCGTGTCCGTTAGTTAATAAAGTTATCACCCTGTAACTCTCCTTGTTCTGAATGCTTGTTACGGTTATCAAGTCCGTTAGTTAATAAAGTTATCACCCTGTAACTCTCCTTGTGTTATACATATCTCTATCCATCGCAAAGTCAGATTCAGCAACTCAAGTAAAATTCACGTTTAGACGACTTTATTGTGGTAACTGGATACGAATCTTGTTCCTTCGGTTGGGTCAGACCCAAATAAAAAATTTCACAACCTTCTGTTCTCTCTGTTAAACTGCTCGGGGATCCTGACCTAGTGATACTTTGTACTGTGGTGTAGGTCACATAGATGCAGTTGCTCCATCGTTCGGTTGGAATTACATCCCTCGGCCTGTATCAAACACGTCGGTACCTGAATCTAAAATTCACAAAATTCACGACTCTTAAAGGGTCCGCTATCCAATTTCATTGTTTTTACCGCGCACTGGGTGTGGTTACTTGGCTCTGGGCGTTTAATGACTGTGCTGGCACTGCCACCCGGATTATTATTATGAATCATCAGTATGGAAACTGTTTGTCTGGTGCCCTTGTTAGTGTTTGGATTTTTCCATGGGAATGTCAGCAGTAGAAACTAGGTTAATTACCTGCACGTTTGGCTGAGTTGGAACCAACCCTAGATTGCGACACAGAGAGTCATGAATAATAGAGAAGTGCGGCCTGGATTTCATTCACACAGCGATTGGGTCACAGTGTTTGTGTGGTTTAGGCACAGTTTATTGATTGACACCCGGTCAAGAGATGTTTTTCCGGGGAATGAAAATATGGAAATTTAAAGGGCCAGCAAAGTGCAAAACTAACCTGTTGTAAAAGTTTCCCAGGAGCAAAGCAGCGAAGTCCCCCCCCCCCCAGTTCATCTTCCCTTTCATGCTGCCGCACGATTAAATTTAGTTTTGTACCTTACTTGCCCTTTTTAATCTGATTTGAAAGCTGTGTGGCTATTTTGGGAGTTTTATCCTTAGACGGCAGACAGTTTAATACTCTCTTGTTTTATTCTTGGACCATCTACCGGACGTCTCGGTTCAAGCAGGTCATTTTATTTTGCCCGTGATAATAAAATCCTAGAGCATCCTGCTCATTCATAGTTTGTTTACCTAAAATTCCTAACATGACTGGTCCATTACTCAGAGGTTCCTACTGTTATATATAGATTGTTCTTTACAGATATTCTGGGTGACTCCATACTGTCAGAAGCTAACATCTGATTGGCTGCTACAAATTTAATAGCACAGGCAAAATGCATCGGGCATGAGCGTAGACATTTCCATCTTTCCAGGGAAAGTTAATGGGAAAATATCATTATTTTTAAAATCCTTTTGATTTCATTCCCTTTGCTGTTCCCTGCTGTTGACATTAGTGAGCTGACATTTCAGGTTCTAACGGTCCTTCTTCCCAGAATGCACCACATCCTTGGAATGTTCCTAACAGTCATTTCTACTGATTGGCTGTTGGATGGGTCACACATGCTCAGATCTCTACTGAGCAACTAAATAAACCCAGGCGCTGGGTCAAGGGCAAGACCATAACGGTCTCTATTAGGGATCAGTATTTGGGAAGTGTTTATTTATACACAGACACAATGCTGAATGAGCAGGTTAAGGTCATTGGGATGGAACAATACTGCTCTTTTTTTCTGAAAAGTCTATGTATTTCCACTGAACTTCCCCTTTGATTGTTAAAGGGGTTTCCCTATGTAGATGAGGTCCTGGAGGTGTCTGATTGTCTTCTAAGCCAAGGGACACACAGTTGGTCGGGTAAAATATGGTCATAAATTGTTACACCAAAACTTCTACTCAAAATCTGATGTAAAAAATTGATTGGACATGTTGGGAATCTTTCAGCCAATCGTGTGTTTAATAGGCCACCTGATCAGTCACAATCTTTTTGTTCCCAACCAATAGACTAACTGGTGTTCATAATCAGATGTTACCTGCAGAATGAGTATGTATAATTTTATTTATAAAGCGCTGTACATTATAAACAAGGGGGATAAGTGTAAGCCATTATACAGATAGATAAAAATGAAATACAATTGCATACATAGGTTAAGAAATCATATATATAAATTATGTATAAATGGATATAAGTGCAACAAGCCTCGACACATTAGGCATGAGATCCCTGCCCCGAAGAGCTTACAATCTAAGTGGGAGTACAATTAACATAGTTGCATTTGAATTACTTTCCCTTTTTTATTTCATGTGTTTGTTGTTTCTGCACATTGGACTATTCTAGTGCAAGAAGATCAGCCCCAGACCATTGTAGTCGTCCCCTCCATCCTGTCTGCTAAAGGCTCCATTCGTGTACAAACTGAATATTACTGTATTAGCGGTTACCTGGCAACCTACGCGGCAACCAAGAACAGCTGTGTGTCATGAATAGAGGTTCCAGGCACCGCGTACTGTTGAATTGTGAATCCATTAACCCTAAACTGAAGTTCTTTTTTTTCTTCTATAGCATTTCTGGAAATAGATTTGCAAATGGAGAACAATTAGGATAGGAATCTGCCCCCGCAAGTTACGGCCACATTGTAACGTTTTATTCTAATGAGACACAATGTCACAGTTTAAAGACTGCGGAGAGTTCGAGCGTCACGATGACGAGGAACCAATGCGGTTTCCCTTGAACTTGTTCAGGGTGCATGTGACGTAATGAGACCAGTAAAATCACATCCTGTTTGACGTATCGGGCCAATCGGAATCCTCCCTGTGTAGCTGACCAGCCTTGCTGTAAAGTGCGTTGTCTCTGCTGAGGGAGCCCCTAATTCTGCTAAGTTGACCCCCTCAAGTAGTGGAATTGAACGTGTCTATGGGTAAAATAATCTCCAAATTATGGGTGATTTGTGTTCTGTCCACTGCAAAGACCTTTGTTGCATATTGACACTATAGTTTAGCATCCTCAACCTGTCCTTCCGATCTATTGCATGAGACATCAAGGGCAAGGCCCCACTGTGCGATTCCGCTGCCTTTGTGCATTCGATTTCTTCATTTGAGATACAGTGATCGATCGCGATTCCGTTTGCAATACGCAATTGCATGCGATGTGTTAGAAAAAACCGCATGCGCAATCGCAAGAAAAAAAAACGCGGTAGCGTGGCCCTTACACAGAATTTATTTCATTGAAGGTATTTAAATTGGTTTTGTCATGCCAATTCAAATTGATCATCTATAGTAAAGTTGGTGTCACCTTTTGTTTGTAAGGCTTCCTTGTATTCTATCTATAGAACAGAATTAGAGGAGTCTGGGAGCTGTATTTAAGCTTGTAAAGTCTGATTAAAATAATATTAATGTTAGATTTATTTTTTTTTAATATTCCCGGTCAGTCTGGACTCGGGTCGTATTGTAATAAAATGAATGTTTCCTCTCTGCTTCCTATTGTAATAACTGAGAGTCTTCTACATAGTTACTGTGTCTTTCCTGCTCTGTTTACGGTCCTGGTATCCGTAATGGTTTAGTATTTACTTGTCTCTTTATGGGGAAACATTAAAGGAAAAGTTCACCCTAAAAATCCCTTTCCCAAGTTTAAGGGTCAGAAGGTGTTGATTAAAACTTAAAAAGTAACCCAATAGAGAATTCCTCTCTCCGTCCAAGGGAGAATCCCATTGAGCATGTCTGAGTTCACTGAGCTAAAGGGAGGGGTAATAATGTCAGGGTTTTCTACACTGTAAGTTTTTAAAATGTATCTTTATTAGGGATTACATAGGAACGTTGTTTTAATACATTGTTTTAATCAAGCTGCAACGCTGGGAAAACTTTTAAAGGAATGAGAAGTGTGTCTAGCAACAGCCTTAAAGAACAAAAGTTATTATTCAAGCTCCACCCCACCTCCAATCTGGGTTCTGTCCAATGGGAAAATAAGGCAATACTTGCAGAGCATGTCTTCCTATTGGTTAGGCCCAGGACCAGAAGGGGGCGGAGCAACAACAATACAGTTATCTATTAAAATGTATTTAAGCAGAAGTTCTCAAATTCTAATACCCCCCAGATACCCAAGGGGGTAATTAGATCCAACAAAAAACTACCAGGAGGGAGACATAAAACCCCAGTAACCTGTAGCTTGTGAATTCAGAGGTTTCTTCTTATTGTGATGTATCCATCTCCTGCCACTGAGCAAAATGCATCAATGAGTCACCGGAAAGATGCACATTAAACAGCTTAATGACGATAATCCTCGTTCGCTGCTACGTTGATTTCATTATTGGGTTTCTCTAACTGTGCAAATCATATAGATTTCTCCTTTTTTACTTTCCACCTCCCTCGTAGGGGCAGAGAGCAGTTTGTGCTATTAACGCTGATCGATTGCTTCCTGCCCTGTGGTCCGGTGTGTGTGTGTGTAAAATGATAGAAAATGGAAATGGGATTTTAAATGGCAAGTTTACCTAACAATAAACATTGCTTTTCATTTTGCTCAGTATTTACAGTATTACCTGGTGACTGTAAAGCGTCGTACACACGTTGGATGATTTCCGTACGATGCAGCCGACAAACGTTTAACGACATTATCGTTAATTCTCATAATTGAAACGACATCTGTACACACAAGTAACAATAGTCCCCTCGTTAGATATAGACATTCGCACGTAACGTAACGTTTGTATCATACATAGTAACATAGTAACATAGTAATTAAGGTTGAATAAAGACATACGTCCATCTAGTCCAACCTATTCACTTTTTTTTTAACCCTACCTAACAGTTGATCCAGAGGAAGGCAAAAAACCCCAGCTAAAAAGGGGGGAAAAATTCCTTCCTGACTCCAAACGGCAATCGGAAAGTATCCCTGGATCAACCAGATCTATATGCATTAATACCAGTAATTCTCAATATTATTTAGTTTTAGAAACCTATCCAGGCCTTTTTTAAAGTTATTCAATGAACTTGCCATTACCACCTCTGCTGGAAGACAGTTCCACAGTTTCACCGTTCTCACTGTAAAGAAACCTCTCCTAACTTGAAGATGAAACTTCTTTTCTTCCAACCTTAAAGGATGTCCACGAGTCCTCTGATATGACCTATTAGTGAACAATGCACCAGAGAGTTCACTGTATGGGCCATTAATATATTTGTATAAGGTTATCATGTCCCCACGCAACCGCCGCTTCTCCAATGTAAACAGCCCTAACTTGTCTAATCTGCCTGCATATTCAAGCCCCTCCATTCCCCTTATTAATTTATTTGCCCTTCTCTGAACTGCCTCAATTTCCAAGATGTCCCTTTTGTATATGGGATTCCAAAACTGCACCGCATATTCCAAATGAGGCCTTACCTTATCACTAACTTATCATCGCGCAATTACGAAAGCAGCGCATGCGCCCTTTATAGATTTTTCTGTAGAATGTTAACGATAATCTGCCGACCATGTACAAATATACGATAATCGGCAGAACAAATCCGCCAGGCTGATCGTCGGAAAAAGCCGACGATTGTTGATGGTATATTTTCTTACGAATATCGTGCGATTGTTCGTTCGTCGGCTGTATCGTACGAAAATTATCCAACGTGTGTACGAGGCTTAAGAATGCTCGCTAGTTTGCATGCTCTCTGGTTTGCACGCTCTTTAGTTTCGCTCTCTACATGAAGGTTATACAATAGTGATGTATTGGTTCAAAGATGATTATTTTAGAAGTGAACTTGTTTAACTAGAACTAAATAGAGAGAGAAAAAATAGAATAACCTTAAATTAAAGGGCATGTCCACCTTTAAAACAAAATGGTGTCCGTTATCTGCCCACAACCCCAAATTCTACCCACAACCCTATTTTTACCAGATTATTATATGTATTTATAACCAGACATTTAGTTTTCTGCCTCCTCCCTCAATGAGCTTTTTATAAGCTTGAGCATGTGCAGAGGAATCGGCAGTCAATCATTGGTTGGCAGTCACAGCCTTGATTGAATGCATAGAGGAAGGAGCCAGCTTACTCTGCCAGAATGAAGCCAATTATTATCCTTAAATATATGGTTACTGTGGATATAGACGCTACAATCCAATCGTACGATCCGCGGATTGAGTGATTGGATTGCCCATCGGAAATTTTCAGCTATTCAACTGGCCCAATAGGGGAAATTATTGTCCGATAGTCCATACATGATCTGATGATCATACGATATGGGGATATGCTGATATGGTACAACCAGGATCTTAGCATCTATGGCCATCTTTAGAAATACATCTTATTACGTGCTGTTTATATCAGTTGGGGGCAGGTACCTGAAAAGTGGCCAGATTTTTGTTACGATAGTGTAGGATGCCCTTAAATTCTTTGATCGTTAACTAACGTATTGCTGAATCACTTAGTCACTGACCCAGATACACCGTTGCAGACGCTCAGGGAATTCTTAAAGGAATAGCTCACTGAAAAAGTGAACTATTCCTTTAATATATCGATTGAAGTACAGGAGGTAAAGGAACTGTGCCTTACCTTCCTTTCTTTAATCAATGGAGCCTGGAACTAAGGTGAGTAATAGATTCTTTACCTCCCGGTCTTCAATCAATGCATTAAAGGAACAGTTCACTTATTCAATCTGAAACATCTTACATTTTAGCATTTCTGTAAGCAGTTTTGCTTACTGGAATGGTTTGACAGTTGGTGTGCTGTATGCTGTATTGACAGTTGGTATGGGGGAATATAGTCAGGTCAGTGGTCAGAGAATAAGCAAAACAAGTATTGTATTAAAGTCATGCAACAACACACACCTCGGCATAAGTGCTACTTACATGTGTTTATTTATAGATTAAGATGACGCAAAGTCATTTTTGCAGTATACATACACTTTAAGCTCCTCCTTTCAGAGCTGTCAGTTAACTACTGGGTGACCTGTATTGTGTTAAGAAAATGATTGGCAGTTGGGAACCAGTTTGATTGGTGCCTTTTTGGTTATGTGACAGGGAAGGTGCTACCATTACCATTCCCAACCTAACAATTTGGCAACTCCCTGTGCCGTCAGACTACCTGGGTGGGGGGTTGTTTATGCTGCAGATTAAAGTTGTCTCTGGACTTTTGCCATTTACCAGTAACAAATGACACTATTGTGTGTTACTGGTCCTTTAAATCATAAATTGTTATGATTATTCAGTTTTACTTCCCCTTTGCCATATAAATCTGAGGATTAAAAACAACCTATTCCTTCTAGGGACGATTCACCTGTCAGATGGTTTAATTAGTACATTGCTTCTACATACCTCAAGCAGACTGAGCATGTCTGGGCCAATGGCAAAAGAAGTGGGAGTGGTCCCAAAACATTAATTTACTTTCTTTTAAAGAGATACCAAACCTGCGGCCTCCCAGATGTTTTGAAAACGACATGCTTGGTTCGACATCCCTAAAGTAAAAGATAAATGTTACAGTAACATGAAATGCTCTGGGAGATAAGGAGGTTTTAGAAAGATCAAGAAAAACATTAATATTTCTATAAAAAGCAAACTATAGTGTTGCTCCGCCCCCTCTTCTGACCCAGGGCCTAACCAATGTTAAAACACGCTCTGCAAGAAGCTCTTTTTCCTATTGGTTAGATCCCTGACTGAGGGGAGAAGGGGGGCAGAGCTTGCATTATACAGTTGTCCTAAATGAGAAATAGTCAAAATGTAAACCAATGGGGGGGCGGCGCGAGGTGCGTGCTGGTCCACATCAGGGCAGGGCCATAAGAGAATTGACGGTGTTTTTTTTGGCTCCTGAAAACCATAGAATAAGCAGTTTTATTTTGCTATCTGTGAGCTCACATTACTGTTAAACACCCTGGTGTCACGTTCTTGTAAAGGAGCCATTTGTAATAAACGTAAAGGCGGGAGATCTCGTTTCTCACCTTCTTAAGGTACCACAAACATCATGTGACCGGATAAAAACGTTTAGCAGAAAGACACGATAATTATACGGTTAAATTGTTACAAGGAAGAAGCGCATCTAATTAAAGTTTATCTAGTGCGGACTAGTTTCTATAGGCTTTAACATTAATTGGAATGAAGGCTTGTCGGTGCACGAACCCGAGATTTTGGTGTCAAGTCCAACAAACCAAACGTAAATATTTCCATGAAGAAGAGAAGGGTGTATCTGTCTCTCTCTCTCTCTCTCTCTCTCCTCTCTCCTCGCTATCTCTCTCCTCTATCACTTTTTCTTCTCTCTCGCTGTCTCTCTTCTCTCTCTCTTCACTCTCTCTCTCCTCGCTATCTCCTCTCTCTCTCTCTCTCTCTCTCTCTCTCCTCGCTGTCTCTCTCTCTCTTTCCTGGCTGTCTCGCTGCCTCTCTCTCCCTGCTTTCTCGCTGTCTCGCTCCTCGCTCTCTCACTGTCTCTCTCTCCTGGCTGTCTCGCTGCCTCTCTCTCCTCGCTCTCTCACTGTCTCTCTCTCCTCGCTCTCTCACTGTCTCTCTCTCCTCGCTCTCTCGCTGCCTCTCTCCTCGCTCTTTCACTCTCTCTCTCCTTGCTCTCTCACTGCCTCTCTCCACGCTCTCTCTCCTCACTCTCGCTGTCTCCTCGTTCTCTCGCTGTCTCTCTCTCTCTCCTCGCTCTCTCGCTGTCTATCTCTCTCTTCTCGCTCTCTCGCTGTCTCTCTCCTCGCTCTCTCTGTTGCTTTAGGGCACTCTTTCACATTAAAATCAATGGACACTGCTTTTCGGCTCATACAGGGAGTTGCTATAAAGTTCGCAACTTAATTGCACTCGTTCCCACAATGTATTAAACACTTTGCGGCTGCAGATACACCGTGGAAATGCGCTTGGTAAGTTGCGAGTATTTGCGCAGCTTTTAAGACACTATAGAAACAGTCACAAAATTTATTGCATGGCTTGCACAACAGAGTAAACATTTGCAACACGGCGCAGACATCACAAAACCCTCGCTAACCCGTTAGTACGTTGGTTAGCGCAAGCTTTGAACTTTTTTTCCCGTTAGCGCCGGATGCATTTCTGATAGTGCGAATGAAGCCTTAGAATTCACCACTGATCAAAATATCGACTCGGGGGATCGATCTGACCCAAATATTGGCCCATGTGACCTTTTATCTAGTCGCTCGTTATAGTTCAACTCCTACATTAGTGGTGGTAGATAAGACATTATCCAAGGGCATCTATAGGGCCTAAAATCATCTTTGCATTTTAACACTATATTTCTCAGGGCGGTAGGGTGGATTGCTCCTACTTCTTTTTTTTTTTCTTCTGGGCCTTGTAACTTTCAATACAGATGCCCTTTAGGCTGATACGGTAAAAATCTAACCAGCCAAACAGGAACCATTCTGTTCTCGCTATTATGCAAATATTAAGGGGAAGAAAAAACAGGCTGATAAAAATAAAATGAAAACAGTAAGGCAGCACCTACGCATTTCACCTTGGCTGCCATAATTGGCCGTCTGCTGCACACCAACATGGAATAACGTCATGGAAGGTTCCTTCTTTGTACATATGATAACAGTAGGTGTTTATTTCCTAGGAACCCTCCATATTGCGTGAAGAAGTTTTTTATTGAGTAATGTTATCGCTAAAAAAATATATATAAATTCAGTTTTCCCTGAATGTATGAAAGTATGAAATATAAATAACAACAATATCTATAAAATATATTATTTTATATTTGTCTGTTAATTAAAAAACTTTCCATGTTTATATTGCCTTGTTTTTGACCATAGCAACGAAGAAGGAGCATTTTCACAACTAGGTTAGACTTACATCTTTCACATTTCTAACTTGCATTTTGGGGGGGGGATTTATCTAGATATAATTAATTTTTTTGATTATGAATTTATTTGAAATTATTTTTTTAGTTACTCTGTTTATAGAACAGTTACAGACAATTCCCGGTTGTGTATATATATATATATAATAGCAATAATCCTGCCTCAATAACCTACATTTCATGTCTCAGCTCCTTACCCTGTATTGATTTCCTTGGTGGTAAATGTTATTTTACTGATAAGGGTTCATTATTCTTTACTAACAGGGATGATTCACACAGCGGAATAAGGCGCCTTAGCAGAGAAGAAAGGAACTTGGATAATTTCCTGTTCTAATTTAATTTACTGCATCCGTCACCGAGCGTTAAACTTGGAAGGAATATTCTTCAAGGTAAGAAGTAGAAATGTCAACATCCATTGTGTGTTCTTGTTATAATTAAAAAAGTTTGTTTACATTTCTAGTTCCTTTTAAAACTGCTTTAGGGGGTAAATACATTAAAAAAAGGTGTTTTCTATGTTTTATATTTCATGATTGCGGGTTAATAACGGTCTTCCAAGAAAAATATTGAGATGTGATATTTACAGTTCAGTATTAGTTATAATTGGAGTCAATGTAATTTCAATAACAAGGACACAGCTGTTATAGAGAGAGTTGTGTAAGGGGTGTAATGCTCTGCATGCTTAGCTCATGGTAACTATATCAATAGTATTACTGGTAATAACTGGTAACTATTAGTAACTGGTAACAATGTAACTAGTAGTAACTGGTAACAATGTAACTAGTAGTATGGCTGCTTAGTAACTGATAACAAGGTAACTATTAGTATGGCTGCTTAGTAACTGGTAACTATTAGTATGGCTGCTTAGTAACTGATAACAAGGTAACTATAAGTATGGCTGCTTAGTAACTGGTAACATTGTAACTATTAGTATGGCTGCTTAGTAACTGGTAACAATGTAACTATTAGTATGGCTGCTTAGTATGGTAACATGTAACTATAAGTTGGCTGCTTAGTAACTGGTAACAATGTAACTATTAGTATGGCTGCTTAGTAACTGGTAACTATAGTATGGCTGCTTAGTAACTGATACAAGGTAACTATAAGTATGGCATGCTTGTACTGGTAACATTGTAACTATTAGTATGGCTGCTTAGTAACTGGTAACATTGTAACTATTAGAATGGCTGCTTAGTAACTGGTAACATTGTAACTATACAATGTTACCAGTATAAGCAGCCATACTAATAGTACAATGTTACCAGTTACTAAGCAGCCATTCTAATAGTTACAATGTTACCAGTTAAAGCAGCCTACTAATAGTTACAATGTTACCAGTTTTACTAAGCAGCCATTCTAATAGTTACATTGTTAACAGTTACTAAGCAGCCATACTAATAGTTACAATGTACCAGTACTAAGCAGCCATTCTAATAGTTACATTGTTACCAGTTACTAAGCAGCCATACTACTAGTTACCATGTTACCAGGTACTAGCAGCCATACTTATAGTTACCTTGTTATCAGTTACTAAGCAGCCATACTAATAGTTACCAGTTACTAAGCAGCCATACTAATAGTTACATTGTTACCAGTTACTAAGCAGCCATACTTATAGTTACATTGTTACCAGTTACTAAGCAGCCATACTAATAGTTACATTGTTACCAGTTACTAAGCAGCCATACTAATAGTTACAATGTTACCAGTTACTAAGCAGCCATACTTATAGTTACCTTGTTATCAGTTACTAAGCAGCCATACTAATAGTTACCAGTAAAGCAGCCATACTAATAGTTACTTGTTATCAGTTATAAGCAGCCATATACATAAGTACCAGTTACCTATAGTACATTACCAGTTACTAATAGTTACCAGTTTTACCGTAATCCTATTGATATTTACCAGAGCTAAGCATGCGAGCATTACACCCCTTACACAACTCTCTCTATAACAGCTGTGTCCTTGTTATTGAAATTACATTGACTCAATTATAACTAATACTGAACTGTAAATATCACATCTCAATATTTTCTTGGAAGACCGTTATTAACCGCAATCATGAAATATAAAACATAGAAACACCTTTTTTAATGTATTTACCCCCTAAAGCGAGTTTTAAAAGGAACTAGAAATGTAAACAAACTTTTTTAATATAACAAGACACCACACTGGATGTTGACATTTCTACTTTTACCTTGAAGAATATTCCTTCCAAGTTTAACGCTCGGTGGACGGATGCAGTAAATTAAATTAGAACAGGAAATATCCAAGTTCCTTTCTTCTCTGCTAAGGCGCCTTATCCGCGTGTGAATCATCCTGTTAGTAAAGAATAATGAACCCTTATCAGTAAAATAACATTTACCACCAAGGAAATCAATACAGGGTAAGGAGCTGAGACATGAAATGTAGGGTATTGAGGCAGGATTATTGCTATTTAATATATATATACACAACCGGGAATTGTCTGTAATGTTCTATAAACAGAGTAACAAAAAAATAATTTCAAATAAATTCATAATCAAAAAAATTAATTATATCTAGATAAATCCCCCCCCAAAATGCAAGTTAGAAATGTGAAAGATGTAGTCTAACCTAGTTGTGAAAATGCTCCTTCTTCGTTGCTTATGGTCAAAAACAAGGCAATATAAACATGGAAAGTTTTTTAATTAACAGAAAAATATAAAATAATAATTATAGATATTGTTGTTATTTATATTTCATACTTCCATCCATTCAGGGAAAACTGAATTTATATATTTTTTTTAGCGATAACATTACTCAATAAAAAACTTCTTCACGCAATAGGAGGGTTCCTAGGAAATAAACCCTACTGTTATCATATGTACAAAGAAGGAACCTTCCATGACGTTATTCCATGTTGGTGTGCATCAGAACGGCCAATTATGGCAGCCAAGGTGAAATGCGTAGGTGCTGCCTTACTGTTTTCATTTATTTTTATCAGCCTGTTTTTCTTCCCCTTAATATTTGCATAATAGCGAGAACAGAATGGTTCCTGTTTGGCTGGTTAGATTTTTACCGTATCAGCCTAAAGGGCATCTGTATTGAAAGTTACAGGCCCAGAAGAAAAAAAAAAAAGAAGTAGGAGCAATCCACCCTACCGCCTGAGAAAATAGTGTTAAAATGCAAAGTGATTTTAGGCCCTATAGATGCCCTGTAATGTCTTATCTACCACCACTAATGTAGGAGTTGAACTATACGAGCGACTAGATAAAGGTCACATGGGCCAATTGGGTCAGATCGATCCCCCGAGTCGATATTTTGATCAGTGGTTGAATTCTAAGGCTTCATTCGCACTATCAGAAATGCATCGGCGCTAACGGGAAAAAAAGTTCAAAGCTGCGCTAACCAACGTACTAACGGGTTAGCGAGGGTTGTTGATGATTCGCGCCGTGTTGCAAATGTTTACTCTGTTGTGCAAGCCATCAATAAATTTTGTGACTGTTTCTATAGTGTCTTAAAAGCTGCGCAAATACTCGCAACTTACCAAGCGCATTTCCACGGTTGATCTGCAGCGCAAAGTGTTTAATACCTTGTGGGAACGAGTGCAATTAAGTTGCGACTTTATAGCAACTCCCTGTATGAGCCGAAAAGCAGTGTCCATTGATTTTAATGTGAAAGCGTGCCCTAAAGCAACAGAGAGAGCGAGGAGAGAGACAGCGAGAGAGCGAGAAGAGAGAGATAGAACAGCGAGAGAGCGGGAGAAGAGAGAGAGAGACAGCGAGAGAACGAGGAGACAGCGAGAGTGAGGAGAGAGGCGTGGAGAGAGGCAGTGAGAGAGCAAGGAGAGAGAGAGGGAAAGAGCGAGGAGAGAGCAGCGAACGAGAGCGAGGAGAGGAGACAGTGAGAGGGAGAGATGGGGCGGAGAGAGAGACGAGGAGAGAGGGGTGGAGAGGAGAGAAAGAGAGAGAGAGAGAGAGAGCAGAGAGAGCGAGCGAGAAGAAGAGAGAGAGAAGAGAGAGAGGAGAAGGGGAGAGGAGGAGAGAGAGGGAGAGAAGGTAGAGAGAGAGAAGAGAAGGAGGGAGAGAGATCAGGAGAGAGAGGAGAAGCGATGAGAGAAGGGAGAGAGGAAGAGGAGAGAGACGAGAGGGAAGAAGAGAAGGGAGAAGGACGAGAGAAGAGAGAGAGGAGAGCGGAGAGGGGGGAAGGAGAGGGAGAGAGTAGAGGGGGGGAGAGAGAAGAGAGGGAGGGAGAGAGGGAAGAAGAAGAGAAGAGAGAGAGAGAGAGAGACCGAGAGGGGAGAGAGAGGGGAGGAGAGAGGGAGAGAGAGAACGAGCGAGAGGAGAGAGAGACCGGGAGAGAGGGGGAGAATAGAGTATGTGGGAGAGAGAAGAGGGGGGGGAGAGAGGAGAGAAGAGAGAAGGGGGGGGAGAGAGGGGGGAGGAGGAGGAGAGAAGAGAGAAGGGGGAGAAGAGAGGAGAAGGGGGGGGGGGGGAAGAGGAGAGCGGGACAGGGAAGAGAGAGCACAGGGGTAGAGAGGAAGAGAGGATAGAGGAGAGACGAGAGGAGAGTAGAGGAGAGGAGAGGAGGAGAGGAGGCGGGGAGGGAAGCGGGGAGAAGAGAGAAGGAGAGAGGCAGAGAGAGAGAGACAGCGATCGACGCGAGGAGAGCGGAGAGAGAGAGAAGGGGAGGGGAAGAGAGAGAAGAGGAGACAGAGGAGGGAGGGAGAGAGAGGAGACGAGAGAGGGGAGAGAGAGAGAGAGGAAGAGAAGAGAGACGAGAGAGAGTAGAGAAGAAGTGATGGGAAGGAGAGGAGGAGGAGGAGAGAGAGAGGAGACAGTGAGGAGAGCGAAGGAGAGAGAGACAGTGAGAGAGCGAGGAGAGAGAGGCAGCGAGACAGCAGGAGAGAGAGACAGTGAGAGAGCGAGGAGCGAGACAGAGAGGGAAAGCAGGGAGGAGAGAGAGGCAGCGAGACAGCCAGGAAAGAGGGAGAGAGCGACAGCGAGGAGAGAGAGAGAGAGAGAGAGAGAGAGGAGAGGAGATAGCGAGGAGAGAGAGAGGAAGAGAAAGAGAGGAGAAGGAGAAGGAAGGAGAGAGAAGAAAAAGTGATAGAGGGAGAGAGATAGCGAGGAGAGAGGGAGAGAGAGAGAGAGAGAGAGGACAGATTACACCCTTCTTTCTTCATGGAAATATTTACGTTTGGTTTGGTGGACTTGACACCAAAATCTCGGGTTCGTGTGCACCGACAAGCCTTCATTCCAATTAATGTTAAAGCCTATAGAAATAGTCCGCACTAGATAAACTTTAATTAGATGCGCTTCTTCCTTGTAACAATTTAACCGTATAATTATCGTGTCTTTCTGCTAAACGTTTTTATCCGGTCACATGATGTTTGTGTACTTAAGAAGGTGAGAAACGAGATCTCCCGCCTTTACGTTTATTACAAATGGCTCCTTTACAAGAACGTGACACAGGGTGTTTAACAGTAATGTGAGCTCACAGATAGCAAAAAATAAACTGCTTATTCTATGGTTTTCAGGAGCCAAAAAAAACACCGTCAATTCTCTTATGGCCCTGCCCTGATGTGGACCAGCACGCACCTCGCGCCGCCCCCCCATTGGTTTACATTTTGACTATTTCTCATTTAGGACAACTGTATATGCAAGCTCTGCCCCCTTCTCCCCTCAGTCAGGGATCTAACCAATAGGAAAAAAGAGCTTCTGCAGAGCGTGTTTTAACATTGGTTAGGCCTGGGTCAGAAGAGGGGGCGGAGCAACACTATAGTTTGCTTTTTATAGAAATATTAATGTTTTTCTTGATCTTTCTAAAAACCTCCTTATCTCCCAGAGCATTTCATGTTACTGGTAACATTATCTTTTACTTTAGGGATGTCGAACCAAGCATGTCGTTTTCAAAACATCTGGGAGGCCGCAGGTTTGGTATCTCTTTAAAAGAAAGTAAATTAATGTTTGGGACCACTCCCACTTCTTTTGCCATTGGCCAGACATGCTCAGTCTGCTTGAGGTATGTAGAAGCAATGTACTAATTAAAACCATCTGACAGGTGAATCGTCCCTAGAAGGAATAGGTTGTTTTTAATCCTCAGATTATATGGCAAAGGGGAAGTAAAACTGAATAATCATAACAATTTATGATTTAAAGGACCAGTAACACACAATAGTGTCATTTGTACTGGTAAATGGCAAAGTCCAGAGACAACTTAATCTGCAGCATAAAACAACCCCCCACCCAGGTAGTCTGACGGCACAGGGAGTTGCCAAATTGTTAGGTTGGAATGGTAATGGTAGCACCTTCCCTGTCACATAACCAAAAAGGCACCAATCAAACTGGTTCCCAACTGCCAATCATTTTCTTAACACAATACAGGTCACCCAGTAGTTAACTGACAGCTCTGAAAGGAGGAGCTTAAAGTGTATGTATACTGCAAAAATGACTTTGCGTCATCTTAATCTATAAATAAACACATGTAAGTAGCACTTATGCCGAGGTTGTGTGTTGTTGCATGACTTTAATACAATACTTGTTTTGCTTATTCTCTGACCACGACCTGACTATTATTCCCCCATACCAACTGTCAATACAGCATACAGCACACCAACTGTCAAACCATTCCAGTAAGCAAAAACTGCTTACAGAAATGCTAAAATGTAAGATGTTTCAGATTGAATAAGTGAAACTGTTCCTTTAATGCTTGATTGAAGACCGGGAGAGGTAAAAGAATCTATTACTCACCTTAGTGTCCAGGCTCCATTGATTAAAGAAAGGAAGGTAAGGCACAGTTCTTTACCTCCTGTACTATCAATCGATATATTAAAGGAATAGTTCACTTTTTCAGTGAGCTATTCCTTTAAGAATTCCCGAGCGTTGCAACGGTGTATCTGGGTCAGTGACTAAGTGATTCAGCAATACGTTAGTTAACGATCAAAGAATTTAAGGGCATCCTACACTATCGTAACAAAAATCTGGCCACTTTTCAGGGTACCTGCCCCCAACTGATATAAACAGCATGTAATAAGATGTATTATAAGATGGCCATTAGATGCTAAGATCTGGTTGTACCATATCAGCATATCCCCATATCGTATGATCATCAGATCATGTATGGAATATCGGACAATAATTTCCCCATTGGGCAGTTGAATAGCTGAAAATTTCCGATGGGCAATCCAATCACTCAATCCGCGGATCGTACGATTGGATTGTAGCGTCATATCCACAGTAACCATATATTTAAGGATAATAATTGGCTTCATTCTGGCAGAGTAAGCTGGCTCCTTCCTCTATGCATTCAATCAAGGCTGTGACTGCCAACCAATGATTGACTGCCGATTCCTCTGCACATGCTCAAGCTTATAAAAAGTCATTGAGGGAGGAGGCAGGAAGCAGAAAACTAAGTCTGGTTATAAATAATATAATAAATCTGGTAAAAATAGGGTTGTGGGTAGAATTTGGGGTTGTGGGCAGATAACGGACACCATTTTGTTTTAAAGGTGGACATGCCCTTTAATTAAGGTCTTCATTCTGATTCTGTTTTCCAGCCTTCCGCCCATTTTTAGTTTATTTGAAGCCCTTAACCCCCGTTAACTCTGCCTATATTACTTCACATCTATATCCATCTTTTCGAAACACCAATACCATAATTATCTGTTACTAATACCTCCTCACTTGTACCCGAGTAGCCCGAAACTTTAAAGTACGATGTGCAAACCCATTTGAGAGCATTGGACATTTACCCCCCCCACTAGCTGCACGCATCTTAAGCATTTTCCGTACACACGTGGATACATTTTAGTACTGTATTCACATAGCCGATAGCACCCCCCAACTATTAGAATGGCTGCTTAGTAACTGGTAACATTGTAACTATTAGAATGTGATTCTCCTGAAAATTATCAGTGAAATATTTTTTGTCAGAACATTGGAATCCACATGAGAAACAATTAACTGTCCCACTAGTAACTCTGTCATCTAATTTACAGTAGCCTTACAGCAGGAAATCGGGAGCAGCGCTGTACCTTCACGTTGTGTGAATCCTTGGCATGCATTTGGTTATTTCCGAGTTCCTGGAATTCTGTATAGGATAACACACACAGATTGTTGCTAGTTGTAGTTTAACATTTGGGGCTTTTAGGCTGAAACGCTCAGGGAAAACGCTCTAAACGCTCTAAAAACGCTCAGGGAATGTGGCTGGAATTTTAGTCCTTTCCATCCCTGTTTCAGACGGTTCGCCCTGGATTCTCGCCCCCTAATAATCTGCCTTTTATACCCCTGGCCTGGGGATTGTGTAATGTCGTCCATGGCTCTGTCTATATAAGTTAACCACCTCCTTTACCCATTACAGTGTCTCAGCTGAGCCATTTGACCTAGATTTTTTTCTGAGGTTTCCCAGCTCACATGATTGGCCTCATCGCACACCCAACGAACTTCCCATGTGATGTTCCCAGTCTAGGAGAACGTGTGGCCCCTGGCCCCTCCCTTGCTCCTCTCACTTTCACTATTTAATTAGTAGGGAAGGCCCTTCTCTTGTTTAGCTGATATTAATGGATCTAAATATTAGTTTAAAGTATTAAAGGGCAAGTCCACCCTTAATTGTACCGTATGTCCACCCGAAATAAAACGTGTTTCCCGTACAGCTGGCAAGCAAGTTTTCTGCTACTTTTTTTTTTACAAATAAACTATGCGGTTAGGGTCGGGAAAATTACAGAAACATGTTTAATTTCTGGTGCACTAAATATCCAGGGGGAGGGGGGAAAGGGCTCCCCTGCGCATGTCTCGGTCCTCCAGTAGGCGGAAACCTTTGGACAGGAAGACGGCTCCTACTCTTCATTTTCCTGGACTTTGGACAGACATTACAGGAGAACCATAAGGAGCAGAGATGTAAGGTAAGGATTTTTTTACACTACACAATGGGGCCAGTAATGGGTTAAATTTAAGTTTTGGGGGTGGACATGCCCTTTAAGCATGTGCAGAGGAAACAGTCAATCATTGGTTGCGATGTCACCATTCACAGCCTTGATTGACAGCATGGAGGGAGGGGCCAGCTTACTAAATATCATTAAATATCTGGTTAGTAATGCAGGGGTTGGGGCAGGTTTTTTGTTTTTTTAGGGTAAATATGCCCTTTAATAGATATGCTTTATGGGAGAAGTTCATTGGGGGGGGGGGGGGGGAATCAATATTTACATGATCTATACTGCACATACATAGGTATTCTACGTACGGTTTTCTTTTTAAAAAAAAAAAAGATTATATGATTCGCTTTCAAAATGACCAGTCTGAGTATAGAATTATAAACAGAGATTTCCCCTGCATGTCTCCCCTGAACCGTATCCTACAGAGAGGTGGAATGGGCCCATTGTCATTAGTTATGTGATCTATATTTTAGATAAATTTTTATTAGAAGTTCTTTTGGGGGAAAAAACCCAGTAAAAAGGCTGCGTAATAACAATCACATATTACATAGTTGATGACACCATTTTAATGTAATGAATTCATACCAAATTAATCTATCGTATGTTCCATTCACGGAAGCATCAATGTTTAATGCAAAGTTGCACAATTTGATTGTGAAGTCATATCTGATGAATTTTAATTTTCCCGGAACCTATACAGTATGTAATGAACATGGCGTGCTAGATGTTTATTTCCCGTACAGTATGTAATGAACATGGTGTGCTAGAGATGTTTATTCCCGTACGTATGAATGAACATGGGTGCTAGATGTTTATTTCCCGTACAGTAGTAATGAACATGGCGTGCTAGAGATGTTTATTTCCCGTACAGTATGTAATGAACATGGCGTGCTAGAGTGTTTATTTCCGTACAGTATGTAATGAACATGGCGTGCTAGAGATGTTTATTTCCCGTACAGTATGTAATGAACATGGTGTGTAGAGATGTTTATTTCCCGGACAGTATGTAATGAACATGGTGTGCTAGAGATGGTATTTCCCGTACAGTATGTAATGAACATGGCGTGCTAGATGTTTTATTTTCGTACAGTATGTAAGAACATGGCTGCTAGGAGTGTTATTTCCGTACAGTATGTTAAGAACCTGGCGTGCTAGGGATGTTTATTTCCCGTACAGTATTGAATGAACATGGACGTGCTAGAGATGTTTATTTCCGTACAGAGTAATGAAACATGACGTGCTAGAGATTGTTTATTTCTGATTACAGTAGTAATGAACATGGCTTGCTAGGGATGTTTATTTCCGTACAGTCTGTTAATGAACATGTGTGTGCTAGAGATGTTTATTTCCCGTACAGTATGTAATGAACATGGCGTGCTGAGATGTTATTTCCCTGTACAGTATGTAATGAACATGGCGTGCTAGAGATGTTTATTTCCCGTACAGTATGTAATGAACATTGGTGCTAGAGATGTTTTATTTCCCGTACAGTATGTAATGAACATGGCGTGCTAGAGATGTTTATTTCCCTCAGTATGTAATGAACATGGCGTGCTAGAGATGTTTATTTCCCGTCAGTATTAATGAACATGGCGTGCTAGGGATGTTTATTTCCCATACAGTAGTAATGAACATGGCTGCTAAGATGTTTATTTCCCGTACAGTATGTAATGAACATGGCGTGCTAGAGATGTTTATTTCCCGTACAGTATGTAATGAACATGGCGTGCTAGGATGTTTATTTCCCGTACAGATGTAATGAACTGACGTGCTAGGATGTTTATTTCCCGTACGTAGTAATGAACATGGCGTGCTAGAGATGTTTATTTCCCGTACAGTATGTATGAACATGGCGTGCTAGATGTTATTTCCCGTACAGTATGTAATGAACATGGCGTGCTAGAGATGTTTATTTCCCGTACAGTATGTAATGAACATGGCGTGCTAGAGATGTTTATTTCCCGTACAGTATGTAATGAACATGGCGTGCTAAGATGTTTATTTCCCGTACAGTATGTAATGAACATGGCGTGCTAGAGATGTTTATTTCCCGTACAGTATGTAATGAACATGACGTGCTGAGATGTTTATTTCCGTACAGTATGTAATGAACATGGCTTGCTAGAGATGTTTATTTCCCGTACAGTATGTAATGAACATGCGGCTAGAGATGTTTTTTCCCGTACAGTATTTAATGAACATGCGTGCTAGAGATGTTTATTTCCCGTACATATGTATTGAACATGGCGTGCTAGAGATGTTTATTTCCCGTACAGTAGTATAATGAACATGGCGTGCTAGAGATGTTTTTTCCCGTACAGTATGTAATGAACATGAGCGTGCAGAGATGTTTTATTCCCGTACATTATGTAATGAACATGACGTGCTGAGATGTTTATTTCCCGTACAGTATGTAATGACACTGCGTGCTAGAGATGTTTTATTCCCGTACAGTATGTAATGAACATGGAGTTCGAGAGATGTTTATTTCCCGTACAGTATTTAATGAACATGGCGTGCTAGAGATGTTTATTTCCCGTACAGTATTGAATGACATGGCGTGCTAAGAGATGTTCCCGTACAGTATTTAATGAACATGGCGTGCTAGAGATGTTTCCCGTACAGTATGTAATGAACATGGCGTGCTAGAGATGTTTCCCGTACAGTATGTAATGAACATGGCGTGCTAGAGATGTTTATTTCCCGTACAGTATTTAATGAACATGGTGTGCTAGAGATGTTTATTTCCCGTACAGTATGTAATGAACATGGTGTGCTAGAGATGTTTTTTCCCGTACAGTAGTAATGAACATGCGTGCTAGAGATGTTATATTCCGTACAGTATGAATGAACATGGCTTGCTAGGATGTTTATTTCCCATACAGTTTAAAACTAGGTATGGTGGGGAGGGAACGTTTAACTACACAGGGGTAGATAGAGAAGTTAGGGATCTGGGGGCTAGTAACACAACGGAGGGAGGAGAAGAGGAGGGGGGAGCATAGAGGATAAGGAGGCATGTAGACCATGTATGGAAGTAAATCAATTGATAATCTAAAATTGTATGTTTACAAATGCAAGGAGTCTGGCTGGAAAAACCGGCGAACTTGAAATAATAGCGTTAAAGAAAGGTATGATGTAATTGGTATAGCAGAATCATGGCTTAATGATTCACACGACTGGACAGTAAATATTGAAGGGTACTCCTTATTTAACATGACCGAGTTAAAAGAAAGGAGGAGGAGTATGTATGTATGTTAAACAGGAATTGAAGCCAATTTAAAGATGGAATAATGGGGGGCAAACGATGCGGCAGAAACTTATGGGTGGAACTGTGTACAGGAAGCAAGAGGTAGGTAAATTAATTGTTGGAGTGTGTTTATAAGCCGCCAAATGCCGGGAAGAGGTGGAAATGAATCTCCATATGCAGTTGGCGAAGCTGCTGGTATGGGGCATGTTCTGTTATGGGGGATTTTAACTACCCTGAAATAGATTGGAGTAATGGAACTGCCAGCACCTCAAAAGGTATAAAGTTCTTAAATTTCCTATATGAGCATTTTCTTTCACAGATGGAGAAGTTTCTACTAGAAAGAATGCGTTGTTGGACCTGGTGATATCTAATAACCAGAGCTCATTTTGGAGATGAAGGTAATGGAAGCTTAGGGAATAGTGACCATGATATAGTGTCATTTAATATGGTTGCAGAAAACTAAAGTGCACTGGCTTAACAAAAACTTTTAACTTTAGGAAAGCTAATTTTATGCTTTTAAAGGAATCGCTCCTGCTCATAGACTGGGGGAACTGTTTCTAGTAAAGCTACTGAGCCAGATGTGGACCACTTTAAAGGGATATTAAACTATAACATTTCCAAATCGGTACTTTAGGAAACAAGTGTAAAAAAATTAGGTCCACTCCTGCATGGCTTAATGCTCAGGTAAAAAGGGAAATGGAAAAAAAGAAAAGGGCTTTTAAAATTTGAAAGCAGAAGGCACAGAACAGGCTTACGGGACTTCAAAAGTTGTAATAAAGAGTGCAAGAAAGCAATTAAACTAGCTAAAATAGAAAAAATACGGATTGCCGAACAAAGCAAGTCAACCCCAAGATGTTTTTTAAGTATATAAATGGTAAAAAAATGAGGACTGAGAATGTGGGACCATTAAATAATGGAGCTGAGGTGGTTGTAGAGGATGCCGAAAAGGCTAATCTGCTAAACCGTTTTTTTACATCGGTTTTTACTGTTGAGAATCCTTACAGTAGGGATTGTAACAATGTGCAGGGAGAATGAAGAGTTTTCACATTGGATAACAGAGGATATGGTACGGAATCAATTAGACAAAGTTAATATCAATAAAGCGCCAGGACCAGATGGATTGCATCCTAGGATTTTAAAAGAGCTTAGTTCAGTTCTAGCAAGACCACTGTGTCTCATCTTTTCAGATTCGCTTTGTCTGGGGATGTGCCGCTGGATTGGAAAAAAGCCAATGTAATACCAATATTCAAAAAAGGTAGTCGTTCACAGCCTGGTAACTATGACCTGTAAGCCTAACATCAGTGGTAGGTAAGGTGATGGAAACTTGTTACGGGATCATATCCTTGACTTTGTCTCCAGAGATTATCTTATAGTAGTAGTCAGCATGGATTTATGAGAAATAGATCATGCCAACAAATTTAATTGGTTTTTATGAGAGTGAGTAGAATTAGATTCAGGCACAGCTGTGGATGTGGTATATTTGGATTTTGCAAAGCCTTTGATACTGTGCCACATAGGCGACTAATGTTAAACTGAGGACTGTTGCCTTGAAGAAAACATTTGTTCATGGATAGAGAACTGTTTATTGACCGCAAACAGAGAGTGGTGGTTAATGGAGCTACATCTATGTGGGCTAAAGTTCTAAGCGAGTTTCCTCAGGGTTCTGTACTGGGGCCGCTTCTGTTTAATCTGTTTATAAATGACTTAGAAGGGGGCATTGAGAGCAAGGTCTCTGTGTTTGCTGATGACACTAAATTATGCAGAGCTTTGGAAACTTCCAATGATGTGCAAGTGCTGCAAGCAGACCTAGATAGATTTCAAAATGGGCAGCAAATGGCAGATGGGATTCAATGTTGATAAATGTAAGGTGATGGATTTGGGATTTAATAATCCCTGTGCCACCTACACCATAAATAACTCTGTGTTAGTGCATCTGAATGGAAAAGATTTGGGGGTTCTGGTAGATACAGACTAGCTGTAGCAAACAATGCCAGGTAGCAACAGCTAGAGCTAGCAAGATATTGTCTTGTATAAAGAGGGAAATGGAATCAAAGAGAAAAATATTATTCTCCCTCTTTACAGGCCCTGGTAAGGCCACATTTGGAATATGCGGTGCAGTTTGGAATCCCATATCCAAAAGGGACATCTTGGAATTGAGGCAGTCAGAGAAGGGCAACTAAATTAATAGGGAATGGAGGGCTTGAATATGCAGGCAGATTAGACAAGTTAGGGCTTTTACATTGGAGAAGCGGCGGTTGCGTGGGACATGATAACCTTATACAAATATATTATGGCCCATACAGTGAACTCTCTGGTGCATTGTTCACTAATAGGTCATATCGAGGACTCGTGGACATCCTTTAAGGTTGGAAGAAAGAAGTTTCATCTTCAAGTTAGGAGAGGTTTCTTTACAGTGAGAACGGTGAAACTGTGGAACTGTCTCCCAGCAGATGTGGTAATGGCAAGTTCATTGAATAACTTTAAAAAAGGCCTGGATAAGTTTCTAAAACTAAAAAATATTGAGAATTACTGGTATAATGCATATAGATCTGTTTGATCCGGATACTTTCCGATTGCCGTTTGGAGTCAGGAAGGATTTTTTTCCCCCCTTTTAGCTGGGGTTTTTGCCTTCCTCTGGATCAACTGTTAGGTAGGGTTAAAAAAAATAAATAAAAAAAAAAGTGAATAGGTTGGACTTGATGGACGAATGTCTTTATTCAACCTTAATTACTATGTTACTATATCTGTTGTATTCAATTAGATCAACTGGACTTGAAATGTAGTTCTTGAAGACGTTTCGCTAGTCATCCGACTGGCTTTCTCAATTCAGAAGTTCTGAAATTCTGAATTGAGAAAGCCAGTCGGATGACTAGCGAAACGTCTTCAGAACTACATTTCAAGTCCAGTTGATCTAATTGAATACAACAGATATACCATGACCTGGATGAATGAATATTACAGATTATACCATGACCTGGATGAATGAGAACCTTCACAAGCACTATGTTACTATGTTACTATAACATGCGTGCTAGAGATGTTATTTCCCGTACAGTATTAATAACATGGCGTGCTGAGATGTTTATTTCCCGTACAGTATGTAATGAACGTGGCGTGCTAGAGATGTTTATTTCCTTTTGAGAATACATACCTGTAACCGAACTTTCCTAAAAGCAGAAATTAACCCAAAAGATGGGCAGAGCCCTTAATATGTTGACGTGTTTTTCCAGACTCTTACCTGATATATCGATGCACAAAATAATTTCTTCTTGTGAGTGATTTTTATTCCCTACGGTAATTACCTTTAAATGTCTGTGCCCCGCCTTCCTTCTCTGACTTCCTTTTTGGGTAGTTAAAACAGAATTGGATATTTTTAGACCAAACCAATCCATAAAAAATAGAACGAGTCTTAACCCTGCCACTTTTATGTATTAAAGGGTAGTCCTAATTAGATAAAAGAAAATATTATTGTGCCTTGGGTATGGATTTTTCTCAGGAGCAGAGCTTTTTGTTTTTTTCTGGTGTTTAATTATCTGTAAATGTGGACATCCCCCATTGAACTATTTTATTAGTCGGAAATTTCCGTTGGCCCCTGTCACATAGGGGCCCCCAAAAATGTGAGGTTCATGAAATGGAGACTGTGATGAAAGAGACCTATGTTGTATCTTATAATGTAATATGACCTGGGACCAGTAACCCTATGTAATGACCTTTTATATGTATGCTTTTTTTGTAAATTGCTTCAACACTAATGTACACTACAGGGAGATTAACATAACTGTAATCATTATTACTAGGGTTGAATATTAACATGTTCCAACCAATCAGGACCTCTCTGAGATCTTTCACCTGCTGTGGGACCAATGCAAGCTATATTCTGATTGGTTATTTTTTTATTTTTCTGGTCTTTATATGTTTTATACATCATTAGTAATCTATTAGAAGTTCCTGTCATGTGTCCTAAGTGTTTATGTCATTGTTTTTCTGTATGTTCGCTGTAGCCCATGTGTAATAATTTCTTTCTTTCATTAGCACCAGGTGATGCTGTAAGGTGACCGTCTGTAACGGGCCTCCCAGGGGGGCTGCTGACACCAATATTTTTATTTGCATCTTGACAACATATCTCTCAGGTGTGGATTTTTCTAGATTTTAAAATAAAAATTTCCTCGTCGTTTTTTTTCATCCTTCATTTTGATTTAAAAATAATCAAACCGGGGCAAATTTTCCTGACCGTGCACCGCTGTATCTTTTGGTTATATTTAATGATGTGTTGTTTTAATCAGACTGGAAGCTGTTTAAAATGTATTTAGCTTAAGCTTCCCCTTTAATACTTGTCATTTTTACCAGCAAATCCTCATATTTACCCTTCATTTCCTGGTGATCCCTCAGTCTATGTGCCTAGGCTGTTGTATAACGTGGCGTATCAGCATCTGTTTGCTATTGGATTACACGCACAGTGGTAAGAGAATAACAGTCTGGGATATAAAGAAGCCATGACCAGTAAAGCCTGTTGATAAGATAAAAAAACTATTTCATAACCCAGACAGATGGACAAGGTGTTTAATATAACAGAACCGTGTCTCGTCTCCCCCATACTTCTTATAGTGTTAATAATCAACGCAAAATTAATTAATAACATTATTTTAATTATTACTTTTTCGGTCATAGTAATTTTTATATTATTTTATAGTTATTCATTATTATTATATGTTTTATTGTTTGGTAGTATTATTATTATTATTTTATGATTTTTTTTATTGTGAAATCTATTATTAGTATCTTAAAATACATGATGAATATGTTTAAAGGAATATTTCACTCTCGAATTGAACTATTCCTTTAATATACGGATTGAAGATGGGAGGGGTTAAGGAGCAGTGCCTTAAATCCCGATCTTCAATCGCATGCGCGCTATGGCTGTACAGGAGAGTGAAGCGGTCGGAGATTCCAGCTTGGCCGCGGTGGATCCCGTAAAAGGTAAGTTAGCTCCCATCTTCAATCAGTATTGCAGGGCCCGAGAACGAAGATGGACGCTAACTTACCTTTTACGGGATCCACCGCGGCCAGCTGGAATCTCCACTCCCTCCTGTACAGCTATAGCGCGCATGCGATTGAAGATCTGGAGGTAAGGCACTGCTCCTTAACCCCTCCATCTCAATCCGTATATTAAGGAAAAGTCAAATCATTCTTTAGTAAATAGAGTCTAATTATATATAATGTGATATTTATTATATATTAATATTTTTTATTATGATGATTACAATTTGTTATTAATGTTTAATATTATTTATTATAATTATTCATTTTTTAGATGACCCCATGGCCGACCAAAGATGGACATTCATCCACAATAGCGATTTCATGTCTCCGGGTCCAACTGATCTCCTGTCTGGATCACTGGAATGGGAACCATGGAATGAATCGGAAGAGGAAAGGCAGTCGAGGCGACTATCAGTACGTGTTTACCGTATTTACCGCAGGCGCCGTGAATTATAAATACTCCGAGAAGTGCGGCCACCTTTGCCTTAAGACCAGAACACTTACATGTTCCATGCATTTAATAAATGCTGTATGACTACACTGAAATCAATGCGGTCTGTATTGTGATTCTATAGAATGCCTAACCGCTTTTTGTCATTGTAGATTTCATACGTGTTCGGGGTCTTAAAGGCAAAGGTGGCCACTCTAGATCCGTGAATCTGTAATCGTTTCTAGCAGGGAAACTGTGTAACTAGGTCAGCAGTCAGGTGATTATTAACACACTGGGTGTTTTATAATTGAACTGTTCGTTCTGGATTATAAAACTTCAGGTTAAATCTCATTAACCGGATTTAGAGCCCTGAAGTTCATTCATTCGGTGGATCCCTGGACTTTCTATGGATTTTCTTTACGAAAATACATTATTATAAGGACAGGAAAACCTTTCCCTAGATCTCATTCTTTCTCTGCCAGACGTAGCACTGACACAATGTATCCCCAGACCGTGTACAGTAATTACATCCATGTACAAAGTGATACAATGTAACCACTACACAGTATCCCCAGACCCGTGTACAGTAATTACAATCCATGTACAAAGTGATACAATTAACCACTGCACAGTATCCCAGACCGTGTACAGTATTACCAGCCTGTACAAGTGATACAATGTAACAGAGTACAGAGATCCCCAGCGATCCCAGACAGAGAATACGAGAAAAAAATCCCCAATCCCCAGAACACCCAGACAAACAGAGTAGCCCCAAATAATTGTACCAATAAAGTAAGTACTCCCCACGCGTCCCCAGACCCAGTTGTACAGTAATTACATCCATGTACAAAGTGATACATGTAACCACTGCACAGTTCCCGACGGTACATATTACCTCCATGTACCAAGTGACCAATTACACGACATATCCCCAGACCGTGTACAGTAATTACATCCATGTAACAAGTAACACAATGTAAACCATGCACAGTGTCCCCCAGACCGTGTACAGTAAATACAATACCATGTCCAAATGTACACTGTAACCTCTGCACAGTATCCCCAGACCGTGTACGTAATTACATCCATGTAACAAAGTGTACAATGTAACCATGCACATATCCCCAACGTGTACAGTAATTACTCCATGTACAAAGTAACACAATGTTAACCACTGCACAGTTCGCCCAGACCGTGTACAGTATTACATCCATGTACAAAGTGACACAATGTAACCCTGCACAGTATCCCAGACCGTGTACATTAATTACATCCATTTACAAAGTAACCAATGTAACACTGCACAGTATCCCCAGACAGTGTACATAATTACATCCATGTACAAAGTGATACTGTAACCACTGCCACAGTATCCCCAGACTGGTTACGTATTACATCCATGTACAAAGTAACACAATGTAACCATGCGCACAGTGTCCCCAGACCGTGTACATTAATTACATCCATGTACAAAGTGATACAATGTAACCACTGCACAGTATCCCCAGCCGTGTACAGTAAATACATCCTGTAACAAGTGAACAATGTAACCACTGCACAGTATCCCCAGACCGTGTAACAGTAATTACATCCATGTACAAAGTGAACAATGTAACCACTGCACAGTATCCCCAGACCGTGTACAGTAATTCCATCCTGTTACAAAGTGAATACAATGTAACCACTGCACAGTTATCCCAACCGTGTACAGTAATTACATCCATGTACAAAGTGACTACAATGTAACCACTGCACAGTTATCCCCAGACCGTGTACAGTAATTACATCCATGTACAAAGTGATACAATGTAACCACTGCACAGTATCCCAGACCGTGACAGTAATTACATCCAGGTACCAGTGATACACTGTAACCACTGCACATATCCCCAGACCGTGAACTTAATACAATCCATGTACAAAGTGATACAATGTAACCACGCACAGTATCCCCAGACCGTGAAACAGAATTACATCCTTACAAAGTGATACAATGTAACCACTGCAACGATCCCTAGACCGTGTACAGTAATTACATCCATGTACAAAGTGATACAATGTAACCACTGCACAGTATCCCCAGACCGTTTACATATTACATCCATGTACAAAGTACACAATTTAACCACTGCACAGTGTCCCCAGACCGTGTACAGTAATTCCATCCATGTAACAAAGTAACCACAATGTAACACACTGCACAGTGTCCCCAGACGTGTACAGTAAATACATCCATGTACAAGTAACACATGTAACCACTGCACGTACCCCAGACCGTGAACAGTAATTCCATCCATGTGACAAAGTAACACAATGTAACCCGGCACAGTATCCCCAGACAGTGTACAGTAATTACATCCATGTACAAGTGTACACATGTAACCACTGCACAGTATCCCCAGACCTGAACAGTATACAACATCCATGTACAAGTGATACAATGTAACCCTGCACAGTGTCCCCAGCCCGTGTACAGTAATTACAATCCATGTACAAAGTGATACAATGTACACTGCACTAGTATCCCCAGACCGTGAACAGTAATTACCATCCATGTACAAAGTAACACAATGTACCACTGCACAGTGTCCCCAACCGTGTACAGTCATACATCCATGTACAAAGTGACACAATGTACCACGCCCAGTATCCGCACAATCCCCAACCGTGTACAGTAAAGTACTCCATGTACAAAGTGACACAATGTAACCACTGCACAGATCCCCAGACCGTGAACAGTAATTACATCCATGCACAAAGTAACACAATGTAACCACTGCACATGTCCCGAACCGTGTACAGTAATTACATCCATGTACAAATGACACAATGAAACCACTGCACAGTATCCCCAGACGTGTACAGTAAATACATCCATGTACAAAGTGAACAATGTAACCACGGCACAGTATCCCCAAACGTCGTACAGTAATACATCCATGTACAATAACACCAATGACCCACTGCACAGTGTCCCCAACCGGGTACAGTAATTACATCCATGTACAAAGTGATACATGTAACCACTGCACAGTATCCCCAGACCGTGTACAGTAATACAATCCATGTACAAAGTGATACAATGTTACCACTGCCCAGTATCCCCAGACGTGTACAGTAATTTACATCCATGTACAAAGTTATACAATGTAACCACTGCTCAGTATCCCCAGACAGTGTACGTAAATACATCCATGTACAAGTGATACAATGTAACCACTGCACAGTATCCCCAGACCGTGTACAGTAATACATACTCCATGTACAAAGTAACAAATGTAACCACTGCCAGTATCCCCAGACCGTGTACAGTAATTACATCCATGTACAAAGTGATACAGTGTAACCACTGCACAGTGTCCCCAGAACGTGTACAGTATTACCATCCTGTCAAAGTGATACAATGTAACCACTGCACAGTATCCCAGACCGTGTACAGTAATTACATCCATGTAACAAAGTGATACAATTAACCACTGCACAGTATCCCCCAGACCTTGTACAGTAATTACAGCCATGTACAAATGATACAATGTAACCCACTGCACACGTATCCCCCAGACCGTGTACAGTATTACATCCATTTACAAAGTGATACAATGTACCACTGCACAGTATCCCCAGACCGTGTACATAATTACAGCCATGTACAAGTGATACAATGTACCACTGCACAGTGTCCCCAAGACGGGTACAGTAATTCATCCAGTACAAAGTGATCATTAACCACTGCACATATCCCCAGACCATAACAGTATTACACTCCTGTACAAGTGACATACATGTAACCACTGCCCATATCCCCAGCCGGTACAGTAATACATCCAATGACAAAGTGACACAATGTAACAGCACAGTATCCCCAGACCATGAACAGTATTACATCATGTACAAGTGACACAATGTACCCTGCACAGTACCCAGACGTTACAGTAATACAATCATGTACAAGTGATACAATACCACTGACCAGTATCCCAGACCGTGTACAGTATTACAGTGATACAATGTGCTGACAAACCAGCTGTGTGATGTCTTTGTGTTTTTGTACAAGTGTCCTATGTTCTCCTCTAATCTCTGCTGTCTTCTCTTCCTTTCTATAGGCTGACAGCTTCCCATTCGATTGAGTACAATGTCTCCTGTCACCCATCTTACCCCCATCGTTTCTATTGTAAACCTAACATTGTGTTTGTAATCTGGCCGCGCTCTGTGCGGACACTGTCACATTCTTCACATAGTCCGGACATTGTCTCTATATACAGACTAGGAGCACCCTCGGAACTGACCTGCTCTCACAATCCCGCCACTCCCTATAATTAAGTCCAAGTATTTTCCGAATGTTCCAAGTGATCCCGACATGCAAGTTTTATTGGCTTTGGGAACGTTCGTTATTCCTATTTTGCTGAGAAATGGCGACTTGTCCCTTTCTCCTATTTGTGTCCCAAAAGGGAGTCGCGGGGGCGGCAGGGAAAAAAAAAAAAAAAAGGCTATGGGATCTCCAGTTTCACCTATTGTGGCCAACCTTTACATGGAGGAGGTAGAAACACAGGCGCTTAATACCTTTAAGGGCATAGCACCCAGCCACTGGTTCAGATATGTTGATGACACCTGGGTTAAAATCCACCAGAAGGAAGTACAAGCTTTCACAGAACACATTAATGCGGTGGACCAAAACATTAAATTCACAAGGGAAGAGGTACAAAACAACAAACTGGCTTTCTCGGACTGCTTGGTAGAAGTTAAGGAAAATGGTAAACTGGAAGTAGAGGTTTACAGAAAACCAACACACACAGATCAGTATTTGATGTTTGACTCCCACCACCCTTTAGATCACAAGCTGGGGGTCATCAGAACCCTGCAACACAGAGCCAAGAACATCCCCACTAGCACAGAGGCGAAGGCTAAAGAAATGAAACATCTCAGAGGAGCCCTTAAAACTTGTGGATATCCAGACTGGGCCTTTGTCAAAAGAAGTAGAAGGAAAGAAAAGAACACGAATACCAACAGTGAAGGGGAAAAGCAAGACAGGAGGAAGAACATGGTCATCCCATATGTAGCAGGGGTCTCCGAGAAATTAAGAAGAATTTTCAAAAAACATCGTATCCCTGTCTGCTTTAAACCGAACAACACACTGAGGCAGTGCAGTGAAGAATGCTCTGATTTGTATGTGGGGGAGACCAAACAGCAACTGCATCAACGTATGGCCCAGCACAGAAGAGTCAATTCCTCGGGTCAGGACTCAGCCGTGTATCTGCATCTTAAGGATAAAGGACATACCTTTGAAGATTGTAATGTTAACATACTGGCGAAGGAACGTGACTGGTTCAAGAGAGGTGTTAAGGAGGCCATTTATGTGAAAATAAAGAAACCAAGCCTAAATAGAGGTGGGGGGGTTCGACACCAACTGTCTGCCATGTACAATGCTGTTTTAACACCTTACTCTGGGCGTTCCTATAACACCAGTCGGATGACTAGCGAAACGTCTTCAAGAACTACATTTCAAGTCCAGTTAATCTAATTGAATACAACAGATATACCATGACCTGGATGAATGAATATTACAGATATACCATGACCTGGATGAATGAGAACCTTCACAAGCACTATGTTACTATGTTACTATGAACATGGCGTGCTAGAGATGTTTATTTCCCGTACAGTATGTAATGAACATGGCGTGCTAGAGATGTTTATTTCCCGTACAGTATGTAATGAACGTGGCGTGCTAGAGATGTTTATTTCCTTTTGAGAATACATACCTGTAACCGAGACTTTCCTTAAAGCAGAAATTAACCCAAAAGATGGGCAGAGCCCTTAATATGTTGACGTGTTATTTCCAGACGTCTTACCTGATATATCAGATGCACAAAATAATTTCTTCTTGTGAGTGATTTTTATTACCTACGGTAATTACCTTTAAATGTCTGTGCCCCGCCTCCTTCTCTGACTTCCTTTTTGGGTAGTTAAAACAGAATTGGATATTTTTAGACCAAACCAATCCATAAAAAATAGAACGAGTCTTAACCCTGCACTTTTATGTATTTAAAGGGTAAGTCCTAATTAGATAAAAGAAAATATTATTGTGCCTTGGGTATGGATTTTTCTCAGGAGCAGAGCTTTTTGTTTTTTTCTGGTGTTTAATTATCTGTAAATGTGGACATCCCCATTGAACTATTTTTATTAGTCGGAAATTTCCGGTGGCCCCTGTCACATAGGGGCCCCCAAAAATGTGAGGTTCATGAAAATGGGAGACTTGATGAAAGAGACCTATGTTGTTATCTTATAATGTAATATGACCTGGGACCAGTAACCCTATGTAATGACCTTTTATATGTATGCTTTTTATGTAAATTGCTTCAACACTAATGTACACTACAGGGAGATTAACATAACTGTAATCATTATTACTAGGGTTGAATATTAACATGTTCCAACCAATCAGGACCTCTCTGAGATCTTTCACCTGCTGTGGGACCAATGCAAGCTATATTCTGATTGGTTATTTTTTATTTTTCTGGTCTTTATATGTTTTATACATCATTAGTAATCTATTAGAAGTTCCTGTCATGTGTCCTAAGTGTTTTATGTCATTGTTTTTCTGTATGTTCGCTGTAGCCCATGTGTAATTGAATTTCTTGTCTTTCAGTAGACCAAGGGATGAATGCTGTAAGGTGACCGTCTGTAACGGGCCTCCCAGGGGGGCTGCTGACACCAAATATTTTTATTTGCATCTTGACAACATATCTCTCAGGTGTGGATTTTTTCTAGATTTTAAAATAAAAATTTCCTCGTCGTTTTTTTCATCCTTCATTTTGATTTAAAAATTAATCAAACCGGGGCAAATTTTCCTGACCGTGCACCGCTGTATCTTTTGGTTATATTTAATGATGTGTTGTTTTAATCAGAGCTGGAAGCTGTTTAAAATGTATTTAGCTTAAGCTTCCCCTTTAAATACTTGTCATTTTTACCAGCAAATCCTGCATTATTTACCCTTTCATTTCCTGGTGATCCCTCAGTCTATGTGCCTAGGCTGTTGTATAACGTGGCGTATCAGCATCTGTTTGCTATTGGATTACACGCACAGTGGTAAGGAGATAACAGTCTGGGATATAAAGAAGCCATGACCAGTAAAGCCTGTTGTATAAGATAAAAAAAACTATTTCATAACCCAGACAGATGGACAAGGTGTTTAATATAACAGAACCGTGTCTACGTCTCCCATACTTCTTATAGTGTTAATAATCAACGCAAAATTAATTAATAACATTATTTTAATTATTACTTTTTCGGTCATTAGTAATTTTATATTATTTTATAGTTATTCATTATTATTATATGTTTATTGTTTGTAGTAGTATTATTTATTATGTTATGATTTATTTTATTGTGAAATATATTATTTAGTAATTTAAAATAAATGATGAATTATGTTTAAAGGAATAGTTCACTCTCGAATTGAACTATTCCTTTAATATACGGATTGAAGATGGGAGGGGTTAAGGAGCAGTGCCTTACCTCCAGATCTTCAATCGCATGCGCGCTATAGCTGTACAGGAGAGTGAGTGGAGATTCCAGCTTGGCCGCGGTGGATCCCGTAAAAGGTAAGTTAGCGTCCATCTTCGTTCTCGGGCCCTGCAATACTGATTGAAGATGGGAGCTAACTTACCTTTTACGGGATCCACCGCGGCCAAGCTGGAATCTCCACTCACTCTCCTGTACAGCTATAGCGCGCATGCGATTGAAGATCTGGAGGTAAGGCACTGCTCCTTAACCCCTCCCATCTTCAATCCGTATATTAAAGGAAAAGTTCCAAATCATTCTTTTAGTAAATAAGAGTCTAATTATATATAATAGTGTATTATTATAATAAATTATATTTTTATTAATGATGATTACAATTTGTTATTAATGTTTAATATTATTTATTATAATTTATTCATTTTTTAGATGACCCCATGGCCGACCAAAGAATGGACATTTCATCCACAATAAGCGATTTCATGTCTCCGGGTCCAACTGATCTCCTGTCTGGATCACTAGGAATGGGAACCATGGAAATGAATCGGAAGAGGAAAGGCAGTCGAGGCGACTATCAGTACGTGTTTACCGTATTTACCGCAGGCGCCGTGAATTATAAATACTCCGAGAAGTGCGGCCACCTTTGCCTTTAAGACCAGAACACTTACATGTTCCATTGCATTTAATAAATGCTGTATGACTACACTGAAATCAATGCGGTCTGTATTGTGATTCTATTAGAATGCTAACCGGCTTTTTGTCATGTAGATTTCATACGTGTTCGGGTCTTAAAGGCAAAGGTGGCCACTCTAGATCCGTGAATCTGTAATCGTTTCTAGCAGGGAAACTGTGTAACTAGGTCAGCAGGTCAGGTGATTATTAACACACTGGGTGTTTTATAATTGAACTGTTCGTTCTGGATTATAAAACTTCAGGTTAAATCTCATTAACCGGATTTAGAGCCCTGAAGTTCATTCATTCGGTGGATCCCTGGACTTTCTATAGGATTTCTTTACGAAAATACATTATTATAAGGACAGGAAAACCTTTCCCTAGATCTCATTCTTTCTCTGCCAGACGTAGCACTGACACAATGTATCCCCAGACCGTGTACAGTAATTACATCCATGTACAAAGTGATACAATGTAACCACTACACAGTATCCCCAGACCGTGTACAGTAATTACATCCATGTACAAAGTGATACAATGAACCACTGCACAGTATCCAGACCGTGTACAGTATTCAGCCATGTACAAAGTGATACAATGTAACCACTGACAGTATCCCCAGACCGTGTACAGTAATTACATCCATGTACAAAGTGATACAATGTAACCACTGCACAGTATCCCCGACCGTGTACAGATTACATCCATGTACAAAGTGACACAATTAACCACTGCAGAATCCCCAGACCGTGTACAGTAATTACATCCATGTACAAAGTAACACAATGTAACCACTGCACAGTGTCCCCAGACCGTGTACAGTAAATACATCCATGTACAAAGTGATACAATGTAACTACTGCACAGTATCCCCAGACCGTGTACAGTAATTACATCCATGTACAAAGTGATACAATGTAACCACTGCACAGTATCCCCAGACCGTGTACAGTAATTACATCCATGTACAAAGTAACACAATGTAACCACTGCACAGTGTCCCCAGCACGTGTACAGTAATACATCCATGTACAAAGTGACACAATGTAACCACTGCACAGTATCCCAGACCGTGTACAGTAATTACATCCATGTACAAAGTAACACAATGTAACCACTGCACAGTATCCCCAGACAGTGTACAGTAATTACATCCATGTACAAAGTGATACAATGTAACCACTGCACAGTATCCCCAGACTGTGTACAGTAATACATCCATGTACAAAGTAACACAATGTAACCACTGCACAGTGTCCCCAGGCCGTGTACAGTAATTACATCCAGTGACAAAGTGATACAATGTAACCACTGCACAGTATCCCCAGACCGTGGACAGTAAACATCCATGTACAAAGTGATACAATGTAACCACTGCACAGTATCCCCCGACCGTGTACGTAATTACATCCATGTACAAAGTGATACAATGTAACCAACTGCACAGTATCCCCAGACCGTGTACAGGAATTACATCATGTACAAAGTGATACAATGTAACCACTGCACAGTATCCCCAGACCGGTTACAGTAATTACATCCAGTACAAAGTGACACAATGTAACCACTGCACAGTCTCCCAGACCGTGTACATATTACATCCATGACAAAGTGATACAATTAACCACTGCACAGTATCCCAGACCGTGAACAGTAATTACATCCATGTACAAAGTGATACAATGTAACCACTGCACAGTATCCCCAGACCGTGAAGTAATACATCCATACAAAGGATACAATGAACCAGCACCATCCCCAGACCGTGAACAGTATTACATCATGTACAAAGTGATACAATGTAACCACTGCACAGTATCCCTAGACCGTGTACAGTAATTACATCCATGTACAAAGTGATACAATGTAACCACTGCACAGTATCCCCAGACCGTGTACAGTAATTACATCCATGTACAAGAAAGTAACACAATGTAACCACTGCACAGTCCCCAGACCGTGTACAGTAATTCCATCCATGTACAAAGTAACACAATGTAACCACTGCACAGTGTCCCCAGACCGTGTACAGTAAATACATCCATGTACAAAGTAACACAATGTAACCACTGCACAGTATCCCCAGACCGTGAACAGTAATTCCATCCATGTACAAAGTAACACAATGTAACCACTGCACAGTATCCCCAGACCGTGTACAGTAATTACATCCATGTACAAAGTTACAATGTAACCACTGCCAGTATCCCCAGACCGTGACAGTAATTACATCCATGTACAAAGTGATACAATGTAACCATGCACAGTCCCCAGACCGTGTACAGTAATACACCAGTACAAAGTGATACAATGTAACCACTGCACAGTATCCCAGACCGTGAACAGTAATAATAACATGTACAAAGTAACACAATGTACCACTGCACAGTGTCCCAGACCGTGTACAGTAATTACATCCATGTACAAAGTGACACAATGAACCACTGCACCGTATCCCCAGACCGTGTACAGTAAATACATCCATGTACAAAGTGACACAATGTAACCACTGCACAGTATCCCCAGACCGTGAACAGTAATTACATCCATGTACAAAGTAACACAATGTAACCACTGCACAGTGTCCCCAGACCGTGTACAGTAATTACATCCATGTACAAAGTGACACAATGTAACCACTGCACAGTATCCCCAGACCGTGTACAGTAAATACATCCATGTACAAAGTGACACAATGTAACCACTGCACAGTATCCCCAGACCGTGTACAGTAAATACATCCATGTACAAAGTAACACAATGTAACCACTGACAAGTGTCCCCAGACCGTGTCAGTAATACATCCATGTACAAAGTGATACAATGAACCACTGCCACAGTATCCCCAGAAGTGTACAGTAAATACATCAGTTACAAAGTGATACAATGTAACCACTGCACAGTACCCCGACCGTGTACAGTAATTACATCCATGTACAAAGTGATACAATGTAACCACTGCACAGTATCCCCAGACGTGTACAGTAAATACATCCATGTACAAAGTGATACAATGTAACCACTGCACAGTATCCCCAGACCGTGTACAGTAATTACATCCATGTACAAAGTAACAATGTAACCACTGCACAGTATCCCCAGACCGTGACAGTAATTACATCCATGTACAAAGTGATACATGTAACCACTGCACAGTATCCCCAGACCGTGTACAGTAATTACATCCAGTTACAAAGTGATACAATGTAACCACTGCACAGTACCCCAGACCGTGCAGTAATTACATCCATGTACAAAGTGATACAATGTAACCACTGCACAGTATCCCAGACCGTGTACAGTAATTACATCCATGTACAAAGTGATACAATGTAACCACTGCACAGTATCCCCAGACCGTGTACAGTAATTACATCCATGTACAAAGTGATACAATGTAACCACTGCACAGTATCCCCAGACGTGTACAGTAATTACCCATGTACAAAGTGATACAATGTAACCACTGCACAGTGTCCCCAGACGGTGTACCAGTAATTACATCCATGTACAAACGTTTGATGATCACAATGTTATATCCGTCACGCACAGTATCCCCAGACCGTGTACAGTAATTACATCCATGTACAAAGTGATACAATGTAACCACTGCACAGTGTCCCCAGACCGTGTACAGTAATTACATCCATGTACAAAGTGATACAATGTAACCACTGCACAGTATCCCCAGACCATGAACAGTAATTACATCCATGTACAAAGTGACACAATGTAACCACTGCACAGTATCCCCAGACCGTGTACAGTAATTACATCCATGTACAAAGTGATACAATGTAACCACTGCACAGTATCCCAGACCGTGTACAGTAATTACAGTGATACAATGTAGCTACACCAAGCTGTGTGATGTATTTGTGTTTTTTGTTACATTGTCACTCTATGTTCTCCATCTAATCTCTGCTTGTTTCTCTTCCTTTCTATAGGCCTGACAGCTTCCCATTCGAGTGAGTACAATGTCTCCTGTCACCCCATCTTACCCCCATCGTTTCTATTGTAAACCTAACATTGTGTTTGTTAATCTGGGCGCGCTCTGTGCGGACACTGTCACATTCTGTCACATAGTCCCGGACATTGTCTCTATATACAGACTAGGGAGAACCCTCGGAACTGACCTGCTTCTCACAATCCCGGCCACTCCCTATAATTAAGTACAAGGGGATTTTCCGAATGTTCCAAGTGATCCCGACAGTGAATGTTTATTGGCTTTGGGAACGTTCGTTATTCTCATTGCTGAGAAAATGGCGAATTGTCCCTTTCTCCTATTTGTGTACCCAGCTTTACTTAAGGTCCGTACACACGTGCGATCGCAGGTCCCGACGAACGTTCGTTTCGGCCAATAATCAGCCCGTGTATGGGCCCTTTATTGGGCGAGACGGTCGGTCGGGCAACGAATCATGACCGAACGGCCGTTTCAGCCGATTAAAGGCCCATACACGGACCAATTATCGTCCGAAACGAACGTTCGTACACACCGTGAGTCGGGAGTCGGGACCCGCGATCGTACATGTGTCCGAATCTAACCAATCACTAAATCAGTCTAAGAGAATTTTCCGAATTCCAACTGGTCTAACTTACAAATGTTGGGGAAAGTTTTCTGACTCTAAAGCTTTGTACATGTATGATGTTGGCAACACTCTCACGTGTGTATGCATTCTGTCATTTGTGTCGCTGCTGACATTGTATATGTGTATGACGCTTTAGAGAGTTACTATAATCTTTAAAGAAAACTGAAATCCGCTGAGTGAATGAACATTAATATTAGGTGAATGTCTCGTGTTCCACTACAGTTCATTCCTTTTGTTTCTTTGCAGTGAAGGGATGGATACAGACAAGGATGATACCCATGGAATGTAAGTGATATGGTATAAATTCCCCTTGCGGAGCGCCCATACTGCTAACACTCCCATGAAACCAGCTCCACCCATGTATGAACTTGTCCACCTAATATATTTCATAATTGCTTGGCTGCTAAACACTGGACACATTCAGAATGGACATTAACGTTTATGTTCCCTGAACATGCAATCCTGTACGGCCGTGGTTTTCGGCATGTCCGATCGTGCTTGATCAACCGATACACTGAACTAAATGTGTACCATGTTTTAGTCCAGCCGTGTCTTTACCATAGGTGGAGATGGGGAAGTACTTTAGACAGATACTTGGGCTGAGGGGTTGGGAAACTGTCGATAGGGACATTGTCTTCGTAGTTCTGGATCTTTGTGTGTGAAGCATTTGGAACTTTATCCTTTCTTCCTAAACAGCAGTTTCTTTGCTATAATTCAGGGAAATGTGTTTATAGATCCTTAAAGGGCAGGTCCACCCTTAAAACAAAAAAAAAATGGTCACTTATCTTTTATTTGCCCCTAACCCAAACTTTATTACATTGTTAAATTTCAAAATTTTAATTGTCCCCGTTCTCTCTTTCTGGAGGTTGCCGCCTCCTTCCCCTGCTCAATGAGCCTTTAGGAACTTGAGCATGTGCGAGGAGGCAGCAGGGATAAGAGCAGTCAATGACTGGCTATGATGTCATCAGTTACAGCTTTGATTGACTGCATGGAGGGAGGAGCAAACTTACTCTGCCAGAATAGTAATGCAGGTAATAGTATAGTATAGTATTTGAGATTGAATAAAGACGAATGTCCATCTAGTTCAACCTACTCAGCAATACCCACATTTCCTGCCTAACTGTTGATCCAGAACAAGGCAAAAAAAACCCCACCAGAATTATGAAATTTGGCCCCAACTTTTGTTTAACATAAAAACATACTCCCCCTTTCCTATTTTCTCTATCCTTCCAAATTTACAGCCCGGTCGTGAGAATTGTTCAACCTTGTTTCTGCCTTACCTATTACATCATACTTTTCAGTCAATTCCATTATTTCCAATTCTCCCATTTTGTCAGCCAGGCTTCTCACATTTGCAAACATACATTTTAAATTATGATCCTGTCATTTATTTATACTCTTTAACATGCCTCCCTAACCACTATGCTAGCTCCACCCCCTTTCTACCCACCACTGGCCTATCTACACCCTGCTTTCCTCCTGGGCTATCTATCACAGTGAGATTCCTCAGCCTTCCCTGTCCCACCCACCTCTATACTGGCCCCAGCCAGTGCCTGCTGTCCCCCCAGATTTACCAATCCCTGCAAAGCTGCAAGCTGCCCCTTGGACTCTCAACCTCTGCTTCTAGAAAGCTTAGGGAGAGGGGGGGGGCAAAAGGAGCAAAACGTCCTCCACTGAGCATAACAATGGAGCAGAACCTTTTTAAAACAGAAGGTATCTTGCAGTCTCATACTATATGAATACCATTGCCCACAAAATCTAAGAAACAAAAAGTAATTTCTTACTCCCAGGTTCCCCAGAGTAAGGGGCGGAGATATGCAAAATTCATCTTTATGTCCCTTATGAATATATCGCTTATGCATGTGTCCAAAACCGCATAGCTTGAGACTGCAAGGTGCCGTCTGTTTTAAAAAGGTTCTGCTCCATTTTTTTTCCATCTGGGCTTCCAAACGGGCAACCCACTCACACCTGACACAGACATAGGTCCCCCGGAACGTCTGCTCCAGGTTCCTATACATGTGGCAGGATGCAGATTGCACGGTACCGACAAAACTGTCCCTTCTAATACACAACACTAGCGCACACCTACCATGTTTAATTGCCCTTCTTGTTAATAACAAGGTCCTTTATAACAAAGGAGTTTATAACTCACAGGAACTGACCTTCGTCAGGTCCAAGCCTAATAATAATAATAATGTGCTGTATATATCTGTTGGGGGCAGATAACGGACATAAGACCAGTTTTGTTTTAAAGGTGAACATTCCTATTAATATCCGTTCCGTTCGTTGTGCCATTTGACATAATGAAATGATACTAATTAGTTGTCCACATGGCATTGCTAGAGGACTGGGAGACTTTAATTACCAGGCCACTCATTAGGGCAGGAAACGAACCAGGTATCTTCTTCGTTAAACATCAAATTATCTTTATGTTTCAGGTTAGAATATGCGGAAGGTCGACTCAAAAACGCAAGGTGAGAATCCAGGGTTTAACTTATAACAGTTTGTGTGTTCACAAGATTCATATGGGAAGTCATTCCCCACGTGCCTGAAGTTAAGGTGTCAGTGGTGGATTCTCGTGCGCTGATCTCGCTGTAAGTGATACCACGAGGAACTAGGCAGCTGTTGAGATTTTACATTGAATTCCACAGCCTCCTGCTGGTTTAGATGCCCTTACAGGCGATGGATGTCGGATAAGGGGATCGCAGAGTCAACTGGTCTCCCTGTCGGGTTTAGGTGGGAGGTAGAATAAAGGAACATTGGCAGCAGGATGGAATTGCACCGGAATCAACATGTTAGAGGAATCTTGGGCAATTTGAATAAATATTCTTACACACATTTAGGATTCAAACAGAGTGAGGGCTGATCTGAGGTCCCTTTTAATGATGTTATTGATCATTTGGGATTTCTGTGGTTTTGTTAAAGGGAAGCTCACAGTCAGATAGAGAAGAGACGGAGGGATAAAATGAACAGTTTCATCGACGAGTTGGCATCTCTGGTTCCTACATGTAACGCTATGTCCAGGAAGTTGGATAAGCTCACAGTGCTACGCATGGCTGTCCAGCATATGAAAACCCTGCGAGGTAAGCCAGCTAATGACAAGACACTACTCTCGTGCAGTAACGGAATGCTCTCTGACTCCTCCCCCAGCCAGAGTCACTGACTCCTGTACAAGTGTACATTCATATACTGCAATCCTATTGGTTGTGGCTTATAGACAATAGCACAGTGTAATATCCATTGGTATTGTAGTATCGGGGAATGAGTGTGGTCTAGTGATGGAGACCAATGGATAATCACTGATCCCTCCTCTTTCCTTTGATGGGCAGGTGCTACTAATCCATACACAGAAGCAAACTACAAACCTGCATTTCTATCGGACGATGAGCTGAAGCAGTTGATCCTCAGGGTAAATCCATTTTATAATAATGTTTATCTCATAAACGTGCAGCAGTCCTGTGTGGGAATGCGTGTGTGTTCTGTGAGTGAGTGTGTGTTCTGTGAGTGTGAGTGTGTGTGTGTGTGTGTGTTCTGTGAGTGTGTGTGTGTGTTGTGTGTTCTGTGAGTGTGAGGATACAAGTGATACCTTTTTATTTATGGACTTGTAGGATGAGTCCTGGGTAGATAATGTAGATACCTGTTTAGTGGACTGTAAGGATGATACGTAAGCTAAGGTGATACCTTTTTATTATGGACTTTAGGAATGATACTGGATGCATGATGTGATACCTTTTATTATGGACTGTAATGATAGTACTGTAGGATAAGGTGATAACCTTTTAGTTATGGACTGTAGGATGGAGTACTGTAGGATTAAAGGTGGATACCTGTTTATTATGGCTGTAGGAATGAGTCCTGTAGGATCAGGTGATACCATTTTTATATGGACTGTATGATGAGTACTGTAGGATAAGGTGGGATAGCTTTTTGTATTATTGACTGTATTGGACTGTAGGGATATACTTGTAGGATAAGGTGGTACGATGTTTATATTATGGACTTGTAGGATAGTACTGTAGATCAATGTGATCTCACCTGTTTATTATGGACTGTAGGATGAGTACTGTAGATAAGGTTAATACCTGTTTCTTATGGAACTGTAAGGAATGAGTACTGTAGGATAAGGTGATACCTGTTTATTAATGGACTGTAGGATGAACTGTTAAGGATAAGGTGGTACCTTTTTATTTTTTACAATTATGACTGTAGGATGAGTACTGTAGGATAAGGTGATACCTTTTTATTATGGACTGTAGGAGAGTACTTAGGATAAGGGGATACCTTTTTATTTATGGTACTGTATGGATGAGATGTAGGATAGGTGAATTACCTGTTTTATGGAACTGTAGGATTATTACTGTAGGATCATGAAGGTGATACCTTTTTTATTATGGACTGTAGGATGCGTACTGTAGGCGTGAAAGGTGGTACGTGTTTATATGGACCTGTAGGATGAAGTCTGTAGGATAAGGTGATACCTTTTTTATTATGGACTGTATGATGAGTAACTAGTACGGATAAGGTATACTTTTTATTATGGCCTGTAGGATGAGACTGTAGGATAAAGTGATACCTGTTTTATTATGACTGTAGGCTGTACGTAGGATAAGGTGGATACCTGTTTATTCTGGCCTGTAGGAATGAGTACTGTAGGGTAATGTTGTACGTGTTTATTATGGGACTGTAGGATTAGTTACTGTAGGAATAAAAGGTGATACCTTTTTATTATGGACTGTAGATGAGGTAACCTGTAGGATAAGGCGCATACCTGTTTTATTATGGACTAGTAGGATGAGTCTGTCGGTCCGGTGGTACGTGTTTATTATGGAACTGTAGGATGAGGTATTGTAGGATAAGGTGATCTACTTTTTATTATGGACTGTAGGATGAGTACTGTGGAAATAGGTGATACCTTTTTATGATTGACTGTAGTGATAGTACTGTAGGGGATAAGGTGATACCATTGTTTATTATGAGACTGTAGTGATTAGTATGTATGATCAGGTGATACCTTTTTAATTATGGACTGTAGGATTGATTCCTGTCGTGTTAAGGCGATACCTTTTTTATTCTGGCACTGTAAGGATGAGTGAGCTGTAGGATAATGGTGTAACCCTTGTTATTAATGGGCTGTGGATGAGTACTAGTAGGATAAGGTGATACCTTTGGTTAAGAGGCTATAAAGGTGAACTTTTATGCTGTAGATGAGTACAGGTACGGATAAGGTGATCATTTTTTTATGGACTGTCAGGATGAGTACTGATGGATAAGGTGTACTTTTATTATGGACTGTAGGATGATACTACTGAGGATAAGGTTAACCTTTTTATTATGGACTGTAAGAATTATATGTAGGTAAGGATGGATACCTTTGTATTATGGACTGTAGGATGAGTACTTAGGATAAGTGATACCTTTGTTAATTATGGACTGTAGATGAGTACTAGAGGATAGGTGACCTTTTATTAATGGATGTAGGATGGTATCTGATAGGGTAAGTGTTGTCCCCCCATTCTTCCTATATGACTGTAGGTGAGTACTGTCGAGGTAAGGTGATACCTGTTTTATTAATGGGACTGTAGGATGAGTACTGTAGGATAAGTGTACCTTTTTATTATGGACTGTAGATGATGACTATAGGATAAGGTGTACCTTTTATTATGGACTGTAGGATGAGTACATGTAGGATAAGGTAGAATCCTTTTTTATGGACTGTAGGACTGAGGAGTACTTGGTTAGGATACAGGTGGTACCTTTTTATTATGGGACTGTAGAATGAGTGATGTAGGATAATGGTCGGTACCTTTTTATTATGGGATGTGGTCTGTAATATGACCTTTTGGTACTGTAGGATGAGTACGAGATGGTATACCCTTTTTTTATGACTGTATGGAATGGTACTGTAAGGATAGGTGGATCCCTTTTTATTATGGACTGTAGGGATGAGTACTTAGTGATAAGGTGTACCTTTTTATTAGGACTGTAGGATGAGTACTGGCGTCAGGATGAAGGTGATACCTTTTTATTATGGACCGTAGGATGAGTACTTAGTAGATAAGGGGACCTTGTTATTGGATGGATGAGTACTATGATAAGGATGAGTACTTAGTAGGATGTAGGTGTATAGATGGTGTCCTTTTTATTATATGGACTGTAGGAATGAGTAACTTAGGCTAAGGTGACTACTTTTTATTATGGACTGTAGGATGAGTACTGTAGATAAGTACCGAGACCTGTTTATTTGGGCTGTAGATGAGTACTAGTAGGATAAGGTTACCTTTTTTATCGGACGTGGAGAGACTGTAGGATAGGTGTACTTTATTGATTAGGATAAGAGGTGTCTTATGATAGAACTAAAATGTTTACCTTTTTATTTGGACTGTAGGTGCGTATAACTGTAGGATAAGGTGGTACTTTTTTATTATGGACTGTAGGATGAGTTACTGTAGGATACGGTGGTACTGTTTATTATGGGACTGTAGGATGAGTACTGTAGGATAAGGTGATACCTTTATTATGGATCTGTAGGATGAGGTACTGTATGAATAAGGTGGTACCTTTTTATATGGCTGAGGATGAGTACTGTAGGATAAGGTGATCCCTTTTTTATTATGGTACTGTAGGATGTAGTACTGTAAGGATAAGTGATACCTTTTATTATGGACTGTAGGATGAGTACTGTAGGATAAGGTGATACCTTTTATTATGGACGTAGGATGAGTACTGTAGGATAAGGGCTGATACCTTTTTATATGGACTGTAGGATGAGTACTGTAGGTAAGGTGTGTACGTGTTTATTATGGACTTAGGATGAGTACTGTAGGAATAAGGTGATACCTTTTATTATGGATGTTAGGATGAGTAAGTAGGATAAGTGTGATACCCTTTTTATGTATAGGACGTAGTATGAGTACTGTAGGGTTATAGGTGGAATACCTTTTTTATTATGGACTGTAGGATGAGTACTGTAGGAAAGTGATACCTTTTTATTATGGACTGTAGGATGAGTAACTGTAGGGTAAGGTGGTACCTTGTTTATTTATGGGACTGTGGATGAGTACTGTGATAAGGTGATATTGTTTATTATGGACTGTAGGATGAGTACTGTAGATAAGTGTACCCTTTTATTATGGCTGTAGGATGAGTACTGTAGGGTAAGGTGATACCTTTTATATATGGACTGTAGGAGGATACTTGTAGGATAAGGTGATACTTATTTATTATGGACTGTAGGATGAGTACTGTAGGATACGGTGCAAATTACCTTTTTATTCTGGACTGTAAGGATGAGTACTGTCGGTATAAAGGCGATACCTTTTTATATGGACTGTAGGATGAGTACTGTAGGATAGGTGATACCTTTTTATTATGGACTGTAGGTTGAGTACTGTAGGAGTACGGTGATACCTTTTTATTATGGACGTAGGATGAGTACTGTAGGATAAGGTGATCATTTTTATTATGGACTGTAGGATGAGTACTGTAGGATAAGGTGATACCTGTTTATATGGACTGTAGGATGAGTACTGTAGCGTATAAGTGATACCTTTTTATTAGGTGTAGATATACTGTAGGCTCAGGTGTACCTTTTTATATGGACTGTGGATGATACTGTAGGATAAGGGATACCTTTTTATTATGGACTGTAAGATGAGTAATGTGGGTAAGGCGATACCTTTTTATATGGACTGTGGATGAGTACTGTAGGATAAGTTGATACCTTTTATTATGACTGAGGTGAGTACTTGTGATAATGTACTTTTATTATGCTGTAGGATGAGTACTGTAGGGTAAGGTGATACCTTTTATTATGGACTGTAGGATGAGTACTGTATGGTATGTGATACTTTTTATTATGGACTGTAGGATGGAGTACTGTAGGATAAGGTGATAACTTTTTATTATGCTGTAGATGAGTCTGTGGATAAGGTGGTACGTTTTTATATGGACTGTGGATGATACGTAGGATAAGGTGATACCTTGTTATTAGGACTGTAGAGATACTGTAGGATAAGGTGATACCTTTTTATTATGGATCTGGTAGGATGAGTACCATGTGGAATAAGGTGGATACCCTTTTTAATTGGACGTAGGATGAGTACTGTGGAAAGGTGATACTTTTTTATTATGGACTGTAGGATGGAGTACTGTAGGATAAGGTTACCTGTTATTTGACTGTAGATGAGTACTGTGGATAAGGTGATACCTTTTTATTATGGACTGTAGGATAGTACTGTTAGGATAAGGTTGATACCTTTTATTATGGACTGTAGGATGGTTTAGGTGGTAGATACCTTTTTTTATGGACTGTAGAAGTCTGTAGGATAAGGTGTACCTTTTTATTATGGATGTAGGATGAGTACTGTGGAGGATAAGGTGATACCTTTTTATTAGGACTGTAGGATGAGTACTGTAGGATAAGGCGATACTGTTTATTATGACTGTAGGATGAGTACTGTGAGGTAAGGTGGATACCTTTTTTATTATGAGACCTGTAGGATGGAGTACTATGTAGGGATCAGGTGATACCTTTTTATTATGGCACTGTAGGATGAGTACTGTAGGATAAGGTGATCCGTTGTATTATGGACTGTAGGATTAGGATCGTATGTTAAGGACCGGTAGTGTGGATAGGTAAGCCTGTTTATTAGTGGATTGAGGAATGATATGCGGGTTTTACTTTGCCCCCATGTGCACCTTTCCATTATATTAATTCATTTGGCTTGAAAAGCAAAATCCCGTGTACATCAACTCACCACTGCCCTCTTCTTTGGTTCACCCGGAACAACCTACCAGCGCTGATCAACTTCTTGTGACGGACATGGATTATAGTAGCGGTTTGGATCCTCAGCTGAGCATATTTATTGGTGGTCCTCGGAAAGAGCCCAGTGTGTTATCATCAGACTCCTCCCAAGGCGATTGTGTAGAGGTGGGTGCAGCGCGGTGTGACTTAGCGTAACAATCGGCTGGTCAAACCGGTTTAAAGGAGTCCAAGTGGTGATGTCGACCCAACAAACATGCAACTTTTGGTTAAGATGTAACCGGGGGTGGGTGGATTCCTGGATAATCCTCTCCCATATTTGTAAAAGTATCTATTGTAGGGACTTGGGACCGTTTCAGTGGCGTTACAACCAAGTTTGACTCTTGGGGGCTTATTTATGAACTTGTGGTACTGGTTATTACTAGTTAAAGGGCATGTCCACCCCCAAACTAAAATTTAACCCACAATGGCCCCACTTTGTAGTGTAAAAAATCCTACGTACATCTGTTCCTTATGGTTTCTCCTGTGTGCCTGTCAAAGTCCAGGAAAGAAGTAAGAGCGGTCTCCGTCCTAAGATCGCCTGTTTCTGTCGCCTCAGGGAGGGACATGCGCAGGGGAGCCCTTCCCCCTCCATTGCTGCCATTCCACCTAAGCGTAAAAATATTTTGGATATTCTTTAGTTACCACCTGACCACCACCAACCACTGTATTAGTTTATTAAAAAAAAAAAAAAAAGATTTAGAACTCTACTTACATGCCTTCATTCCCATGGCGCTCTCCATCAGAGACCGCGGCTGCCCCATTTCTGGCAGCAGGGAGCCAGATCAGAGCGCTGGGGGAACGAAGCATGTAACTACTTCCAAAGCGTTGGGGGCGCATAGGTAACCTACATCAAACAATTTTTTACTCAGGCTGGAGATGCCCTTACAGAATTCCATTCGGAATTAACCTGGTTTTGAAATCCCCGATCCAAGGGATTTTTTTAAAATTTTCAAAACTTCAAAACTCATCGAAAATACCATGTAAATTGTTTACATTGTTTTTTTTAAATTCAATTGGATTTCCTGGAACTTTAATAGGTTCTGTGAATCACTGCAGGACGAAAAGGTTTTTTCTTTCTAAAATTGCCCATTACTAGGGAAATTACATCACTGTCCCTATTTTTTAGATATTCACCGTAACATCTAACCATTCCAGCTGTCAATCAAGTGCCTATTAGCATAAAACCTCTTCTGTCATGTGACTGCTGTAGGGGTGACAGTTGGTATGTGGAAACGCATTGGGGGAAATTCCCTCTCACACGTGGCGCCTCATATTGATATTAACATGCCTGCCCTCACAATTGCATCTGATAAAGGGGGTGTAACTTAGAGTGGAGGGGAATACTATAATTTTATAGACTAAGATGATGCAAATAATAGACCTTTCATTTTGCATTAAAAGGGCAACTGTGTCTCCGAACAAATTAGGGCTAAATAAACCCTGCAGTCTTTCCTTTAAAAAAGGGGAGGAGCATGCTCACTTAAGACTTAATGCAGCTGCTAAAGACGGGAGGGGAGATACTTAATGCAGCTGCTAAGACAAAGTTTACTGCGCAGACATTTAAAATAAAATATCAGTTGTGATGAGAGGCGAGGACTGGACACACACCACAGCTGCTGAAAACAGGAAGTGTTCAAGAAGTTATTTGCTTAACCTTTCCAGCAATAACTAGAGCCTAGAGAGATGTGATTTAGGGTTAATTTTGACTGGGTTTTATTGAACCTTACTGGTGGTGGACCACAGCTCTATTTAAATGAACCTTTAACTAAAATAAACACAATTTTAAAATCATTAAAAAAAAGGGGAGTGCGATGTTAGACACATTATTTGTATTTAAGAAACTATTACACGGTACCATTTATAGCGTAAAGAGATTCTTCAATAGAACACTCTGTACAATTAGTATAAATAATCCACTGGAACCCGCCGTGTAAAAACGCCGAACGCCTGAAAGACAATTTCCATAGAAAAAGCTGAACATGGCAGCACGCAGATTTACAACCACGATTTAGAAAAATAACCGAGACACACAGATTTCAAATATATCAACGAATGCGACAGTCACGTTACGTGAGAGACGACCACTGGTGATAGGGCGATCGGATATGGTTCCATGTTGCGCACATAAAAGCAATTAAAGAGCCCTGGTTAATGTTTATGCCACAGAGAGAATAGTCATTTGGGCTGGTTTATTGTCCCTTCTCTGCAAGCCCCTTTGGTAATGAAACTGAAACAGCTTCAATAATGCACTTCATACTGCAGGAGACTTCCGATTACAAAGGCCACGGTAATCGCTGAAATCCACAGGGCCTCCCCGTCCAGCGTCGGCCTCTAAGAGACTCATGATCCCCGCCATGGCAGCTTCGTCATTACTGGACTGCTCGATCCTGGTCGGTGTCGATCATGTCTGAGCTCATGTGCGGATGTTCACCTGTGAAGGCAAAGTTGTGTTTATTGGGACCAATAGAAAGTTTCTTCCTTGTCCAACCTCCCAATGACCTAACCCTGTGTATATTCCTTTAATTCACCAAAGTTCGGGGAATTTGTTTATGAGAAAAAAAAAAAGTTTTTAGACCAACCTCCTGCTATTACACACTTTGTTACCCACCCACCACTTACCCAGAAGGGAAAAGGTCAGAGTAAGGGAAACCAGAGCTGTCCATCCCGGCATTAACACAGACATACCTGATCGTCCCCCGCCATTCTACATCTAATAAAATACGTGGTGACATTAATGAACTGACGACAATTCATGGGTAACCATCATTCCAGCCTAGATGAGGTGCCTCTAACGTGTCTGGATCTTACGTTATAGGCTGTGAAGTTACACTTCCTTATCTGTCCTGACCTGAGTCTGTGACAGTCCACATGATCTCCATTGTAAGACGTCCCACCCCCAAATAATCTTTTCTGAGGCTAGTTTCTACCTGCAACATTCTCTGTCCCCTTGGCTTTTACCTACGGACACACCTTAAGAGAATATTTTCAGGCTTGTGACTACCTTCAAAATTTTTGATTTTAAAGTTAGGGGGCGTGGCTTTGATGCAGCAGGTGATGCTTTGTCCCAGCAGTGGGCATCTCCAGCCATAAACTGGAGGCGGACCCCAAGTGCTGATGATGTCACAGGCTCACACAGGAAATAAAACACCCTTTATATTGCTGTAACTTTGGATACACAGCAGCTAAAATTAAGACCCTGGGTAATTTATGGTAGGAGTGTGGGCTGGTAATAAAGGCCACTTGTATGGAAACTTATTCTAAGTGTGATTTTTGTATGAAATGTATTGGGCCCTAAGTTTCAAGACGCATATACAATAGAGGTACAAAGTTTGCCTGTTACAATCTACCACCAATCAGAAGTTTCTAACTGTAGTAAACATCCGATTGGTCGCTGCAAGGATTATGATACGTCAGATTATTTATCACTGGATGGAGAAGGGGGGAGGGGATAGATTCTTTACCCTTTTGCCTCCTGGTGAAGATGCATCAGGGGGAGGGGTGCTGGTAAAATTTAGTGGGCTTGATCCACACTGGATGGGAGGGAGCCTCTTATCCTGTGTAACAAGAGTTGGTTGTTAGAAATTAGGCAGCCATGTTTAAAAATATTACACCGAGAAAATATTAATTAAGGCATTAACAGGCGCGACTCACAACAATGTAACCTAGATGGGACATTACCCTGGATCTCCAGGATTTCTTCTGCGATCATTCTTCCTATTTTGTGCCCGCACCGGGTTCGTTCCACCCGGAGATGCCAGGGACGTCGGGTGGGTTCTTTGTTTGTGACTCCTGGAAAAAAATTATTCGAATAAAAGATGAAAGATTTAGAAATATCCGTGTCTTTTTATCATATTATTTACATATTACACTACTACACGCCCCATTTAAAGGAAAGTAAAAACTAATCGGTGATTAAGGTTTAAGCTTAAAGTCATGTTACCGACCCCACGGATCTTATATATGACAAAGTCACCAGCCAGGACTGTGTTGTTTCCTTTAGGGTTAGGGATGTGTCTGCCATTGCTATTCTACAACTCCCATCATTCCTAGCTGTACTGCCTATTCATCACAACCCAGCATTCTATCTGTACTCTGCTATTCTACAACTCCCAGCATTCCTAGCTGTACTCTGCTATCTACACCTCCCGCATTCCCCCTAGCTGTACCCTCTATTCTACCTCCCAGCATTTCCTAGCTGTACTCTGCTATCTACACACCTCCCAGCATTCCCTAGCTGTACTCTGCTATCTACACCTCCCAGCATTCCTAGCTGTACTCTGCTATTCTACACTCCCAGCATTCCTAGCTGTACTCTGCTATTCTACAACTCCCAGCATCCTAGCTGTACTCTGCTACTCTACACCTCCCAGCATTCCCTAGCTGTACTCGGCTATTCTAACACCTCCCAGCATTCCAGCTGTATTCTGCTATTCTCCACCTCCCAGCATTCCTAGCTGTACTCTGCTATTCTACAACTCCCAGCATTCCTATCTGTACTTGCTATCTACTACCACACCCAGCATTCCCTAGCGTACTCTGCTATTCTACACCTCCCAGCATTCCTAGCTGTACTCTGCTATTCTACACACCCCCCAGCATTCCTAGCTGTACTCTGCTATTCTACAACTCCCCGCATTCCTAGCTGTACTGCTATTCTACACACACCCAGCATTCCCTAGCTGTACTCTGCTATTCTACAACAACCAGCTCCTAGCTGTACTCTGCTATTCTAAACCTCCCACATTCCTAGCTGTACTCTGCTATTCTACACCTCCCAGCATTCCTCCTGTACTCTGCTTATTCTACAACACTCCACGCATTCCCTAGCTGTACTCTGCTATTCTACAACTCCAGCATTCCCTAGCTGTACTGCTGATTCTACAACTCCAGCATTCCTAGCTGTACTCTGCTATTCTACAACTCCCAGCATTCCCTAGCTGTACTCTGCTATTCTATACTCCCAGCATTCTAGCTGTACTCTGCTATTCTCTAAACTCCCAGCATTCCTAGCTGTACTCTGCTATTCTATCTAACACCTCCCAGCATTCTAGCTGACTCTGCTATTCTAACTACCCTCCCGCATTCCTAGCTGTACTCTGCTTTTCTAACACTCCCAGCATTCCTACTGTACTCTCTCTATTCTACAACTCCCAGCATTCCTAGCTGTACTCTGTTATTCTATAACTCCCAGCATTCCTAGCTGTCTCTGTATTCTATAACTCCCTCCAGCATTCCTAGCTGTACTCTGCTATTCTACCCTCCCAGCATTCCTAGCTGTACTCTGCTATTCTAACACCTCCCAGCATTCCTAGCTGTACTCTGCTATTCTACCACTCCCATTCCCAGCTGTACTCTGCTATTCTACACCTCCCAGCATTCCCTAGCTGTACTCTGCTATTCTACAACTCCCAGCATTCCTAGCTGTACTCTGCTATTCTAACCTCCCAGCATTCCTAGCTTTACTCTGCTATTCTACAACCTCCCAGCATTCCTAGCTGTACTCTGCTATTCTACACCTCCAGCATTCCCTAGCTGTACTCTGCTATTCTACACTCCCAGCATTCCTATCTGTACTCTGCTATTCACAACTCCCAGCATTCCCTAGCTGTACTCTGCTATTCTACACCTCCCAGCATTCCTAGCTGTACTCTGCATGCTGGGAGTAGTAGTTTGCAGACATCCCTCTTAGTTGGGTCCACACTGCAGATCATTTAATGGAGAGATCTGTGCACCTTCTCTTATGACCCCTTTAATAACACTGGATATGTCTTTGGTGCCATAGCTATGATCTTCATCATAGATGAAAAATTATTTTGTCTTTATTATCCTTTAATGAAAGATTCCACAAGGAATAGGAAAGTTACCTTCTCCAGGCTGTAGAACACTCTCCATGCTTGGAGGAGAGGTCAATATGGTGAGAAAAGGAGGCGAGTCTCCACATCTAAAATGTTGGCTCTGCAAAAAAAAAACGGCAAAAATTATTAAATGGGGGAGGGACACTAGTGAGTTAATCAATGATGTACTCCCTGCATAAGAGGAGGGCCACATTTGAGGTGGAGCTAACCCTAAAAATGTAAAATTGCATTTGACATTCAATGAAGTCTTGTAAATAATTACAGAGAACCACAAGTGTTTGTTTTATCATTTGCTTATTAAAATCTATAATTCCCATTCTTACTGCTTAGTTGCAAGTCCATTGGCCAACAGCACCTCCCCAACAACACCACCCATCTCTACCACCATCCTTTCCATTTCTATAAGCCCCTCCCATCTCTAGCATAAGTCCCTCCCTCCCTCTCTAGCATAAGCCCCCCCATCTCGACCACAATCCCTCTCCATCTCTACCACAAGTCCGTCCCTCCCATCTCTACCACAAGTCCCTCCCACCTCCACCACAAGTCCCTCCCACCTCCACCACAAGCCCCTCCCATCTCTACCACCAGTCCCTCCCATCTCTACCACCAGTCCCTCCCATCTCTTCTACCACCAGTCCCTCCATCTCTACCACCAGTCCCTCCCATCTCTACCACCAGTCCCTCCCTCTCTACCACCAGTCCCTCCCATCTCTACCACCGTCCCTCCCATCTCTACCACCAGTCCCTCCCATCTCTACCACCAGTCCCTCCCATCTCTACACCACCAGTCCCTCCCATCCTCTACCACCAGTCCCTCCCATCTCTACCACCAGTCCCTCCCATCTCTACCACCAGTCCCTCCCATCCTCTACCACAAGTCCCTCCCATCTCTACCACAAGTCCCTCCATCTCTACCACAAGTCCCTCCCATCTCTACCACAAGTAAATCTGTTTGGGTCAGGGATCTAACCAGATCCAGGTTTCAACAGAATAGAAAGAAATAATAAGATACCTGTAATTATATCATATATAAACTTACGAGACTACGGTATTGGTGATACAATATTCTATTCTACTTCTTTGGTCCACGGGTTCATGAATACAATGAACCATCGACTCTTCAGATTGACGAACGAACCGTCTTTAATTTTAAATTTATAACAGTTCGTTACTATTTTTTCTCTGGTGTGTAAGACTAAAAGAGAGAGAGAGAAATAAATATAATAAGAACCCACAGAGCTACAAATGTTTGGTAAACAGCCATATTATATATATATATCTATCTGTTCTCGAGAGGGAGGTCGTGCATCCAAATTTACAGCAGTATAAGGGTGGTGCTTTCCATTTACACTGTAAGCTGTGACATCATCAGCACCAGTAAGCCCCTGGCTTGAGCATGCCCACTTGTATTCTACTGCTGGGACAGAGTATCTTTAGCTGCATCATGGAGGACAAACACATCATTGCAGTGGCCCTTTTATGGTAGGCTAAGCACAACATGCAGGCATTTCTTGCATACAAATATACCAGTGCTATTGTGAGCGGAATTTGAATTTCTTACATCCAATGAACAATCAGGAATATAATGTGGGCCCTGCCCTATTTTATGTAGTTAAAGTTCCGCTAACCACTTCAATAACGGAACTGCGACTTCATTGGGCCACTGTGCGAGTAACGCTAAAGACACCCACTTAGCCGATGCACCAAATTCAATATGGGGCACTTGTATAGAGAGCGTGGTTCCCTTTAAACAATCTGTTGTGTCCTTAATCAAGTGGATTTCCAGCAATTCCACTGGATGTTCTAATCTGTACATAGATTTCTGCTTGGTCACACAGGATAACATACATTATTCAGTCATTGTATTGGTTAATGTGGCAGATCCATTCATTTTTTTCGTGTTGCCTTTTGCTTTAGACCTTTTTAATCTCTATTAAACATTATTCACCTTGTCTATGGCTTCGGCCAGGTGCCGTTATATCGTCGTGGTGGAAAACTCGTAACACGATGTGCCTAGTAGTTCCTGCGGTAAATATCCTAATATTGCCGTGGCCCTGCGGGAAAGAAAAATTGGAACATACTATACACCTATGACCCTTTCTCTTGGTGCGAACAGCTCACGCAGGGAATAGTAAAAAACGTGATCTAGCAAGTTGGGTTCCATAAAAGCCTGTGGTCTTTCCTTAGCCCTGGATCCCATTTCTATACAGCCTGGGAGAAGTTATATTGGTAAAGGATTAACACTTCCTGCTTCCAGTTGATTGAGCGATATCACCTGCTCCTCTGCTCAGAATTTCTGCTTCTGCCCAAGGTTTACACAGGCAAAGGAAAGTAAATAAATGGTTTGCAGAAATTGCAAAGCAGCTGTAAACATTGAAAGTTGAGGGTTATCAATGCAGGCAGATCAGTGTGCTGGTCACATAGCCAAGCTGCTAAGGGAAGTTCAGCTGAACCTTTACGTCAATATAACTATTCTCACAGGTTTCACCTAGAGATTGATCCAGGGCTTTATTTAAAGGTCACAGTTCCCCTCAACAACACAAAAGTTTGCAAAAGTTTATGTTCATCGTGTAAATCTTACCTCTGGTCAACAAATACAATTTTCCATCTATGGCGTGCCGCGAAACATATTCTGTAGACTTGACCCTAATCTCCCATTAACAGGCTGCGGTACTAAATGCGGATGCAGTCGGCCAATCGCCACAAGGCAGCTCAGGTTGCACCCTTCGTGTCCGGTTCATTATCTTCATAGCCCCATTTTTGTAGGGGGCCAGCTCTTAAATATCCGGTGCTGTGTATTGTGCAAAAGCTCTTTCTGTCCGCTGGAACCCAAGTAATTTGTATTATTATTTCATATAAGTCCACAGTAACTTGTACCTGAAATATCATTTGTGGGGCTCCCAAGTTTGGTTTTAATGTTACCTTTCTTTTTAGAACAATTCGAAGGGAAATCTTTTCTTCTACTTGACGGACGGCCTGTTACATTTCATCCTACAAAAGAAAGACCGCCGAGCCCCGGAGCAAAGGCGAGAGGGTCCTGGCGTATATCGGTTTGACTGGGAGGCCGGCTGTGTACTACAATGAACAAATTTTTTATTTTCCCTTACAGTAGTTATGAACATGGCGTGCTAGATGTTTATTTCCCGTACATATGTAATGAACATGCGTGCTAGAGATGTTTATTTTCCCGTACAGTATGTAATGAACATGGCGTGCTAGATGTTTATTTCCTGTACAGTATGTAATGAACATGGCTTGCTAGGGATGTTTATTTCCCGTACAGTAGTATGAACATGGTGTGCTAGAGATGTTATTCCCGTACAGTATGTAATGAACTGGTGTGCTAGAGATTTTTATTTCCCGTACAGTATGTAAGAACATGGCTTGCTAGATGTTTATTTCCTGTACAGTAAGTAATGAACATGGCTTGCTAGGGAGTTTTATTTCCCGTACAGTATGTAATGAACAGGGCGTGCTAGCGATGTTTATTTCCCGTACAGTATGTATAACATGACGTGCTAAGATGTTTATTTCCCGTACAGTATGTAATGAACATGACGTGCTAGAGATGTTTATTTCCTGTACAGTATGTAATGAACATGGCTTGCTAGGGATGTTTATTTCCCGTACAGTATGTAATGAACATGGTGTGCTAGAGATGTTTATTTCCCGTACAGTATGTAATGAACATGGCGTGCTAGAGATGTTTATTCCCGTACAGTTGTAATGAAACATGGCGTGCTAGAGATGTTTATTTCCCGTACAGTATGTAATGAACATACGTGCTAGAGATGTTTATTTCCCGTCAGTATGTAATGAACATGGCGTGCTAGAGATGTTTATTTCCCGTACAGTATGTAATGAACATGGCGTGCTGAGATGTTTTATTCCCGTACAGTATTTAATGACATGGCGTGCTAGGGATTTTTATTTCCCATACAGTATGTAATGAACATGGCGTCTAGAGATGTTTATTTCCGTACAGTATGTAATGACATGGCGTGCTAGAGATGTTTATTTCCCGTACAGTATGTAAATGACATGGCGTGCTAGGGATGTTTATTTCCCGTACAGTATGTAATGAACATGACGTGCTAGATGTTTATTTCCGTACAGTATGATGAAACATGGCGTGCTGAGATGTTTATTTCCGTACAGTATGTAATGAACATGGCGTGCTAGAGATGTTTTTTTCCCGTACAGTATGTAAAACATCGTGCTAGAGATTTTTATTTCCCTGTACAGTATGTAATGAACATGGCGTGCTAGAGATTTTATTTCCCGTACAGTATGAAACATGGCGTGCTAGAGATGTTTTATTTCCCGTACAGTATGTAATGAACATGGCGTGCTAGAGATGTTTATTTCCCGTACAGTATGTAATGAACATGACGTGCTAGAGATGTTTATTTCCCGTACAGTATGTAATGAACATGGCGTGCTAGAGATTTTATTTCCCGTACAGATGTATGAACATGGCGTGCTAGAGATGTTTATTTCCCGTACAGTATTTAATGAACATGGCGTGCTAAGATTTTTATTTCCCGTACAGTATGTAATAACATGGCGTGCTAGAGATGTTATTTCCCGTACAGTATGTAATGAACATGGCGTGCTAGAGATGTTTATTTCCCGTACAGTTGTAATGAACATGACGTGCTAGAGATGTTTATTTCCCGTACAGTATGTAATGAACTGACGTAGAATGTTTATTTCCCGTACAGTATGTAATGAACCTGCGTGCTAGAGATGTTTATTTCCCGTACAGTATGTAATGAACATGGAGTGCTAGAGATGTTTATTTCCCGTACAGTATTTAATGAACATGGCGTGCTAGAGATGTTTATTTCCCGTACAGTATTTAATGAACATGGCGTGCTAGAGATGTTTCCCGTACAGTATTTAATGAACATGGCGTGCTAAATGTTTCCCGTACAGTAGAATAAACATGGCGTGCTAGAGATGTTCCCGTACAGTATGTAATGAACATGGCGTGTGCTAGAGATGTTTATTTCCCGTACAGTATTTAAGTGAAATGGTGTGCTAGAGAGTTTTATTTCCCGTACAGTATGTAATGAACATGGTGTGCTAGAGATGTTTATTTCCCGTACAGTATGTAATGAACATGGCGTGCTAGAGATGTTATTTCCCGTACAGTATGTAATGACATGGCTTCTAGGATGTTTATTTCCCATACAGTATGTAAAACTAGGTATGGGGGGGAGGGAACGTTTAACTACACAGGGGTAGATAGAGAAGTTAGGGATCTGGGGGCTAGTAACCACACCGGAGGAGGAGAAGAGGAGGGGGGAGCATAGAGGAAGGAGGCATGTACACCTGTATGGAAGTAATCAATTGATAATCTAAAATGTATGTTTACAAATGCAAGGAGTCTGGCTGGAAAAACCGGCGAACTTGAAATAATAGCGTTAAAGGAAAGGTATGATGTAATTGGTATAGCAGAATCATTGCTTAATGATTCACACGACTGGACAGTAAATATTGAAGGGTACTCCTTATTAGACATGACCGAGTTAATAAGAAAGGAGGAGGAGTATGTGTATGTTAAACGGAATTGAAGCAAATTTAAAAATGGATAGATGGGGGAGCAAACGATGCGGCAGAAACATTAGGGGTGGAACTGTGTACAGGAAGCAAGAAGGTAGGTAAAAATTGTTGGAGGTGTGTTATAAGCCGCCAAATGCCGTGGAAGAGTGGAAATACTCCATATGCAGTTGGCGAAGGCTGCTGGATGGGGCATGTTCTGGTTAGGGGGATTTTAACTACCCTGAAATAGATTGGAGTAATGGAACTGCCAGCACCTCAAAAGGTATAAAGTTCTTAAATTTCCTATATGAGCATTTCTTTCACAGATGGTAGAAGTTCCTACTAGAAAGAATGCGTTGTTGACCTGGTGATATCTAATAACCCAGAGCTCATTTTGGGATGAAGGTAATGGGAAGCTTAGGGAATAGTGACCATGATATAGTGTCATTTAATATAGGTTGCAGAAAACTAAAGTGCACTGGCTTAACAAAAAACTTTTAACTTTAGGAAAGCTAATTTTATGCTTTTAAAGGAATCGCTCCTGCTCATAGACTGGGGGGAACTGTTTCTAGGTAAAGCTACTGAAGATGTGGACCACTTTTAAAGGGAATTAAACTATAACATTTCCAAATCGGTACCTTATGGAAACAGTGTAAAAAAATTAGGTCCACTCCTGCATGGCTTAATCTCAGGTAAAAAGGGAAATGGAAAAAAAGAAAAGGGCTTTTAAAATTTTTAAAGCAGAAGGCACAGAACAGGCTTACGGGACTTCAAAAGTTGTAATAAAGAGTGCAAGAAAGCAATTAAACTAGCTAAAATAGAAAATGAAATACGGATTGCCGAACAAAGCAAGTCCAACCCCAAGATGTTTTTTAAGTATAAAATGGTAAAAAAATGAGGACTGAGAATGTGGGACCATTAAATAAGGATGAGGTGGTTGTAAGGATGCCGAAAAGGCTAATCTGCTAAACCGTTTTTTTACATCGGTTTTTACTGTTGAGAATCCTTACAGTAGGGATTGTAACAATGTGCAGGGAGGAATGAAGAGTTTTCACATTGGATAACAGAGGATATGTACGAATCAATTAGACAAAGTTAATATCAATAAAGCGCCAGGACCAATGGATTGCATCCTAGGATTTTAAAAGAGCTTAGTTCAGTTCTAGCAAGACCACTGTGTCTCATCTTTTCAGATTCGCTTTGTCTGGGGATGTGCCGCTGGTTGGAAAAAAGCCAATGTAATACCAATATTCAAAAAAGGTAGTCGTTCACAGCCTGGTAACTATAGACCTGTAAGCCTAACATCAGTGGTAGGTAAGGTGATGAAACTTTGTTACGGGATCATATCCTTGACTTTGTCTCCAGAGATTATCTATTAGTAGTATGTCAGCATGGATTTATGAGAAATAGACATGCCGACAAATTTAATTGGTTTTTATGAAGAAGTGAGTAAGAAGTTAGATTCAGGCACAGCTGTGGATTGTTATTTTGGATTTGCAAAAGCCTTTGATACTGTGCCACATAGGCACTAATGTATAAACTGAGGACTGTTGGCTTGAAGAAACATTTGTTCATGGATAGAGAACTGGTTATTGGACCGCAAACAGAGAGTGGTGGTTATGGAGCTACATCTATGTGGGCTAAAGTTCTAAGCGAGTTTCCTCAGGGTTTCTGTCTGGGCCGCTTCTGTTTAATCTGTTTATAAATGACTTAGAAGGGGGCATTGAAGCAAGGTCTCTTTGTTTGCTGATGACACTAAATTATGCAGAGCTTTGGAAACTTCCAATGATGTGCAAGTGCTGCAAGCAGACCTAGATAGATTATCAAAATGGGCAGCAGAATGGCAGATGGGATTCAATGTTGATAAATGTAAGGTGATGGATTTGGGATTTATAATCCCTGTGCCACCTACAAATAAATAACTCTGTGTTAAGTGCATCTGTAATGGAAAAAGTTTGGGGGTTCTGGTAGATAACAGACTTAGCTGTAGCAAACAATGCCAGGTAGCAACAGCTAGAGCTAGCAAGATATTGTCTTGTATAAAGAGGGAAATGGAATCAAGAGGAAAAATATTATTCTCCCTCTTTACAAGGCACTGGTAAGGCACATTTGGAATATGCGGTGCAGTTTTGGAATCCCATATACAAAAGGGACATCTTGGAAATTGAGGCAGTTCAGAGAAGCAACTAAATTAATAAGGGGAATGAGGGGCTTGAATATGCAGGCAGATTAGACAAGTTAGGGCTGTTTACATTGGAGAAGCGGCGGTTGCGTGGGGACATGATAACCTTATACAAATATATTAATGGCCCATACAGTGAACCTCTGGTCATTGTTCACTATAGAGGTCATATCAGAGGACTCGTGGACATCCTTTAAGGTTGGAAGAAAGAAGTTTCATCTTCAGTGTAGAGAGGGTTTCTTTACATGGAACGGTGAAACGTGGGAACTGTCTTCCAGCAGAGGTGGTAATGGCAAGTTCATTGAATAACTTTAAAAAAGGCCTGGATATTTTCTAAAACTAAAAATATTGAGAATTACTGGTATTAATGCATATAGATCTGGTTGATCCAGGGATACTTTCCGATTGCTTTTGGAGTCAGAAGGAATTTTTTCCCCCCTTTTTAGCTGGGGTTTTTTTGCCTTCCTCTGGATCAACATGTTATGTAGGGTTAAAAAAAATAAATAAAAAAAAGTGAATAGGTTGGACTTGATGGACGAATGTCTTTATTACAACCTTAATTACTATGTTACTATATCTGTTGTATTCAATTAGATCAACTGGACTTGAAATGTAGTTCTTGAAGACGTTTCGCTAGTCATCCGCTGGCTTTCTCAATTCAGAATTCAGAACTTCTGAATTGAGAAAGCCAGTCGGATGACTAGCGAAACGCTCAAGAACTACATTTCAAGTCCAGTTGATCTAATTGAATACAACAGATATACCATGACCTGGATGAATGAATATTACAGATATACCATGACCTGGATGAATGAGAACCTTCACAAGCACTATGTTACTATTTTCATGAACATGCGTGCTAGAGATGTTTATTTCCCGTACAGTATGTAATGAACATGGCGTGCTAGATGTTTATTTCCGTACAGTATGTAATGAACGTGGCGTGCTAGAGATGTTTATTTCCTTTTGAGAATACATACCTGTAACCGAGACTTTCCTTAAAGCAGAAATTAACCCAAAAGATGGGCAGAGCCCTTAATATGTTGACGTGTTATTTCCAGACGTCTTCCTGATATATCAGATGCACAAATAAATTTCTTCTTGTGAGTGATTTTTATTACCTACGGTAATTACCTTTAAATGTCTCTGTGCCCCGCCTCCTTCTCTCTGACTTCCTTTTTGGTAGTTAAAACAGAATTGGATATTTTTAGACCAAACCAATCCATAAAAATAGAACGAGTCTTAACCCTGCACTTTTATGTATTTAAAGGGTAGTCCTAATTAGATAAAAGAAAATATTGTGCCTTGGTATGGATTTTTCTCAGGAGCAGAGCTTTTTGTTTTTTCTGGTGTTTAATTATCTGTAAGGTGGACATCCCCATTGAACTATTTTTATAGTCGGAAATTTCCGGTGGCCCCTGTCACATAGGGGCCCCCAAAAATGTGAGGTTCATGAAATGGAGACTTGATGAAAGAGACCTATGTTGTTATCTTATAATGTAATATGACCTGGGACCAGTACACCCTATGTAATGACCTTTTATATGTATGCTTTTTATGTAAATTGCTTCAACACTAATGTACACTACAGGGAGATTAACATAACTGTATATTATTACTAGGGTTGAATATTAACATGTTCCAACCAATCGGACCTCTCTGAGATCTTTCACCTGCTGTGGGACCAATGCAAGCTATATTCTATTGGTTATTTTTATTTTTCTGGTCTTATATGTTTTATACATCATTAGTAATCTATTAGAAGTTCCTGTCATGTGTCCTAAGGTTTATGTCATTGTTTTTCTGTATGTTCGCTGTAGCCCATGTGTATTGATTTTCTTGTCTTTCATTAGACCAAGGGATTGATGCTGTAAGGTGACCGTCTGTAACGGCCCCCAGGGGGGCTGCTGACACCAATATTTTATTTGCATCTTGACAACATATCTCTCAGGTGTGGATTTTTCTAGATTTTAAAAAAAAATTTCCTCGTCGTTTTTTTTCATCCTTCATTTTGATTTAAAAATTAATCAAACCGGGGCAAATTTTCCTGACCGTGCACCGCTGTATCTTTTGGTTATATTTAATGATGTGTTTGTTTTAATCAAGCTGGAAGCTGTTTAAAATGTATTTAGTTAAGCTTCCCCTTTAAATACTTGTCATTTTTACCAGCAAATCCTCATTATTTACCCTTCATTTCCTGGTGATCCCTCAGTCTATGTGCCTAGGCTGTTGTAAACGTGGCGTATCAGCATCTGTTTGCTATTGGATTACACGCACAGTGGTAAGGAGATAACAGTCTGGGATATAAAGAAGCCATGACCAGTAAAGCCTGTTGTATAATATAAAAAAACTATTTCATAACCCAGACAGATGGACAAGGTGTTAATATAACAGAACCGTGTCTACGTCTCCCATACTTCTATAGTGTTAATAATCAACGCAAAATTAATTAAACATTATTTTAATTATTACTTTTTCGGTCATTAGTTTTTAATATTATTTTATAGTTATTCATTATTATTTATGTTTTATTGTTTGTGTAGTATTATTTATTATGTTTATGATTTATTTATTGTGAAATCTATATTTAGTACATTAAAATAAATGATGATATGTTTAAAGGAATAGTCCACTCTCGAATTGAACTATTCCTTTAATATACTCGGATTGAAGATGGGAGGGGTAAGGAGCAGTGCCTTAAATCCCGATCTTCAATCGCATGCGCGCTATGGCTGTACAGGAGAGTGAAGCGGTCGGATATCCAGCTTGGCCGCGGTGGATCCCGTAAAAGGTAAGTTAGCTCCCATCTTCAATCAGTATTGCAGGGCCCGAGAACGAAGATGGACGCTAACTTACCTTTTACGGGATCCACCGCGGCCAGCTGGAATCTCCACTCACTCTCCTGTACAGCTATACGCGCATGCGATTGAAGATCTGGAGGTAAGGCACTGCTCCTTAACCCCTCCCATCTTCAATCCGTATATTAAAGGAAAAGTCAAATCATTCTTTTAGTAAATAAGAGTCTAATTATATATAATAGTGATATTTATTATAATAAATTATATTTTTATTAATGATGATTACAATTTGTTATTAATGTTTAATATTATTTATTATAATTTATTCTTTTTAGATGACCCCATGCATGCCGACCAAAGAATGGACATTCATCCACAATAACGATTTCATGTCTCCGGGTCCAACTGATCTCCTGTCTGGATCACTAGGAATGGGAACCATGGAAATGAATCGGAAGAGGAAAGGCAGTCGAGGCGACTATCAGTACGTGTTTACCGTATTTACCGCAGGCGCCGTGAATTATAAATACTCCGAGAAGTGCGGCCACCTTTGCCTTTAAGACCAGAACACTTACATGTTCCTGCATTTAATAAATGCTGTATGACTACACTGAAATCAATGCGGTCTGTATTGTGATTCTATAGAATGCTAACCGCTTTTGTCATGTAGATTTCATACGTGTTCGGGTCTTAAAGGCAAAGGTGGCCACTCTAGATCCGTGAATCTGTAATCGTTTCTAGCAGGGAAACTGTGTAACTAGGTCAGCAGGTCAGGTGATTATTAACACACTGGGTGTTTTATAATTGAACTGTTCGTTCTGGATTAAAAACTTCAGGTTAAATCTCATTACCGGATTTAGAGTAGAGCCCTGAAGTTCATTCATTCGGTGAATCCCTGACTTTCTATAGGATTTTCTTTAACGAAAATACATTATTATAAGGACAGGAAAAACCTTTCCCTAGATCTCATTTCTTTCTCTGCCTGCCAGACGTAGCACTGACACAATGTATCCCCAGACCGTGTACAGTAATTACATCATGTACAACAGTGATACATGTAACCACTACACAGTATCCCCAGACCGTGTACAGTAATTACAATCCATGTACAAAGTGATACAATTACCACTGCACGATCCCAGACCTGTACAGTAATTACACAGCCTGTACAAAGTGATACAATGTAACGAGACAGTGATCAGAGAGAAGAAGGGGGTGAAAGAGGAAAAAAAGAGGGGCTTTGGGGGAATAGGTGGGTGTGGTGAGAGGTGGGTAAATTGAAATGTGTTTATGGGGGGTCAAGAACGATCTAAGTGTGGGGTTGGTGGAGCGAGGAGTTAATTGAAAAAATGAAGAATAGTGTTATGTGGGGTAATAGAATTCTTTACGTAGAATAATTACTTTGTGAGAAGGGAGAAAAAGATAGTGCGGGGCCAACATATTTCACCGTTATCCCCATACCGTGTAGCGAGTAATTACTGTCAGCATGTTACAAGGTAGATACGCAATTAACGGGACTAGGTCCACAGTAATACCCCTGAAGCCGTTTAACATTAACTTCCCGCCATGTGGACAAAAGTATACCACAATGGTAACCACATGCAGCGTTATCCCCGACCGTTCAGTAAAAATAACAGAAAAAAAAGGGATCCATGAACAAAGTACAGTAGAACCGAAATGGTAAACCCACTAGTCAGCAGTAGTCCCCATGGGTACACATTGTACCAAAGTACAAATACAGAAGTCCAATAATACAAATGATACAAATGTAACAAATACATGTTGCGCAGGTAAATGCCAACGAAGCAGGTAAAACCGTATACATATAAAATTACAGTCCATGGTTGTACAAAGTGATACAAAGTAACCGACGCGGGCACGGGTAATGCCCCAGACCGTTTACAGTAAGGAGGTATACTCCCATGACAAAAGAGTTAACACACGAGATGTACACTCCCAGATAGTGCACCCAGACCGTGAAGTAACAGTGGATTCACGTCCCTGTACAGAATTTACACAAGATGTAACCAAGCTGCCGTTCAAGGGATACAACCGACCGTTACGAATTACAAAAAGGTCCGATGTACGCAGGTAAGTCGCAAGGTGTACCAATCTTTGCACTTCGGCCCCGACATTTTACAGTCAATTACATCCATGTAAGGCAGGAGTAGATACGACTGGTGAACACGTAAAAAAGGAAAAGCAACGCGTATGGCGAACCCATACTGTGTACAGTAAATTTACAAAAATCCATGGGGATAAAAAAGAGTCGAGCACAATGTAGGCCACTAAAAAAAAAGCACGTGTCAAAGCCCCAGACCGAATGGTACAGTAAGTTAACAAGTCCATGAAGTACAAGTTATACAATGATAACCACTGCATAGGCAGAAATCGGGGGACAACCAGAGGGGGGCCGGTGTACAGTAATACATCCTGTGGAGAAAGTGATACACTGTAACCACTGCAAAAACAGTAAAAGAAAGAAAACGAAAACAAACAAACGGACAACAGAACACACAAAAGAACAAGACGGAAACAAAACAAAAAACAAAACAAAAGCAAAAAAATAAAAACAACACTCAGAAAAAAAAAAAAAAAAAAAAAAAAAAAAGAAAAAAATCCGCGCGACCTTGTGCGGTACTGTGACACCTGTGTCAGAAGAGTGATACAAAAGATGTAAAAACCACATTGCACAGTATCCAACAGAAAAAAAACAAGGGGGGACCCATTGGGTGTACAAGGGTGAATTGACATCCATGACAAGTGATACAAGAACATGTGAACCGACTAGCACAGTAATCAAAAAACCCAACCGTGTACAGTAATTACATCCATGTAAAAATAGACAGCCAAAGTTTAATCCACTGCCCACCGATATAAACAACCCAGGGGGACCCCGGGTGTACAAGTAGTTCCATCCATAGTCAGGGGGGAAGTGATCAAGGTAGGACCACTGCCAACAAAGGTAGTCGGCCCGAGATGTCCGGGAATAAGCATTATTACATCCGCTAAGTAATACAAGGATACAATTGTAAAACACACTGTGGGCACAGTATCCGAAACCCAGACGGAACAGTAAAAAACTTACAGTCGACATTGTAGGAAATTGATAGGGAAGCAATGTAACCCACATGCACAGTATCCCCAGAAAAAAAAAAAAAAGGAGGAAAAAAGGCCGGGGGGTAAACCGGGGTATAAATTACAAACAGGTCGCATGACTTACAAGAAGTTGTAACAATGGGTAGGGCCAGCTGTGCCCCGTATCCCTATGAGCCGTTGTACAGTAATTAACAGGGGGTGCCATGTAACAAAATATGGATACAATGTAAGCCGGATGGCGAACAGTATCGCCCGAGGGACCGGGGTAGTAACAGGGTAATTAAGACCATGAATGTCCCGGGGGAAAATTCACGGGGACATGTAGCCACTGGCACAGTGTCCCCAAGAACCAAGTGTACGAGTAATTCAGGTAACATGAATACGAGATAAACACAATGGTACGCACATGCATCAGTGGTCGCCGGAGACCGAATTACAGTAAAAGACATCCATGGTCCAAAGTCGAGACACGGAATGTAACCACATGCACAGGTATCGGCCGGAACAACCAAGGTAACAGTAAAAAATTCCCAAATCCATGTAACAAGTACAAAACCAATTACCAAAAAAACACTCTCCACAGTATCAGCGCGGAGGGGGGGCCGTGTACAGTAATTACATCCATGTACAAAGGTGATGGGACAATGTAACCACTGCCATTTCGGCCATAAACCCGATCAGAACAGATAATAGTACAAAAGGGAGGGTCCATGTACAAGTGATCAAATGTAACGGACTGCGAACATGTCCCCCATACCGTGTACAGTAATTCATTCCACATGTACAAGAGTTAGAATACAATGTAGAAAACCACACTGCACACAGTTATCCCCATACCGGTAGACAGTAATAAGTACGATCCATGTACGAGAAGTATGCACAACTGTAAACCACTGGCAACAGGGTGTTCGGCCCAGACCGTGTGATCACAGTACAATTGAAACGATGCCATGTACAAAGTCACAGATGGGGGTAACCGACTGCACAGTATCCCCATACCATAGGTCCAGTAAATACATCACATGTAACAAAGTGACACAGGGGGGGAAAAACTGTACAACCAACCTAAGGTCCAAGCATTACGGAAAGCACAAGCGGGCATGTGGAGGACAGGTAATTACAGAATACCATGGGTAACAAGATGGCTGCGAAAAGAAAAGAACAAAAATTTACGCACTGTCACGTGTCCCCAGGGACCGTTTTACAAATAATTACATCCATGTACAAAGTTGAACAGCAATGTAACACAGCGTAAAGGGGGCAGCAGTAATGCAGGCCGCGAGCCAAATGGTACAGTGACTACAGGAATCCAAAGAATGTAAGACAAGTGTGAGCCCAAGTAGAATAAGCACTGGTCAACATGGTAGTCCCCCAGACTTGTAACATAAATACATCCATGAACAGAGTAACACAAATTTAAACACAGACTGCACAGTGTCCAAAAGCCAGACGTTTACATTATCTGTCAGTCCATTGTCGCAACGTGAATAGCCATGGTAAGCGCACTAGGCAAGGCAGGGATGCAACCCACGAGGACGTTTAGCGGTAAATACCGGGGGTCCATTTAGCAAAGTGTACAATGTTAACACACGTTGCAGCAGTATGCCCCAGACCAAGTAAAGAAAAAGTACAGTAACATTAGAGCGCAGGTCAAGGATCCATGGGGTGACCCAAGTGAGGTACAATGTGAACCGACTGCAGACAGGTCTCGCACCAGACCGTGGTACAAAAAATAAGGATTAGCCTCCATGTAACAAAGGGAGACTGTGAACAATTAAGCCACTGCAGCAGTATCGAGAGCCCAGACCGTGTACAAAATAATTACATCCCCTAGGTACAAGAGAACAAAAACATGTACCCACCTATGCACGTAATCCCCAAAACCTGTACAGTAATTACAAGCATGGGTGACAAAGTAGAATACCTGTAACCACTAAGCACCCGGTATTCACCCAGACCTGTGTACAAGGTAATTACATGGCCCTAAGTGACAAAAGTGAGTACGAGATGGTAGGCGGGAGGGGGGGCACGCACGGTATCGCCAGACCGTGTGACAGTTACGTTACGGCGGCAAAATGTACAAAGATAGATAAACAATGTGAGGACCACTCTGCGAGAACAGTTTTTTAAGAAATCCCCCCAGACCGTGTCATTACTTACATGGGCCATGTACACATGAACGAGGGGGCGAAAGAAAAAAAGTGTAAACACAACTGTCACAAAAGTATCCCCCAACCAAAAGTGTAAACAGTAATTTAACTGCGCGGTAGTACAAAGAAAGTTTACCATGTTAAGCCGCTAGCAACAGTACAATCGGCCGCAGTGGGGACCGGTCATCGAGTAAATTATACAAAGGCGCAGTGGTACAGGCAAGTTACCTACAATAGTAAAAACAACACTGCACAGTGTCCCAGACGGTGTACAGTAGTTACAAATCCTGTACACAAGTGGATCAATGTAGAAGCCACTTCACAGTATCCCACACGTCGCAAAAAATGACTGTGTAATTACATCATGTACAAGGTGACGGCCAATTGTACCACTGCAGGGCCATTTCCCCATACGTGTAACAATAATTTACATACCATCAATACAAAGTGACCAAGTCCACTAGACGGGACAAAGGTAAAGCAGCCTATGGCCCATAAAAGGGGGGGAAAACCAATGAGACAAACAGTGAATAATACGAGGGGTCCCATGTAGCAAAGGACCAAAATGTACCACTATCCAGGTAGCCCAGACGTTACGTGATTAGCATCCTGTACAAGTGTACAATGTAACCACTGCGACAGGTCTCGGAGGGGGAAGGCGAGGGCGCATACGAAAAACGTGTTATCAGGTCTATACCGTGATCGCAACTGTAGCTGACAGCGCCAGGGGCGTATTGATGATGTGATAAATTTAAATGTAATGGGATGTTATTGTTAACAGGAGTTTGTCCCCTAAAACATCTTGGTTTCCATCTAATATCTCTGCTTGGGGTTTTCTTCCGTGCTATAGGCCTGGGGACGAGCTTCCCAGGGTCGGTGCTGTACAGGATGGTTCTCCTGTCACCGGGGGGGGGAGAGGGGGGGGAAGAGCCCATCCTTGGACCCAACCATACGTTTGCTATTGTAACCTAAGCTGGGTGTGAAAAAATTTGTTTGTTACTCTGCAAGTGGGGCGCCTCTGTGGCGGGACAAAAGAAACTAGGTCACATTCTATTCACATAGGTGCCCGGACATATGGGTGAATCCTCTATAAGTACAAGACTGTGAGAACCTGGAAAAAAAAAGCGTGGAACTGCTACCTGGCTTCTCACAGGGCCGGCGGCCACTCCTATAATTAAGTACAAGGGGATTTTCCCCGAATATTCCAAGTATAACCCGACAGGTGAACTGTTTATTTGGCGGTTTGGGAACTGTGTCGGGTTATTCTGGCATGGCATGCTGATGAAATGGTGTCAAAATGTGGGTCCCTTTCTCCTATTGATTTATCGCCAGCTTTGACTGGGTAATGTCCGTACACGACGGGCGATGCGTGGCAGAGTGTCCCTACGGAGACGTGAGGGAAATCGTTTGGTGCGGCCGCAATAGATCAGCCCGGTTATTGATAAAGCCCTTTCGTTGGGCGAGGGTACTGTCGGTGGGTCGTGGGGGGGGGGGGGGGGGGGGGAAGAAAAAGGAAAAAGGGGGGGGGTTCAGAACTAATCATTAGCCGAGGCGACACATGAGGCGAACCGTTTCAGCTATTACGTGCCGCATACGGCTGCCAAGGTTATTAATATTCGAGTATGCCGCAGGGACTGAGTGGACGAACTTTACGGGAAGGGGGGACAACACCAGTGAGTGCGTTGGGATTCGAAAAAGTACCAGCGGCGTAAGAGATGTTTATTTCCCGTACAGTATGTAATGAACATGGCGTGCTAGATGTTTATTTCCTGTACAGTATGTAATGAACATGGCTTGCTAGGGATGTTTATTTCCCGTACAGTATGTAATGAACATGGCGTGCTAGCGATGTTTATTTCCCGTACAGTATGTAATGAACATGACGTGCTAGAGATGTTTATTTCCCGTACAGTATGTAATGAACATGGCGTGCTAGATGTTTATTTCCTGTACAGTATGTAATGAACATGGCTTGCTAGGGATGTTTATTTCCCGTACAGTATGTAATGAACATGGTGTGCTAGAGATGTTTATTTCCCGTACAGTATGTAATGAACATGGTGTGCTAGAGATGTTTATTTCCCGTACAGTATGTAATGAACATGGCGTGCTAGATGTTTATTTCCCCCATCCAGCACTCCAATCTCAGCCAGCAACCATCCAACATCCTACACCAGCACTCCAATCTCCATCCAGCACTCCAATCTCCATCCAGCATCTCTCCAATCTCCATCCAGCACTCCAATCTCCATCCAGCACTCCAAATCTCCATCCAGCACCCAATCTCCATCCAGCACTCCAATCTCCATCAGCACAACCTTCATCCAACCCATCTCACCCAAACTTATAATCCGAAATAAAATATCCACCAGCACTCCAATCTCCCATCCAGCATCCAATCTCCATCCAGCCCTCCAATCTCCATCAGCACTCCAATCTCCATCCATCCAACCATCCAATCTCCATCCAGCACTCCAATCTCCATCCAACCATCCAATCTCCATCTATCCAACCATCCAATCCTCAACATCCAACAACCAATTCTCCATCCATCCATCAAATCCAATCTCCACCCAGCACTCCAATCTCCATCAACACCATCCAAATCGCCTCCACATCAATCTCCATCCAACCCATCAATCTCATCCATCCAACAACCAATCTCATCTCCACCACCATCCCTCCAATCTCCATCCAACCATCCAATCTCCATCCATCCAACAATCCAATCTCCATCCATCCAGCAATCCAATCTCCATCCATCCAGCAATCCAATCTCCATCCATCCAGCAATCCAATCTCCATCCATCCAGCAATCCATTCCATCCAGCAATCCAATCCCAGCCCCATCCAATCGCCATCTCCAACACCAACCCAACAGCCAACATCCAACCCACAGCCAACCCACCACCCCAACCCACCAGCACTCCAATCTCCATACAGCACTCCAATCTCCATAAACCATCCAATCTCCATCTCCATCCAACAATCTCCAATTCCATCCAAACAATCCCACTCCATCCAACCTCCAATCTCCATCCAACAATCCAATCTCATCCAACCATCCAATCTCCATCCATCCAACCATCCAATCTCCATCCATCCAACAATCCAATCTCCATCCATCCAACAATCCAATCTCCACCATCCAACAATCCAATCTCCATCCATCCAACATCCAATCTCCATCCATCCAACAATCCAATCTCCAACCAGCAATCCAATCTCCATCATCCAACAATCCAATCTCCATCCATCCAACAATCCCAATCTCCACCCATCCAACAATCCAATCTCCATCAGCACTCCAATCTCCATCCATCCAACAATCCAATCTCCATCCAGCACTCAAATCTCCATCCAGCACTCCAATCTCCATCCCGCAATCCAATCTCCATCCAGCAATCAATCTCCATCCAGCAATTCAATTTCCATCCAGCAATCCAATCTCCATCCAGCACTCCAATCTCCATCCCAGCAATCAAACCTCATCCAACCAATCTCACCAACCTTAATCCGAAACCAATCTCCATCCAGCACTCCAATCTCCATCAGCACTCCAATCTCCATCCGCACTCCAATCTCCATCCAGCATCCCAATCTCCATCCAGCACTCCAATCTCCATCCAGCACTCCAATCTCCATCCAGCCAACCATCCCCAATCTCCATCCAACCATCCAATCTCCATCCAGCAATCCAATCTCCATCACTCCCAATCTCCATCCAGCACTCCAATCTCATCCATCCAACAATCCAATCTCCATCCATCCAACCATCCAATCTCCATCCAGCATCCAATCCCATCAAACCCTCCATCTCCATCAGCACTCCAATCTCATCCAGCACTCCAATCTCCATCCAACTATCCAATCTCCATCCATCCAACAATCCAATCTCCATCCATCCATCAAATCCAATCTCCACCCAGCACTCCAATCTCCATCAACCATCCAATCTCCATCCAAATCCAATACCCATCCATCCAAACCAATCCAATCTCCATCTCCATCCAACCATCCAATCTCCATCTCCATCCAACCATCCAATCTCCATCTCCATCGCCAAACCATCCAATCTCCATCATCCATCCAACCATCCAATCTCCAACCACAATCCCACTCCATCCAACCATCCACTCTCCATCTCATCCAACCATCCAATCTCCATCTCCATCCAACCATCCAATCTCCATCTCCATCCACAATCCATATCCATCTCCATCCAACCATCCAATCTCCATCTCCATCCAACCATCCATCCAACCATCCAATCTCCATCCAGCACTCAATCTCCATCCAACCATCCAATCTCCATCCAGCACTCCAATCCAATCCAGCACTCCAATCTCATCCGCACTCCAATCTCCATCCAGCACTCCAATCTCCATCCAGCACTCCATCTCCATCCAGCACTCCATATCTCCATCCAGCACTCCAATCTCCATCTCCATCCAACAATCTCCATCTCCATCCAACCATCCAATCTCCATCAACAATCCAATCATCCAATCAACCATCCAATCTCCATCCATCAATCCAATCTCCACCCACCAACCATCCAATCTCCACCCATCCAACAATACAATCTCCACCCATCCAACAATACAATCTCCATCCAGCACTCCAATCTCATCAGCCACTCCAATCTCCATCCAGCACTCCAATCTCCATCCACACCCAATCTCCCATCCAGCACTCCAATCTCCATCCAGCAATCCAATCTCCATCCAGCAATCCAATCTCCATCCAGCAATCCAATCTCCATCCAGCAATCCAATCTCCACCAGCATCCATTCCCCACTCCATCTCCATCCAGCAATCCAATCTCCATCCAGCAATCCAATCTCCATCCAGCAATCCAATTTCCATCCAGCAATCCAATCATCCATCCAGCAATCCAATCTCCATCCAGCAATCCAATCTCCATCCAGCAATCCAATCTCCATCCAGCAATCCAATTTCCATCCAGCAATCCAATCTCCATCCAGCAATCCAATCTCCATCCAACCCCATCCACATTCATCCAATCTCCATCATTCAATCCCCATCCAACATCAATCTCCCATCCAAAATCCAATCTCCATCAAATCCCATCCATCAAACATCCAATCTCCATCCAACCATCCAATCTCATCCAACCATCCAAACCCATCTCCATCCAATCTCCATCTAGCACTCCCAATCTCATCCAGCAACCAATCTCCATCCGCCAATCCAATTCCACCCATCCAACAATCCAATCTCCACCCATCCAACAATACAATTCCATCCAGCACTCCAATCTCCATCCAGCACTCCAATCTCCATCCAGCAATCCAATCTCCATCCAGCAATCCAATCTCATCCAGCCATCCAGCAATCCAATCTCCATCCAGCAATCCAATCTCCATCCAGCAATCCAATCTCCATCCATCCAGCAATCCAATCCCATCCATCCACCAATCCAATCTCCATCCAACCATCCAAAACCCCCATCCAACATTCATCAATCTCCATCATTCCAATCCCCATCCAACATCATCCAATCTCCATCCAACATTCATCCAATTCCATCCAACATCATCCAATCTCATCAACATTCATCCAATCTCCATCCAACATTCATCCAATCTCCATCCAACATTCATCCAGTCTCCATCCAACATTCATCCAGTCTCAACATTATCAATCTCCCTCCAACAATCCAACCTCCATCCAATAATCCAACCTCCATCCAACCAGCAATCCAATATCCATCCAGCAATCCAATCTCCATTCAACATCATCCAATAATCCAATCTCCATCCAACAATCCAATCTCCATCCAATCTCCATACAATGTCCAATAATCCTGTGGCCGGCTCCCCATAGAAAGGAACCAAATACGGGGCAGTCTCCTGTATGACATGGGCCACTAAAGGTCTATAGAGTCCTATCGTCTAATCAGTATTAGCAGCCATGAACCTGCACTGGCCCACCTACCCCTGTACAAACACGGACTCTTACATTGACTAGCACTGTACATTAATACAGACAGTTAGTGTTATTCTACTGCTTGGTAACTGCAATGTTATAATATGCACAGAGCGCGGAGCACAGACAGCTCACGCGGAGCACAGACAGCTCACAGGGAGCACAGACAGCTCACAGGGAGCACAGACAGCTCACAGGGAGCACAGACAGCTCACAGGGAGCACAGACAGCTCACACGGAGCACAGACAGCTCACACGGAGCACAGACAGCTCACACGGAGCACAGACAGCTCACACGGAGCACAGACAGCTCACACGGAGCACAGACAGCTCAAACAGAAAGAGAGCATACACACACTCAGATAGCGCCCACAGAGACAAAGCCCACACATAATGCACACACAGAAAATACATAGAGAACAGATAGCTCACACACTACTGTCATACAGCACACACATATGCACAGAGAGCATTTATAGAGCAGACAGACCACAGAGATATCTCACATAGAGAGAAAGAACTTGCGCCACCACTCACAGAACACACACACTCACAGAACACACACACTCACAGAACACACACAACACACACACACACTCACAGACACACACACACTCACTCACAGAACACACAACACACACACACACTCACAGAACACACAACACACACATCCTACAGTACTCATCCTACAGTCCATAATAAAAAGGTATCACCTTACCCTACAGTACTCATCCTACAGTCCATAATAAAAAGGTATCACCTTATCCTACAGTACTCATCCTACAGTCCATAATAAAAAGGTATCACCTTATCCTACAGTACTCATCCTACAGTCCATAATAAAAAGGTATCACCTTATCCTACAGTACTCATCGAAATATCAGTCGGTCGCCAGGGAAAACCCAGCCTTAGGGCAAGGCCCCACTAGGAAGCTCATGAATCGCAATGACGCTAGTTTCTTGTGCGCTAGACTGTGCATGTGATTCCTTTGATGTAGTCCTATCACTGTGCGTGCTAAGCACACCAAATGGAAATTGCATGCGCCGCGAAAAGGGTCCTAATTGCAGAGCATTGTGGATAGTGGGGCCATCTCCATCCACTCCTATGGGTGTGCATTGCGCACACACCAAACAGTCTACTGAGCATGTCCGAGGCCACTGACCCACAGGAGGGGCAGTAACTGCAGGGATTTCTGTACTGAAAGGTTTTTACGTGGATCTTTGATTTAACAGACAAGTGAGATTCTATTTTAAAAAACTACAGTATGAAATAATTCCAACCCTCCCCTGTCCTAAAGTTATATCTGTTCTCCCATTGCTGGTAAACCATGAATATGGGAACCTTTAAACTACACAGCAGAGATGGTGAGAGTGGACAGACCTGCTCCCGGATACAATGCCCTTTATATACACGAGAGTCGGTGTTTCCCAGCAGAGATACATGGGCCAAATCGAGTGATTTATGGCCCTCTAGTTTCCTTGTTCTCTCGCCTCCAACCAAAACGCTGGAGGCCAAATAATCCCTAAACTAGAGAGAACTTGACACCGGGTTAGAATCCGGCAGCTCCAAACTATGAAACAATAAATCATAAAACAAAATAAGTAAAATTCATATTGTAACATTGTAACCAGATGGGGCGGGCTCATTGTGTGGGATGGTTGGGTTATATTGATTCTGATTGGTTGAAACCTAATGTTAGATAGTCATACTGTGTATATAGTCACCGAGGATCTTCACGTTGATATAACTAGTAATCATTAAAGGAGAACTGATGCGAATTTGGGGGTGGACATGGCATTTAAATATCACTTCTTGAAAAAGCATTAATTCCAGTAAAATAGCATTTATTTATAGTTCTACTTGGATTAGGTAACAGTCTGTACCTCCATAGTGGGCGGTGATCTGCTGTAACAAGCTCTTGCCATAGCTTGGGACTGGGCCAGTGACTAAAGCAGTGGGTGTGCCCATAAGACTTGAATGCTGGGAAATAAAGCACATGGCTTACATATTTAATCATAGTTAGTTGTCTTCTGATTCAATGTTGTTTGGTGGATTTAGTTATAAGCGTTTGTTCTATGAATGTGTGTAATTTGTGTAAATAATGGTAAAGATGGTCCAGGTGAGAAACTGTAAGAAGTAAAGCCCCCTAAAGAACTTTCAATATTAATAGTTTAAGTCAGATTACAGAGGATTATGGGATTGTATTCACTTCTGTTTGATTGATAATCTTTGATTCTCCCCCAGGCAGCAGACGGGTTTCTTTTTGTTGTGGGTTGTGACCGAGGGAAGATCCTGTTTGTATCCGAATCCGTATTCAAGATTCTTAATTACAGTCAGGTAAGGGTTAATTGGGCCGGTTAAGCAGTGATACAAAAAGGATGTCGTCGTACCTTTAAACTGGCTGACGTAACCAAACCGGTCTGTTTTACAGAATGATCTCATTGGGCAGAGCTTGTTTGACTACCTGCATCCTAAAGACATTGCCAAAGTGAAGGAACAACTTTCATCCTCCGACACGGCACCTCGCGAGAGACTGATTGATGCAAAGAGTAAGTTTGGGAGGGTTGGGAAGATTCCTTTAACATCTTACTATAAGAATCCTCAAAATATAAACTTCTTAGGAATGTTTCAACCAATTAGATATTGTCTAAGTTTATTAACCCAGTAAAAACGCAACATCTGATTGGTTACGAGGGCGCCTCTGTTTGCTTTGATTGCAATAATGTGTCTGTATATGTTTCCTGTGATCTTAATCTGCAATAACCAATCAAATGTTTTCTAGCTGCAGTAAAAAAAGAGAACATCTGATTGGTTAAGGCAAATTAAACCCTGCATATTAAATAAACCTGGAATGCCTTGATTCCTGCATATAGAGAAGGATCTTTTTAATAGTAGATATGTCACTGAGAATCTGCAAAACATCACAAAGTGGCAGTTTTAGTCTGCGCCATTAGATGGCCCATGTTTAAACAATGTATTTGACGGAGCAATAGCGCCATCGAGTGGTTGAGCAGTGAAATATGAAGAAATATCCGGCTTATGATCAATACCTAGTAAAGTAATTGCTGTTCATTTGTATTACTACAGCCGGCCTCCCAGTCAAAACCGATATAACGCCAGGACCCTCTCGCCTTTGCTCCGGGGCTCGGCGGTCTTTCTTTTGTAGGATGAAATGTAACAGGCCGTCCGTCAAAGTAGAAGACAAAGATTTCCCTTCGAATTGTTCTAAAAAGAAAGGTAACATTAAAACCAAACTTGGGAGCCCCACAAATGATATTTCAGGTACAAGTTACTGTGGACTTATATGAAATAATAATAACAAATTACTTGGGTTTCCAGCGGACAGAAAGAGCTTTTGCACAATACACAGCACCGGATATTTAAAGAGCTGGCCCCCTACAAAAATGGGGCTTGATGAAGATAATGAACCGGACAACGAAGGGTGCAACCTGAGCTGCCTTGTGGCGATTGGCCGACTGCATCCGCATATAGTACCGCAGCCTGTTAATGGGGAGATTAGGGTCAAGTCTACAGAATATGTTTCGCGGCACGCCATAGATGGAAAATTTGTATTTGTTGACCAGAGGTAAGATTTACACGATGAACATAAACTTTTGCAAACTTTTTGTGTTGTTGAGGGGAACTGTGACCTTTAAATAAAAGCCCTGGATCATATCTCTAGGTGAAACCTGTGAGAAGTTATATTGACGTAAAGGTTCAGCTGAACTTCCCTTAGCAGCTTGTAGCTATGTGACCAGCACACTGATCTGCCTGCATTGATAACCCCTCAACTTTCAATGTTTTACAGCTGCTTTGCAATTTCTGCAAACCATTTATTTACTTTCCTTTGCCTGTGTAAACCTTGGGCAGAAGCAGAAATTCTGAGCAGAGGGAGCAGGTGATATCGCTCAATCAACTGGAAGCAGGAAGTGTTAATCCTTTACCAATATAACTTCTCCCAGGCTGTAGTTAGAAATGTGATCCAGGGCTAAGGAAAGACCACAGGCTTTTATGGAACCCTAACTTGCTAGATCACCGTTTTTTACTATTCCCTGCGTGAGCTGTTCGCACCAGAGAAAGGGTCATAGTGTATAGTATGTTCCAATTTTTCTTTCCCGCAGGGCCACGGCAATATTAGGATATTTACCGCAGGAACTACTAGGCACATCGTGTTACGAGTATTTCCACCACGACGATATACGGCACCTGGCCGAAAGCCATAGACAAGGTGAATAATGTTTAATAGAGATTAAAAAGGTCTTAAAGCAAAAGGCAACACGAAAAAATGAATGGATCTGCCACATTAACCAATACAATGACCTGAAATAATGTATGTTATCCTGTGTGACCAAGCAGAAATCTATGTTACAGATTAGAACATCCAGTGGGAATTTGCTGGAAATCCACTTTGATTAAGGACACAACAGATTGTTTAAAGGGAACCACGCTCTCTATACAAGTGCCCCCATATTGAATTTGGTGCATCGGCTAAGTGGGTGTCTTTAGCGTTACTCGCACAGCTGGCCCAATGAAGTCGCGCTATCCGTTATTGAAGTGGTTAGCGGAACTTTAACTACATAAAATAGGGCAGGGCCCACATTATATTCCTGATTGTTCATTGGATGTAATGAAATTCAAATTCCTGCCTACAATAGCACTGGTATATTTGTATGCAAGAAATGCCTGCATGTTTGCTTAGCCTACCATAAAAGGGCCACTGCAATGATGTGTTTGTCCTCCATGATGCAGCTAAAGATACTCTGTCCCAGCAGTAGAATACAAGTGGGCATGCTCAAGCCAGGGGCTTACTGGTGCTGATGATGTCACAGCTTACAGTGTAAATGGAAAGCACCACCCTTATACTGCTGTAAATTTGGATGCACGACATCTCCCTCTCTGAGACAGATAGATATATATATATATAATATGGCTGTTTACCAAACATTTGTAGCTCTGTGGGTTCTTATTATATTTATTTTCTCTCTCTCTCTTTTAGTCTTACACACCAGAGAAAAAATAGTAACGAACTGTTATAAATTTAAAATTAAAGACGGTTCGTTCATCACTCTGAAGAGTCGATGGTTCAGTTTCATGAACCCGTGGACCAAAGAAGTAGAATATATTGTATCCACCAATACCGTAGTCTCGTAAGTTTATTATATGTATATAATTACAGTGTATCTTATTATTTCTTTCTATTCTGTTGAAACCTGGATCTGGTTAGAATCCATGACCCAAACAGATTTACTTGTGGTAGAGATGGGAGGGACTTGTGGTAGAGATGGGAGGGACTTTTGGTAGAGATGGGAGGGACTTGTGGTAGAGATGGGAGGGACTGGTGGTAGAGATGGGAGGGACTTGGTGTAGGGATGGAGTGAGACTGGTGGTAGAGATGGGAGGACTGGTGGTAGAGATGGGAGGGACTTGGTAGAGATGGTAGGGACGGGTGGTAGAGATGGGAGGGACTGGTGTAGTAGATGGAGGGACTGGTGGTAAGATGGGAGGGACTGGTGGTAGAGATGGGAGGACTGGTGGTAGAGATGGGAGGGACTGGTGGTAGAGATGGGAGGGACTGGTGGTAGAGATGGGAGTGGGGGTGGTAGAGATGGGAGGGGCTTGTGGTGGAGGTGGGAGGGACTGGGAGGGACTTGTGGTAGAGATGGGAGGGACTTGTGGTCGAGATGGGGGGGCTTATGCTAGAGATGGGAGGGAGGGACTTATGCTAGAGATGGGAGGGGCTTATAGAAATGGAAAGGATGTGTGGTAGAGATGGGTGGTGTTGTTGGGAGGTGCTGTTGGCCAATGGACTTGCAACTAAGCAGTAAGAATGGGAATTATAGATTTTAATAAGCAAATGATAAAACAAACACTTGTGGTTCTCTGTAATTATTTACATAGACTTCATTGAATGTCAAATGCAATTTTACATTTTTAGGGTTAGCTCCACCTCAAATGTGGCCCCTCCCTCTTATGCAGGGAGTACATCATTGATTAACTCACTAGTGTCCCTCCCCCATTTAATAATTTTGCCGTTTTTTTTTTGCAGAGCCAACATTTTAGATGGTGGAGACTCCGCCTCCTTTTCTCACATATTGACCTCTCCTCCAAGCATGGAGAGTGTTCTACAGCCTGGAGAAGGTAACTTTCCTATTCCTTGTGGAATCTTTCATTAAAGGATAACTAAAGACAAAATAATTTTTTCATCCTGATGAAGATCATAGCTATGGCACCAAAGCATATTCCAGTGTTATTAAAGGGGTTCAAAGAGAAGGTGCACAGATCTCTCCATTAAATGATCTGCAGTGTGGACCCAACTAGAAGAGGGATGTCTTGCAAACTACTACTCCCAGCATTGCAGAGTACAGCTAGGAATGCTGGGAGGTGTAGAATAGCAGAGTACAGCTAGGGAATGCTGGGAGTTGTAGAATAGCAGAGTACAGCTAGGAATGCTGGGAGGTGTAGAATAGCAGAGTACAGCTAGGGAATGCTGGGAGGTGTAGAATAGCAGAGTACAGCTAGGGAATGCTGGGAGGTGTAGAATAGCAGAGTACAGCTAGGAATGCTGGGAGTTGTAGAATAGCAGAGTACAGCTAGGGAATGCTGGGAGGTGTAGAATAGCAGAGTACAGCTAGGAATGCTGGGAGGTGTAGAATAGCAGAGTACAGCTAGGGAATGCTGGGAGGTGTAGAATAGCAGAGTACAGCTAGGAATGCTGGGAGTTGTAGAATAGCAGAGTACAGCTAGGAATGCTGGGAGTTGTAGAATAGCAGTACAGCTAGGAATGCTGGGAGTTGTAGAATAGCAATGGGCAGACACATCCCTAACCCTAAAGGAAACATACACAGTCCTGGCTGGTGACTTTGTCTATATAAAGATCCGTGTGTCGGTAACATGACTTTTAAGCTTCAAACCTTAATCACCGATTAGTTTTTACTTTCCCTTTAAATGGGGGCGTGTAATATGTAAATAATATGCTAATAAAATGACACGGATATTTCTAAATCTTCCATCTTTTATTTTCGAATAATTTTTTTTTCCAGGAGTCACAAAAAGAACCCACCCGACCGTCCCTGGCATCCCGGGTGGAACGAAACCCGGTGCGGGCAAAATAGGAAGAATGATCGCAGAAGAAATCCTGGAGATCCAGAGGTAATGTCCCATCTAGGTTACATTGTTGTGAGTCGCGCCTGTTAATTGCCTTAATTAATATTTTCTCGGTGCTAAATATTTTTAAACATGGCTGCCTAATTTCTAACAACCAATCGTTTTGTTACACAGGATAAGAGGCTCCTCCCCATCCAGTTGTGGATCAAGCCCACTAAATTTTACCAGCACCCCTCCCCCTGATGCATCTTCACCAGGAGGCAAAAGGGTAAGATCTATCCCCTCCCCCTCTTCTCCATCCAGTGATAAATAATCTGACGTATCATAATCCTTTGCAGCGACCAATCGGATGTTTACTACAGTTAGATAACTTCTGATTGGTGTAGATTGTAACAGGCAAACTTTGTACCTCTTATTGTATATGCGTCTTAGAAACTTAGGCCCCAATACATTTCATACAAAAATCACACTTAGAATAAGTTTCCATACAAGTGGCCTTTATTACCAAGCCCACACTCCTACCATTAAAATTACCCCAGGGTCTTAATTTTAGCTGCTGTGTATCCAAAGTTACAGCAATATAAAGGGTGTTTTATTTTCCTGTGTGAGCTGTGACATCATCAGCACTTGGGGTCCGCCTCCAGGTTTATGGCTGGAGCATGCCCACTGCTGGGACAAAGCATCACCTGCTGCATCATAAGCCACGCCCCCTAACTTAAAAATCATTTTTGAAGCTAGTCACAAGCCTGAAAATATTCTCTCTAAGGTGTCCGTAGGTAAAGCCAAGGACAGAGAATGTTTGCAGGTATGTAACTAGCCTCAGAAAAGATTATTTGGGGGTGGGACGTCTTACACTGGAGATCATGTGACTGTCACAGACTCAGAGTCAGGACAGATAAGGAAGTGTAACTTCACAAGCCTATAACGTAAGATCCAGACACGTTAGAGACCTCATCCTAGGCTGGAATGATTGGTTACCCTACTGAATTGTCGTCAGTTCATTAATGTCACCACGTATTTTATTTAGATGTCGAATGGCGGGGGCATCGATCAGGTGTCTGTGTTAATGCCCGGGATGGACAGCTCTGGTTTCCCTTACTCTGACCTTTCTTCCCTTCCTGGTAAGTTGGGGTAACAAAGTGTGTAATAGCAGGAGGTTGGTCCTAAAAACTTTTTTGTCTCATAAACAAATTCCCCGAACTTTGGTGAATTAAAGGAATATCACAGGGTTAGGTCATTGGGAGGTTGGACAAGGAAGACACTTTCTATTGGTCCCAATAACACACACTTTGCCTTCACAGGTGACAATCCGCACATGAGCTCAGACATGATCGACACCGACCACGGATCGAGCAGTCCCAGTAATGACGAAGCTGCCATGGCGGTTATCATGAGTCTCTTAGAGGCCGACGCTGGACTGGGAGGCCCTGTGGATTTCAGCGATTTACCGTGGCCTTTGTAATCGGAAGTCTCCTGCAGTATCGAAGTGCATTATTGAAGCTGTGTCAGTTTCATTACCAAAGGGGCTTGCAGAGAAGGGACAATAAACCAGCCCAAATGACTATTCTCTCTGTGGCATAAACATTTAACCAGGGCTCTTTAATTGCTTTTATGTGCCGCAACATGGAAGCCATATCCGATCGCCCTATTCACCAGTGGTCGTCTCTCTCCACGTTAACGTGACGTTCGCATTCGTTGTATATTTTGAAATCTGTTGTGTCTCCGGTTATTTTTCTAAATCGTGGTGTAAAATCTGCGCTGCTGCCATCGTTCAGCTTTTTCTATGCGAAATTGTCGTTTCAGGCGTTCGGCGTTTTTACACGGCGGGTTCCACGTGGATTATTTCTTATACTAATTGTACAGAGTTGTTCTATTGAAGAATCCTTTACGCTATAAATGGTACCGTGTAATAGTTTTCTAAATACAAATAATTGTTCTATACATCGCACTCCCTTTTTTTTAATGATTTTAAAATTGTGTTTATTTTAGTTAAAGGTTCATTTAAATAGAGCTGTGGTCCACCACCAAGTAAGGGTTCAATAAAACCCAGTCAAAATTAACCCTAAATCACATCTCTAGGCTCTAGTTATTGCTGGAAAGGTTAAGCAATATAACTTCTTGAACACTTCCTGTTTTCAGCAGCTTGTGGTGTGTGTCCAGTCTCTGCCTCTCATTCACAACTGATATTTTTATTTTAAATGTCTGCGCAGTAACTTTCTGTCTTTAGCAGCTGCATTAAGTATCTCCCCTCCCGTCTTTAGCAGCTGCATTAAGTCTTAAGTGAGCATGCTCCTCCCCTTTTTTAAAGGAAAGACTGCAGGGTTTTATTTAGCCCTAATTTGTTCGGAGACCACAGTTGCCCTTTTAATGCAAAATGAAAGTCTTTACTTTGCCTCATCTTAGTCTATAAATTATAAGTATCTCCCCTCCCACTCTAAGTTACACCCCCTTTATCAGAGGCAACTCTGTGAGGGCAGGCATGTTAAATAATCACTATGAGGCAGCACTGTGAGAGGGAATTTCCCCCAATGCGCTTTCCACATACCAACTGTCACCCCTACAGCAGTCACATGACAGAAGAGTTTATGCTAATAAGGCACTTGATTGACAGCTGGAATGTTAGATGTTTACGGTTGAATATCTAAAGAAATAGGTACAGTGATGATAATTCCCAGTAATGGGCAATTTTAGAAAGAAAAACCTTTTCGTTCCTGCAGTGATTTCACAGAACCTATTAAAGTTCAGAAAATCCAATTGAATTTAAAAAAAACAATGTAAACAAATTTCTAATGGTATTTTCGATGAGTTTTGAAGTTTTGAAAATTTTTAAAAAAATCCATTGGATCGGCGGATTTTCAAAACCAGGTTAATTTCCGAATGGAATTTCTTAAAGGGCATCTCCAGCCTGAGTAAAAATTGTTTGATGTAGGTTACCTATGCCCGCCCCCCAACCGCTGTATAAGTAGTTACATGCCTTCGTTCCCCCAGCGCTCTGATCTGGCTCCCTGCTTGCCAGAAATGCAGGGCAGCCGCGTCTCTGATTGGAGAGCGCCATGGGAATGAAGGCATGTAAGTAGAGTTCTAAATCTTTTTTTTTTTTTTTTTTAATAAACTAATACAGTGGTTTGGGGTGGTCAGGGGTAACCTACAGAATATCAAAATATTTTTACGCTAGGTGGAATGGCAGCAATGGAGGGGGGAAAGGGCTCCCCTGCGCATGTAACACCTCCTGGAGGCGACAGAACAGGCAGAATCTTAGGACAGGAAGACAGCTCTTACTCTTCCGTTTCCTGGACTTTGCACAGGCACAGCAGGAGAACCATAAGGAACAGAGATGTACAGTAAGGATTTTATTACACTACACAGTGGGGCCATTAGTGGGTTACATTTTAGTTTGGGGGGTGGACATGCCCTTTAACTAGTAATAACCAGTACCACAAGTTCATAAATAAGCCCCCAAGAGTCAAACTTGTTTTACCGCCACTGTAACGGTCCCAAGTCCCTACAATAGATACTTTTACATTAATATTGGGAGAGGATTATCCAGGAATCCACCCACCCCCGGGTTACATCTTTAAACCAAAAGTTCATGTTTTTGTGTCGATCACACACTTGGCTCCTTTAAACCGGTTTGACCAGCCTTGTCTACTCTAAGTCACACCGGCTGCACCCACCTCTACACATCGCCTGGGAGGGAGTCTGCATGATACACACTGGGCTCTTCCGAGGACACAATAAATATGGCAGCTTATGAATCCAAACCCGCTATATCCCATGTCCGTCACAAGACAGGTGATCAGAGCTGGTTAGGTCTGTTCACGGGTGAACCAAAAGAAGAGGCAGTTGGTGAAACGGGATTTGCTTTTCAAGCCAAATGAATTAATATATGGAAAGTGCAATGGGGCAGAAAACCCGCAGTACTCATCCTACAGTCCATAATAAACAGGTATCACCTTATCCTACAATACTCATCCTACAGTCCATAATAAACAGGTATCACCTTATCCTACAGTACTCATCCTACAGTCCATAATAAACAGGTATCACCTTATCCTACATATACATCCTACAGTCCCATAATAAAAAGGTATCACCTTATCCTACAGTACTCATCCTACAGTCCATAATAAAAAGGTATCACTTATCCTACAGACTCATCCTACAGTCCATAATAAAAAGGTATCACCTTATCCTACAGTACTCATCCTACAGTCCATAATAAAAAGGTATCCCTTATCCTACAGTACTCATCCTACAGTCCATAATAAAAGGTACACCTTATCCTACGTAATCATCCTACAGTCCATAATAAAAAGGTATCACCTTATCCTACAGTACTCATCCTACAGTCCATAATAAAAAGGTATCACCTTACCTACAGTACTCCATCCTACAGTCCATAATAAAAGGTATCACCTTACCTACAGTACTACTACAGTCCATATAAAAGGTATCACCTTATCCTACAGTACTATCCTACAGTCCATAATAAAAAGGTATCACCTATCCTCCAGTAACTCATCCTACAGTCATAATAAAAAGGTATCCCTTATCCTACAGTACTCATCCTACAGTCCATAATAAAAAGGTATCACTTATCCTACAGTACTCATCCTACAGTCCAAATAAAAAGGTATCACTTATCCTACAGTACTCATCTACAGTCCATAATAAAAAGGTATCACCTTATCCTACGTACTCATCCTTACAGTCCATATAATAAACAGGTATCACCTTATCCTACCAGTACTCATCCTACAGTCCATAATAAAAGGTATCACCTATCCTACAGTACTCATCCTACAGTCCATAATAAAGGTATCCCTTACCCTACAGTACTCATCCTACAGTCCATAATAAAAAGGTATCACTTATCCTACAGTACTCATCCTACCGTCCATAATAAAAAGGTAATCACCTTACCCTACAGTACTCATCCTACAGTCCATAATAAAAAGGTATCACCTTATCCTACAGTACTCATCCTACAGTCCATATAAAAAGGTATCACCTTATCCTACATACTCATCCTACAGCCATAATAAAAAGTACACCTTACCTAAGTATCATCCTAAGTCATAATAAAAAGGTATCCCTTATCCTACAGTACTCATCCTACAGTCCATAATAAAAAGGTATCACCTTTCCTACAGTACTCATCCTACAGTCCATAATAAAAGTATCCACCTTACCTCCAGTACATATCCACAGTCCATAATAAACAGGTATCACCTTATCCTACAGTACTCATCCTACAGTCCATAATAAACAGGTATCACCTTATCCTACAGTACTCATCCTACAGTCCATAATAAAAAGGTATCACCTTATCCTACAGTACTCAGCCTACAGTCCATAATAAAAAGGTATCACCTTATCCTACAGTACTCATCCTACAGTCCATAATAAACAGGTATCACCTTATCCTACAGTACTCATCCTACAGTCCATAATAAAAAGGTATCACCTTATCCTACAGTACTCATCCTACAGTCCATAATAAAAAGCCGAATTTGGGGGGGAACATGCATTTAAATATCACTTTTGAAAAAGCATTTTCCAGTAAAAATAGCATTTATTATTAGTTCTACTTGGATTAGGTAACAGCTGTACTCATAGTGGGCGGTTGATCTGCTTGTACAAGCTCTTGCCATAGCTTGGGACTGGGCCAGTGACTAAAGCAGTGGGTGTGCCCATAGACTTGAAGCGGGAAATGGGAAATAAGCACATGGCCTTACATATTTAATCATAGTTAGTGTCTTCTGATTTCAATGTTGTTTGGTGGTTTAGTTTAAGCGTTTGTTCTATGAATGTGTGTAATTTGTGTAAATAATGGGAAGATGGTCCAGGTGAGAAACTGTAAGAAGTAAAGCCCCTAAAGAACTTTCAATATTAATAGTTTAAGTAAGATTACAGGGATTATGGATGTATTCATTCGGTTGATTGATAATCTTTGATTTCCCCAGGCAGCAGAGGGGTTCTTTTTGTGTGGGTTGGTTGTGACCGAGGGAAGATCTGTTTGTATCCGAATCCGTATTCAAAGATTTTAATTACAGGTCAGGTAGGGTTAATTGGGCGTTTAAGCAGTAGTGATACAAAAAGGATGTCGTCGCCTTTAACTGGCTGACGTAACCAAACCGGTCTGTTTTAAAGAATGATCTCATTGGCGAAGCTTGTTTGATTACCTGCATCCTAAAGACATTGCCAAAGTGAAGGAACAACTTTCATCCTCCGACAAGGCACCTCGCGAGAGACTGATTGATGAAGAGTAAGTTGGGAGGGTTGGGAGAGTCTTTAACATCTTACTATAAGAATCCTCAAAATATAAACTTCTTAGGAATGTTTCAACCAATTAGTATGTCTAAGTTATCACCCAGTAAAAAACGCAACATCTGATTGGTTACGAGGGCGCCTGTTTGCTTTGATTGCAATAATGTGTCTGTAATGTTCCTGTGATCTTAATCTGCAATAACCAATCAAATGTTTTAGCTGCAGTAAAAAAAAGAGAACATTCTGATTGGTAAGGCAAATAAACCCTGCATATTAAATAACATGGAATGCCTTGATTCCTTGATATAGAGAAGGATCTTTTAATAGTAGATAGTCACTGAGAATCTGCAAAAACATCACAAAAGTGGCAGTTTTAGTCTCCCATTAGATGGCCCATGTTTTAAAACAATGTATTACGAGCAGCAATAGCGCCATCGAGTGGTTGAGCAGTGAAATATGAAGAAGAAATATCCGGCTTATGATCAATACCTAGTAAGTAATTGCTGTTCATTTGAATTACTACAGCCGGCCTCCCAGTCACAACCGATAAACGCCAGGACCCTCTGCCTTTGCTCCGGGGCTCGGCGGTCTTTCTTTTGTAGGATGAATGTAAACCGGCCGTCCGTCAAAGTAGAAGACAAAGATTTCCCTTCGAATTGTTCTAAAAAGAAAGGAACATTAAAACCAAACTTGGGAGCCCCACAAATGTATTTCAGGTCAAGTTACTGTGGACTATATGAAATAAAATAACAAATTACTTGGGTTCCAGCGGACAGAAAGAGCTTTGCACAATACAACAGCACCGGATATTTTAAGAGCGTGGCCCACTACAAAATGGGCTTGATGAAGATAATGAACCGGACACGAAGGGTGCAACCTGAGCTGCCTTGTGGCGATTGGCCGACTGCATCCGCAATATAGTACCGCAGCCTGTTAAGGGGGAGATTAGGGTCAAGTTTCTACAGAATTAGTTCGCGGCACGCCATAGATGGAAAATTTGTATTTGTGACCAGAGGTAAGATTTACACGATGAACATAAACTTTTGCAAAACTTTTGTGTTGTTGAGGGGAACTGTGACCTTTAAAAAAAGCCCTGGATCATATCTCTAGGTGAAACCTGTGAGAAGTTAATTGACGTAAAGGTTCAGCTGAACTCCCTTAGCAGCTTGAGCTTGTGACAGCACACTGATCTGCTGCATTGGTAACCCTCAACTTTCAATGTTTTACAGCTGCTTTGCAATTTCTGCAAAACCATTTATTTACTTTCCTTTGCCTGTGTAAACCTTGGGCAGAAGCAGAAGGAAGAAATTCTGAGCAGAGGGAGCAGGGTGATATCGCTCAATCAACTGGAAGCAGGAGGTTAATCCTTACCAATATAACTTCTCCACGGCTGTAGTTAGAAATGTGATCCAGGGCTAAGGAAAGACCACAGGCTTTTATGGAACCTAACTTGCTAGATCACCGTTTTTTACTATTCCCTGGTGAGCTGTTCGCACCAGAGGAAAGGGTCATAGTGATATAGTATGTTCCAATTTTCTTTCCCGCAGGCGCCACGGCAATATAGGATATTTACCGACAGGAACTACTAGGCACATCGTGTTACGAGTTATTTCCACCCGACGATATACGGCACTGCCGAAAGCCATAGACAAGGTGAATAATGTTTAATAGAGATTAAAAAAGGTCTTTAAAGCAAAAGGCAACACGAAAAAAATGAATGGATCTGACCCATTAACCAATACAATGACTGAATAATGTAGTTATCTGTGGTGACCAAGCAGAAAATCTATGTTACAGATGAACATCCAGTGGAATTGCTGGAAATCCACTTTGATAAGGACACAACAGATTGTGTAAGGGAACCACGCTCTCTATACAAGTGCCCATATTGAATTTGGTGCATGGCTAAGTGGGTTGTCCTGCGGACTCGCACAGCTGGGCCCAATGAAGTCGCGCTATCCGTTATTGAAGTGGTTAGCGGAACTTTAACTACATAAAATAGGGCAGGGCCACATTTATTCTGATTGTTTCATTGGAGTAATGAAAATTCAAATTCTGCCTACAATAGCACTGGTATATTTGTATGAAGAATGCCGCATGTTGCTTAGCATCCATAAAAGGGCCACCTGAATGATGTGTTTGTCCTCCATGATGCAGCTAAAGGATACTCTGTCCCAGCAGTAGAAATACAAGTGGGCTGTCAAGCCAGGGGCTTACTGGTGCTGATGATTCAACAGCTTACAGGGTAAATGGAAGCACCACCCTTATACTGCTTGTAAACTTTGGATGCACGACACTCCCTCTCTGAGACAGATTAGATATATATATATATTATAGCTGTTTACCAAAACATTGTAGCTCTTGGGTTCTTATATATTTATTTTCTCTCTCTCTTTTAGCTTACACACCCAGAGAAAAAATAGTAACGAAATGTTATAATTTAAATTAAGACGGTTCGTTATCACTCTGAAGAGTCGATGGTTCAGTTTCATGAACCCGTGGGACCAAAGAAGTAGAATATTTGTATCCACCAATACCGTAGTCTCGTAAGTTTATTATATGTATAAATTACAGTGTATCTTATTATTTCTTTATTCTGTTGAAACCTGGATCTGGTTAGAATCCATGACCCAAACAGATTTACTTGTGGTAGGATGGAGGGACTGTGGTAGAGATGGGAGGACTTGGTTGTAGAGATGGGAGGGACTTGGTGGTAGAGATGGGAGGGACTGGTGGTAGAGATGGGAGGGGACTGGTGGTTAGAGAGGGGGGGACTGGTGGTGGGATGGGAGGGACTGGTGGTGGTAGAGATGGGAGGGACTGGTGGTAGAGATGGGGGGATGGTGGTAGAGATGGGAGGACTTGGGGTGGTGAGATGGGAGGGACTGGTGGTAGAGATGGGAGGGACTGGTGTAGAGATGGGAGGGGACTGGTGTGTAGAGATGTGAGGGACTGGTGGTAGAGATGGGGAGGAACTGGTGGTAGAGAGGGGGGACTGGTGGTAGAGATGGGAGGGGCTTGTGGTGGAGGTGGGAGGGACTTGTGGTGGAGGTGAGGAGGGACTTGTGGTAGAGATGGGAGGGACTTGTGGTAGAGATGGGAGGGACTTGTGGTCGAGATGGGGGGGCTTATGCTAGAGATGGGAGGGAGGGACTTATGCTAGAGATGGGAGGGGCTTATAGAAATGGAAAGGAGTGTGGGTAGAGATGGGTGGTGTTGTTGGGAGGTGCTGTTGGCCATGGACTTGCCAACTAAGCAGTAAGAATGGGAATTATAGATTTTAATAAGCAAATGATTAAAACAAAACTTGTGGTTCTCTGTAATTATTACATTAGACTTCATTGAATGTCAAAATCAATTTTACATTTTAGGGTAGCTCCACCTCAATGTGGCCCCTCCCTCTTATGCAGGGAGTACATCATTGATAAATCACTAGTGCCTCCCCCATTTAATAATTTGCCGTTTTTTTTTGCAGAGCCAACATTTTAGATGGTGGAGACTCCGCCTCCTTTTCTCACATTGACCTATCTCCAAGCATGGAGAGTGTTCTACAGCCTGGAGAAGGTAACTTCCTATTCCTTGTGGAATCTTTCAAGAAGGATAACTAAAGACAAAATAATTTTTTCATCTGATGAAGATCATAGCTATGGCACCAAAGCATATTCCAGTGTATTAAAGGGGGTCAAAGGAGAAGGTGCACAGATCTCTCCATTAAATGATCTGCAGTGTGGACCCAACTAGAAGAGGGATTGTCTTGCAAACTACTACTCCCAGCATTGCAGAGTACAGAGAGGAATGCTGGGAGGTGTAGAATAGCAGAGTACAGTAGGGAAAGCTGGGAGTTGTAGAATAGCAGAGTACAGATAGGAATGCTGGGAGTTGTAGAATAGCAGAGTACAGCTAGGGGAATGCTGGGAGGTGTTAGAATAGCAGAGTACAGCTAGGGAATGCTGGGAGGGTGAATAGCAGAGTACAGCTAGGGAATGTGGGAGGTGAGAATAGCAGAGTACAGCTAGGATGCTGGGAGTTGTAGAATAGCCAGAGTACAGCCGGGAATGCTGGGAGGTGTAGATAGCAGGTAAGTCTGGAATGCGGGAGGGTATGATAGCAGAGTACAGCTAGGAATGCTGGGAGGTGTAGAATAGCAGAGTACAGCTAGGAATGCTGGGAGGTGTAGAAAGAATAGCAGAGTACAGCTAGGAATGCTGGGAGTTATAGAATAACAGCGAACAGCTAGGAATGCTGGGAGTGGATAAGAATAACAGAGTACAGCTGGGAATGCTGGGAGTTGTTAGAATAGCAGAGTACAGTCAGGAATGCTGGGAGTTGTAGAATAGCAGAGTACAGCTAGGAATGCTGGGAGGTGTAGAATAGCAGAGTACAGTAGGAATGCTGGAGGTGTAGAATACCAAGTACGTAGGAATGCTGGAGTGTAGAATGAGCAGAGTACAGCAGGAATGCTGGGAGTTATAGAATAGCAGGAGTACAGCTAGGGAATGCTGGGAGTTGTGAATGCAGAGTACAGCTAGGAATGCTGGGAGTTGTAGAATAGCAGAGTACAGCTAGGGAATGCTGGGAGTTGTAGAATAGCAAGAGTACAGCTAGGGAATGCTGGGGTTGTAGAATAGCAGAGTAGCTAGGAATGCTGAGGTGTTGAATAGCAGAGTACAGCTAGGAATGCTGGGGGTTTAGAATAGCAGAGTACAGTAGGAAATGCTGGGTGTTGTAGAATAGCAGAGTACAGCTAGGGAATGCTGGTGTGTGTAGAATAGCAGTACAGCTAGGAATGTGGGAGTTGTAGATAGCAGAGTACAGCTAGGAATGCTGGGACGGTGTGTAGAATAGACAGAGTACAGCTAGAATGCTGGGAGGTGTAGAATAGCAGAGTACAGCTAGGGAATGCTGGGTGTTGTAGAATAGCAGTACAGCTAGGAATGCTGGGAGTGTAGAATAGCAGAGTACAGCTAGGAATGCTGGGAGGTGTAGAAGAGCGAATACAGCTAGGAATGCGGGAGGTGTAGAATAGCAGAGTACAGCTAGGGAATGCTGGGAGGTGTGAGTAGCAGAGTACAGCTAGGAATCGGGAGTTGTAGAATAGCAGAGTAAGCTAGGAATGCGGGAGTGTAGAATAGCAGAGTACAGCTAGGAATGCGGGAGGTGTGTAGAATAGCAGAGTACAGCTAGGGAATGCTGGGAGGAGTGTAGAATAGCAGAGTTACAGCTAGGAATGCTGGGGGTGTAGAATAGCAGGGTACAGCTAGGGAATGCTGGGAGGTGTAGAATAGCAGAGTACAGCTAGGAATGCTGGGAGTTGTGAATAGAGAGTACAGATGGAATGCTGGGGTTGTCGAATAGCAGTACAGGGATGCTGGGAGTTGTAGAATAGCAATGGGCAGCACATCCCTAACCCTAAAGGAAACATACAACAGTCCTGGCTGGGGACTTTGTCTATATAAAGAGCAGGTGTCGGTCTGGTAACATGACTTTTAAGCTTCAAACCTTAATCACCGATTAGTTTTTACTTTCCCTTTAAATGGGGCGTGTAATATGTAAATAATATGCTAATAAAATGACACGGATATTTCTAAATCTTCCATCTTTATTTTCGAATAATTTTTTTTTCCAGGAGTCACAAAAGAACCCACGACCGTCCCTGGCATCCCGGGGTGAACGAAACCCGGTGCGGGCAAAAATAGGAAGAATGATCGCCGAAGAAATCCTGGAGATCCAGAGGGTAAGTCCCATCTAGGTACATTGGTGTGAGTCGCGCATGTAATTGCCTAATTAATATTTTCTCGGTGCTAAATATTTTTAAACATGGCTGCCTAATTTCTAACAACCAATCGTTTTGTTACACAGGATAAGAGGCTCCTCCCCATCCAGTTGTGGATCAAGCCCACTAAAATTTTACCAGGCACCCCTCCCCTGTGCATTCTCACCAGGAGGCAAAAGGGTAAAGATCATCCCCTCCCCCTCTTCTCCATCCAGTGATAAATAATCTGACGTATCATAATCCTTGCAGCGACCAATCGGATGTTTACTACAGTTAGATAACTTCTGATTGGTGTAGATGTAACAGGCAAACTTTGTACCTCTTATGTATATGCGTCTTAGAAACTTAGGCCCCAATACATTTCATACAAAAATCACACTTAGAATAAGTTTCCATACAAGTGGCCTTTATTACCAAGCCCACACTCCTACCATTAAATACCCCAGGGTCTTAATTTTAGCTGCTGTGTATCCAAAGTTACAGCAATATAAAGGGTGTTTTATTTTCCTGTGTGAGCTGTGACATCATCAGCACTTGGGGTCCGCCTCCAGGTTTATGGCTGGAGCATGCCCACTGCTGGGACAAAGCATACACTGCTGCATCATAAGCCACGCCCTAACTTAAAAAATCATTTTTGAAGCTAGTCACAAGCCTGGAAATATTCTCTCTAAGTGTGTCCGTAGGTTAAAGCCAAGGAAAGAAGACAGAGAATGTTTGCAGGTATGTAAATAGCCTCAGAAAAGATTATTTGGGGGGTGGGACGTCTTACACTGGAGATCATGTGGACTGTCACAGACTCAGAGTCAGGACAGATAAGGAAGTGTAACTTCACAAGCCTATAACGTAAGATCCAGACACGTTAGAGAGCCTCATCCTAGGCTGGAATGATTGGTTACCCTACTGAATTGTCGTCAGTTCATTAATGTCACCACGTATTTTATTAGATGGTGAATGGCGGGGGCATCGATCAGTGTCTGTGTTAATGCCCGGGATGGACAGCTCTGGTTCCCTTACTCTGGCCTTTCTTCCCTTCCTGGTAAGTTGGGGGTACAAAGTGTGTATAGCAGGAGGTTGGTCTAAAAACTTTTTTGTCTCATAAACAAATTCCCCGAACTTTGGTGAATTAAAGGAATAAAGGGTTAGGTCATTGGGAGGGTGGACAAGGAAGACCACTTTCTATTGGTCACCAATACACACACTTTGCCTTCACAGGTGACAATCGCAATGAGCTCAGACATGATCGACACCGACCACGGATCGAGCCAGTCCCAGTAATGACGAAGCTGCCATGGCGGTTATCATGGTTCTTAGAGGCCGACGCTGGACTGGGAGGCCCTGTGGATTTCAGCGATTTACGTGGCCTTTGTAATCGGAAGTCTCCTGCAGTATGAAGTGCATATTGAAGCGCTGTGTCAGTTCATTACCAAAGGGGCTTGCAGAGAAGGGACAATAAACAGCCCAAATGACATTCTCTCTGTGGCATAAACATTAACCAGGGCTCTTTAATTGCTTTTATGTGCCGCAACATGGAAGCCATATCCGATGCCTATTCACCAGTGGTCGTCTCTCTCCACGTTAACGTGACGTTCGCATTCGTTGTATATTTTGAAATCTGTTGTGTCTCCGGTTGTATTTTTCTAAAATGTGGTTACAAATCTGCGCTGTGCCCTCGTTCACGCTTTTTCTATGCGAAATTGTCGTTTCAGGCGTTCGGCGTTTTTACACGGCGGGTTCCACGGGATTATTTCTTATACTAATTGTACAGAGTTGTTTATTTGAAGAATCCTTTACGCATAATGGTACCGTGTAATAGTTTCTAATCAAAACCATGAATATGGGAACCTTTAAACTACACAGCAGAGATGGTGTGAGAGTGGACAGACCTGCTCCCGGATACAATGCCCTTTATATACATGAGAGTCGGTGTTTCCCAGCAGAGATACATGGGCCAAATCGAGTGATTTATGGCCCTCTAGTTTCCTTGTTCTCTCGCCTCCAACCAAAACGCTGGAGGCCAAATAATCCCTAAACTAGAGAGAACTTGACACCGGGTTAGAATCCGGCAGCTCCAAACTATGAAGCAATAAATCATAAAACAAAATAAGTAAAATTCATATTGTAACATTGTAACCAGAAGGGGCGGGGTCATTGTGTGGGATGGTTGGGTTATATTGATTCTGATTGGTTGAAACCTAATGTTAGATAGTCATACTGTGTATATAGTCACCGAGGATCTTCACGTTGATATATCTAGTAATCCCAGTCAGAACTAATGATGGCGTTAAACATTCGGGGCGCTTTACTAAAGATCTGGGGCACGTGCCCCAAATGTTTCAACATGGCAACGCCACTGGCTGTGACTGACTTTGGCGTGAAGAAAGTAAATATCTCACACAGGTAACGGCTTGCCCATGGCAGGGAAATATAAGGATCATGGCATTCAAGGCCCATGGGGCAGTAAGAAACTATAATGATCTCAGGGTTTGGGGAGGTAAATCTAGATTTTCCCTCAATATATCAGTACTGTAAATAACGTTTAGCTATAGTTGGACTTGGATCAGGTAACGGTCAGTGGCTCCATATTTCCAGTATCTACTGAGCCCTTCAAACAGCCATGTGAGCATGTGCATAGTCAGCCACGCTCTCTGACCTCAGTCACATGTCTCATGTGAACATTCCAAATGTTCTAATCTGGACTGTAATCCGATTGGTTAGAGACTTCTAGTGAGCGGAGACCTGTGACAAGCTCCCTGCTATATCTCGATGGGGGTCTCGGGGCACGTTAGTGTGTCACAGAATTATAGGAGTGGAAATATTTTCACAAACATAAATTTCCTTTTTGTTATTTTGTATTTTAAAAATATATATTATGAAAAAATGTCAACACAGTCAACGTAGTGTAACTTAACACAACACTGATCTGAATATAACATACACTGTAAAGTCCAACATTAACAACACAGGTGGGCCTCGAGATAAATTGGCATTGCCAAGTGTGCCCCCATCCGAACCACCGACATAGAACTTGGCTTGAGTGAGAAACAGTGGGTGTGCCCATAAGGCTGGAATTCTGGGAAATAAGACACATGGTTTACATGTTAATAGGCACATTCCTCAATAATCACAGCAGAAGGGCGAGACACAGATTGTGTCTCCATAGTCAAAGTGTTTTGTCTTGTCATGTTGCTTGGAGGATTTAGTTATATGACTTTGTGTAGTTTGTGCAGTTTGTGTAAGTAAAGTTAAAGCAACAGTCCAAGACAGAATATTAAACAAGAACTTTCAATATGTCTAGTTTAGGTCGGATTACAGAGGATTATGGGATTGCAGTCACTTCTATTTCATTTATAATCTTTGTATCTTTCGTTGTGGGTTGTGATCCTGTTTGTATCAGAATCCGGATTCTTAATTACAGCCAGGTAAGGGTTAATTGGGTCGGAATAAGTTAATGTCTATGGAATCTCTACCCACAATGCACCATGTCTGTTAAATGAAACGAGGAATTAAGATTTCTGGGGAACGTGATATATGGAAGGTAACGTGGATAGAAGTAGAACATATACCCAGTTTATGATCAGTATCCATGTCCTATTATTATGGGGTTAATACTGACCCAGCCTGGTAGAATCACAGGGAACACTGCCCTCTGCAGGTCATGGTAAGTACTACAATGCTTGGGTGATTTTACTGAATCACAATGATGTTTCTGTCCCTTTAAGAGAATCACTGATATAACAGATATTATCTAACTGCATTAACCCAGTAAAAAAAACTAAAATCTGATTGGTTCCTGCCAATTAATAGCAAGGGCAAACTTTTGCACCTCTTTTGCATTAATACCCTTGTGCACCTTTTGTGTCCAAACACAAAGTCAGGTTTATTTAATAGGAGGTGCAAAAATGTGCCTGTGCCTTTAATATGTTGTGATCTGAAAAGTTTTAGCCTTTAGGTTTAATAAGATTGGGTAATAGCGCCATCTAGTGGCTGAAAATGTGCAGTGAAATAAGTCAAATTATTCAGGGAATTCTTTTTTAAGTCAATACCTAGTAAAGTTAATTTGTATTAATAAAGTCGGCCTGTGTCTTTCCTCTGTAGGATAATATGTAACGGGCCCTCCGTCAAAGTAGAAGACAAAGATTGTTTCAAAAATTGTTCTAAAAATAAAGTAAAGCTTTGGGCCATATTTATAAAGCACGGTATCGCTAAAAAGCCTTTAACGATCGGTATCGTAAATTTACGATCATTAAACCGCGATCGTAAATTAACTAACCTGCCGTATCTCTAAATATGGCCCCTTTTTTATGTACAAGGTCCCGGGATTCCACCATGATATTATTTTATAATTCGCACAATTTGTGGAATATCCTGTAAAGTATTAATCATTATTAGTTGTAAGGTTGTGAGATTCTGATTGAAAGTGATTCTAGCCAATTATCTGGATTAAGAAGCATCAGGCCAGTAGGACTTGTTCAGTCTATGGAATGAGAATCTGCTTTTTGTAGTAGAAAGATATTTGGTTAAAGGGCAAGTCCAGCCCCAAAATGAAAACTTACATACAGTTTAAATCACTCCCCTAAACCCTAAACGATAATAGTTTAAAAAAATCTGAAAGGTGTAGGTCTAACCTGAAATCCTGCACAATGTTTTGTTGCCCCTGTTTCTTCTTCCTGGTTCTTCCAGTTAGTAACTGTCAGTTATGGATTTGACAGTTGACATCACAGCTAATGACTGAATGTTAATCCCCTGTCTGCCTCTTCTGAGCATGCCCAGGCTCAGTACAGGCTCAGTACAGGTCTCTAAATGGCTCAGTTTCCATGAGGCATCCAGAAGCATAGCAGGCATACAGTAATGAATTCATAGGACAAAGTATGATATATCAACATATTATAAAGAGGCCATTCTTTCTAAAAGATGTTCTTATGAGGGTGGAGTTGTCCTTTAAAGTCTGGTACGTCGGTTACGTTTTTACATGTACAGCGGACTATACACAGCACCGGATATTTAAAGAGCTGGGCCCCCTGCAATATTGGGATTTGATAGCGATAATGAACCAGACAATGAAGGGTGCAATCTTGTAGCAAATGGTCAACCGCATCTGTATAAAGTACCTCTGTCTGTTACAGAATGTTTTACAGCACACCGTAGATAGGGAAATTTGTATTTGTAAACCAGAGGTAAGGTTTATATAAAGGGTTATTATAAAAACTCAGAAAGCAGATAAAAAGCAGAAATGTGTTCTCCAAGTAAAGCTCAACACTTCCTTCAGCAGCTTGTAGCCAAGTGACCAGCACACTGCTTTGCCTGCATGGATAGCCATATTTATAAAGGCGCAGTATAATTAAAGGCCATACTGTGCCTTTATCGATCATAACCATCATACATTTAGGATTGCGATTGTAAATTGCCCTTATAATATTATTGCGGTAGTTTACGAATCTTCTTAAATGTACAACAATGCACTTTTACAATAACCAGCCATATCGGAATTATTATGTATTTATCTTCCTGTGTTAACTTTAGGCTGAAGCAGATGGACATTGATGATATGAAGGTCTGATCAGATTTCAGTGCAGGGACTTGTCTTTTGCAGCACAAACTGAGCATGCTCACAGGTACAGAAAGGTGATGGAGCTCTTCAACTGGAAGCAGGAATATTTATAAAATGTAACTTCTAAGCTGCAGTTAGAGATGTGATCCAGGGCTCATTCTTAGGAAGGGTTAACACCAGGGTCAGTTACTGTTGTGGGGAACATTACACTGTCATGTTGTGCGACATTCCCCTGCGTTATCGCATAGCAGCATCCTTTGTTTTCAATGGCACCACAATGCGAAAACGCAGCAAACTTTCACCGTTCCCTCCTACGAGTACCAGAATGTCCCCTAGTGTGAATGAGCCCTGACGGCTTTTATTTAACCCTAACTTGTTATATCACAGTACTCCTTTAAAGGCGACATTTTCATTCATTTATTGTCTCAGGACGACAGGAACCTGATGTTTCGTGTAGGCTGGTTCTAGAACAGATTTTTAGCATCATTTCCTGGGCAGCTTTCAGTAAGTGCCTCATAGTCAAATTCCCCGAACTTTGGTTAATTAAAGGAATATCACAGGGTTAGGTCATTGGTTCAGTGATGACGAAGCGGCAGATGACTAATTGTAGCCGCCATTGTGCCCACCTGACGCTATTACACGGTGACTCATAGGCCAAAGGTCATGTTTATATTACCGGAGCTGTGATTCACGGGTTATGATTGGACCGGATGTTTAGAATTCCAATGATTAGTGGACACTTTGTATCCATTTCATTTGGGGGGGATGGGAAATCTTCTGGGTAAACGAATTACCGTCCGACTGTCCAATATCATTCGCTATAATATAAACCTTGTGACAAGGCCAAAGGACTGATTTTTTTTTCCCTTTGGATTTGGTCAGACAAAGATCAATACATGTGAGGTCACCCACTGGGCAATGACAAGTCAAGCATGCTCAGTAACCCCTATGAGACAGCACCACTGGAAATGTGACTGCTACTAAAGATCATTTTATCTCCAGATTGACATACCGGACATTACCCATAGCCACAGCTCTTAAAGGGACACTACACCGTCCTATTCATGTACTGTGCATCTTGAACCATTATTCACAGGGGGGAGATAGGCAGCACAACCCGTCCTTAGCACACACGCCGACCAGTTCGCTGCCCCTATAGCACTACTATATTTATAATGGGCACGCATGTGCAGAAGATAGAACGGTGAAGAGAATGCCATCTCCTGGTTAGAAGCCGCGAGTGCAGGAAGGTAAAGCTGCCCATACACTAAGCAGACATTAGGTAGATTTGAGGCATCTAATGTCTAAAGACACATTTATCTTCATCCCATCCGACACATTCATATCGTGATCTCACATGGATTGTATAGAGCAGGCGAGGCTGTTCCTGGATAGATTGGACATCTGTCTGTATGGGAACCTTGACCCGGGCTTTATGTGTGAAACACTTAATATAATGGTCCTCAGGGTTACCCACCCCCGACCGAACATTCCTTCTCTGTATATTTATATATATGCGTGGGAGCTGCCATAGTGTTTCCCTTAGACAGTACAGTATAAGGGTATAGCTTATTGTGTGTACAGAACATTCCTTCTCTGTATATTTATACATATGGGTGGGAGCTGCCATATTGTTTCCCTTAGACAGTACAGTATGAGGGTATAGTTTATTGTATGTACAGAACATTCCTTCTCTGTATATTTATATTTATACATATGGGTGGGAGCTGCCATAGTGTTTCCCTTAGACAGTACAGTATGAGGGTATAGATTATTGTATGTACAGAACATTCCTTCTCTGTATATTTATATATATGAGTGGGAGCTGCCATAGTGTTTCCCTTAGACAGTGCAGTATGAGGTTATAGCTTATTGTGTGTACAGAACATTCCTTCTCTGTATATTTATCATATGGGTGGGAGCTGCCATATTGTTTTCCCTTGACAGTACAGTATGAGGGTATAGCTTATTGTATGTACAGAACATTCCTTCTCTGTATATTTATACTATGGTTGGGAGCTGCCATATGTTTCCCTTAGACAGTACAGTATGAGGGTATAGCTTATTGTATGTACAGAACATTCCTTCTCTGTATATTTATATACATATGGGTGGGGAGCTGCCATATTGTTTCCCTTAGACAGTACAGTATGAGGGTATAGCTATGTTGTGTACAGAACATTCCTTCTCTGTATATTATACATATGGTGGGAGCTGCCATATTGTTTCCCTTAGACAGTACAGTATTGAGGTAATAGCTTTTGTGTGTTACAGAACATTCCTTCTTCTTGTATATTTATACATATGGGTGGGAAGCTGCCATATTGTTTCCCTTAGACAGTACAGTATGAGGGTATAGCTTATTGTATGTACAGAACATTCCTTCTCTGTATATTTATACATATGGGTGGGAGCTGCCATATTGTTTCCCTTAGCGTACAACATAGAGGGTATGCTTATTGTGTGTACAGAACATTCCTTCTCTGTATATTTATACATATGTGTGAGCTGCCATATTGTTTCCCTTGACAGTACATGTATAGGGTATAGCTTATTGTTGTACAGACCATTCCTTCTCTGTATATTTAATCATTAGGTTGGGAGCTGCCATATTGTTTCCCTTAGACAGTACAGTATGAGGGTATAAGCTATATGTGTGTACAGAAATTCCTTCTCTGTATATTTATATTTATACATATGGGTGGGGCTGCCATTTGTTTCCCTTAGACAGTACATGTATGAGGGTATAGCTTATTGTGTGTAAGAACATTCCTCTCTGTATATTTATTTACATATGGGTGGGAGCTCCATATTGTTTCCCTTAGACAGTACAATGAGGGTATAGCTTATTGTATGTACAGAATTCCATCTCTGTATATTTATATTATACATATGGGTGGGAGCTACCATATTGTTTCCCTTAGACAGTACAGTATGAGGGTATAGCTTATTGTATGTACAGACATTCCTCTCTGTATATTTATATATTTACATATGGGTGGGAGCTCCATATGTTTCCCTTAGACAGTACAGTATGAGGGTATAACTTATTGTGTGTACAGAACATTCCTTCTCTGTATATTTATATATATGGGTGGGAGCTACCATATGTTTCCCTTAGACAGTACGTATGAGGTTAGTTATGTATGTACAGAACATTCCTTCTCTGTATATTTATATTTATACATATGGGGGGAGCTGCCATATTGTTTTCCCTTAGACAGTAACAGTATGAGGGTATACTCAGTATATATATCTCGAGTATACAGAACCGAACGATATTTTTTCAGGGCTGAACAGTCAGCCTGAAACTCGGACTCGGTTTATACTCGAGTCACACGCCTTACCTGAGCATTCCGGCAGCCGCACGATCTTTCTCTGTACTGGCGCGCCGGTCTGACGTCACTGCCCGGCGCCAAGCCGGCGCCGGCAGTGACGTCAGCCGGCGCGCCAGTCAGGAATGAGCGCGCGGCTGCCGGAATGCAGCAACCTTCATGCTTACCGGTACCTTCAAGAGCAACCTTCATGCTTACCTTCGATGCTGGGCACACAGCCCTTGGATGGAGGAGAGCCCACAGTTCCCTGGATGGAGAAAGCCCACTGAGGTACAAACTGAAATCTATCTAACTAATCTCTGCCATTCTATCTATCTATCTATCTATCCTCTACATCCTATCTATCTATCTATCTATCTATCTATCTCTATCCATTCTATCTATCTATTATCTTCTATCTAATCTCTGCCATTCTATCTATCTATTCTTCTCCATTCATCTAATCTATCTATCATCTATCCTCTACCATTCTATCTCATCTATCTAATCTTATCTACTAATCTCTGCCATTCTTCTATCTATCTATCTAATCTCTCTGCCCTTCTATCTATCTATCTATCTAATCTCTGCCATCTATCTATCTTCTATCAATCTTCTTCTATTCTTCTATCTATCTATCCTCTACCATTCTATCTATCTATCTATCTATCTATCTAATCCTGCCATTCATCTATCTATTATCTATCTGCTATTCTATCTATCTATCTATCCTCTCCATTCTATCTATATCTATCTATCTTGATGCCACCCTCACTTGGCATTCAAGATGTTTGGAAACTACAACGTCCCAGCAATAAAAGCATGCTGGGAGTTGTAGTTTCCAAACATCTTGAATGCCAGTTTTCTACCTCAACTCTCCCCACCCTCGGTTTATACCGCGTCAACAACGTTTATTAGGATTTTTAGCTGAAATTGGGTAACCATCGGTTTATTACTCGGGTTTTTTAATACTCGATATATACGGTATATATCTTATTGTGTGTACAGAACATTCCTTCTCTGTATATTTAAGTCATACATATGGTTGGGAGCTGCCATATTGTTCCCTTAGACAGTACAGTATAGGGTATAGCTTATTGTGTGTACAGAACATTCCTCTCTGTATATTTATACTAGGGTGGGAGCTGCCATATGTTTCCCTTAGACAATACAGTTGAGGGTATATCTTATGTATGTACAAACATTCCTTCTCTGTATATTTATTTTAACATATGGGTGGAAGCTGCCATATTGTTTCCCTTAGACAGTACAGTATGAGGGTATAGCTTACTGTATGTACAGAACCTTCCTTCTCGTAGTATTTAGTTTATACATATGGGTGGGAGCTGCCATATTGTTTCCCTTAGACAGTACAGTATGAGGGTATAGCTTATTGTATGTACAGAACATTCCTTCTCTGTATATTTATATTTATACATATGGGTGGGAGCTGCCATATTGTTTCCCTTAGACAGTACAGTATGAGGGTATAGCTTATTGTGTGTACAGAACATTCCTTCTCTGTATATTTATACATATGGGTTGGAGCTGCCATATTGTTTCCCTTAGACAGTACAGTATGAGGGTTTAGCTTATTGTGTGTACAGAACATTCCTTCTCTGTATATTTATACATATGGGTGGGAGCTGCCATATTGTTGTATCCTAGTATATAAGCTATTGTGAGAGTGGTAATGGTAATTATTGATAGTTTGCTGTGGTTAAACAATACAGATACCAGACGATATTTCAATACCACCCTGTATCGGCCTGTTGACGGCCTTGGGCATGATATAAAGACACATTGGAAATAGAACTATAAACTCTTATCGGTATTTTAAAAAGCCGTCTTTATTATAAATACTGCAGAATATTGACCATGTGGCATTAATCTTAAAGGTCATGTCCACCCTTAAAACAAATAACTGGTGACTAGTAAGTTACCTGCCCACAACCCCAAATGCTATGTTTACCAGTTTATTACATGTGCTTGTAACCAGATATTTAATGGTTATTTCTATTCAACTTACTCTGCCAGAATGGGGACAATAATTATCCTTAAATATCTGGTTAGTAACATAGGTAATAATGTGCTGAATATATCAGTTGGGGGCAGGTAACGGACAATCTAAAAGTTGTTTTTGTTTGTTTTAAAGGGTGGACTCGCCATTTAAATGATCATGGTTGTATTTTACCCTTGTGGGCACTTCTATCCCCAATAGAATACAGCAGCTTCTATTCACATAAATTAACAGACAAATCACCATTGAAACTGTCCCAAGTGCCGGCAATAGATCATTTTACATTACAGGAGAAAGAATCTGAAAGTATTAACATTGGACAGGATAACGCAGGAACTTGTCAAACAAAAGTCTCAGTAATAGATAAAAGGCGATTGCTAAATTTCCGGAACCTTGGAGAACATTCTGTAAGTTACGTCAAAATAAAAAAAAAATATCCCTAGACGTGTAAACACACAAATCCCCAAAACATCCACTAGCTTGATGCTTAGAACATGAGAAAACCCTCTCCAAGTCCTAAACACCAAGAGCAGCTAGTACATTTCTATTTCAGACCTATACGTGTACAAATACACAGTAAAAGCAAGGGCAAGTCCATCCCTCAAATTAAAATACATATATATATATAGGCCAATCACCCTTAAATGCAAAACTGCGATAGTTCTAATAGGAGAGATGTAAGACTAACCTGAACTGCTGCACAATATCCTCCTTCTTTCTGCTACCTGGTTCTTCCAGGTAGCCATTGGGGTGTGACAGTTGACATCACAGCCAATGGCTGAATGATATTTCCCTTGCTGCCTCTCTGAGCACGTGCGAGCTTGTAAAAAAGCTTGGAGAGTGGTAACCTTTTGAGAGTCGGAGTAAAAGGGGGAGGAGATAACGCAGCATAACCGATAGTCCTACATCTTGTTTTGCGGTTTAGGGGGGAGGAATTCGCCCATAGAGAAGTTTTCATTTGAGGGGGTGAAATGCTCTTTAGCTTAGAGGTGTCCTACCTGTGGCCCTCCAGATGCTTGAAAACTACAACACCCAAGCTGCAGTCAGGGACGGCTGAGAGTTGCAGTTTTCAAACACCCAGAGAGCCAGAGATCAAACATCCCAGTCTCAAGAGGAAGTGAAAGATTAGTTTGTGGTCAGATATATCGCTATAGCCAAGGAAGATAATTTATTAAAACGACCATCATCTGCCCCCGAATATCTACTGTACAATAGAACTATAAAATATAGACAAAGCCCAGTAAAGTGCCGCCATGTAACAGGGAGAATCTTTATATTCCGTCCTGGACAGAGAAAGGAGGCGTGTTTAGCCTTCCCCATAGAGACGAACCAGTTCTATATTATCAATACACTTGCACAGACGGAACAGAAGGATTTACCACGTGTTCCTTTGGTCTTATAAATAATAATAATAAAAAAATCCACACCGCAAATATCTGAATGTTCATTGGATTGGTAGGAAGTCCGTACGCAGCTGCGATTCCACCAGAGTCCTGGTTAGCAGGTGGGGTTCGGTCCATCTGGGTCGGTCTCGTTGTTACAAGGGGGTGGGGGTTGGCTGGGGAGAATATCCAACTCGTCCACTTGAGGGGTTGGATGCATCACTACCAGTTGGTCCTGTGGAATGTCCGCGGCCGCGGCGGCTAAGTTGGTGATAGACTTGCTCTTGACACATTGAAAGTCCACATGGCGACTTTTCCCTTCCTCCTTCTCCCAGGACATTCTGATGAAGGGTCTCTGGACATAGTTGTAAATAACCTCGGGCCTCCCTCCTGGCCTCTTCTTCACTTTCTCCTTGTATGTTGGGTAACCTGCCAAATGAAAAACACACATTCCATTTACCAATGAAAACTGGAACACACTATAGTGTTAATAGATACCAAACAAATAACCCCCCCCCCCATTACCTTCCCATTTAACATGAAACAAACATGGGTGTGGGAGCTGCCATATTGCTTCCCTTTTACCATGTAAAAGAATATGACAAATTCATGTGCACCCAAAATATTCCTTCTCTGTATTATAGTTATACATATGGGTGGGAGCTGCCATATTGTTTCCCTTAGACAGTACAGTATGAGGGTATAGCTTATTGTGTGTACAGAACATTCCTTCTCTGTATATTTATACATATGGGTGGGAGCTGCCATATTGTTTCCCTTAGACAGTACAATATGAGGGTATAGCTTTTATTGTGTACAGAACATTCCTTCTCTGTATATTTATATTATACATATGGTGGGGAGCTGCCATATTGTTTCCCTTACAGTACAGTATGAGGGTATAGTATGTGTGTACAGAACATTCCTTCTCTGTATATTTATTATCATATGGGTGGGAGCTGCCAATTGTTTCCCTTAGAGACAGTACTGTGAGGGTATAGCTTATTGTATGTACAGAACATTCCTTCTCTGTATATTTATACATATGGGTGGGAGCTGCCATATTGTTTCCCTTAGACAGTACAGTATGAGGGTATATCTTATTGTATGTACAGACCATTCCTTCTCTGTATATATTTATACATATGGGTGGGAGCTGCCATATGTTTTCCCTTAGACAGTACAGTATGAGGGTATAGCTTATTGTATGTACAGAACATTCCTTCTCTGTATATTTATATTTATCATATGGGTGGGAGCTCATATTGTTTCCCTTAGACAGTACAGTATGAGGCTATAGCTTATTGTGTTGTACAGAACATTCCTTCTCTGTATATTTATTTTATACATATGGGTGGGAGCTGCCATTTGTTTCCCTTAGACATATAGTATGAGGGTATAGCTATTGTATGTACAGACATTCCTTCTCTGTATATTTATATTTATACATATAGGTGGGAGCTGCCATATTGTTTCCCTTAGACAGTACAGTATGAGGGTATAGCTTATTGTATGTAAGAACATTCCTCTCTGTATATTTATATTATACATAGGGGGGAGCTGCCACTATTGTTTCCCTTAGACAGTACAGTATAGGAAGGTCTTATTGTATGTACAGAACATTCCTTACTCTGTTATTTTTTATACATATGGGTGGGAGCTGCCATATTGTTTTCCCTTAGACAGTACAGTATGAGTGTATAGCTTATTGTATGTAACAGTACATTCCTTCTCTGTACTATTTATATCATATGGGTGGAGCTTCATATTGTTTTTCCCTTAGACAGTACAGTATGAGGGTATAGCTTATTGTGTGTACAGAACATTCCTTCTCTGTATATTTATACATATGGGTGGAGCTGCCATATGTGTTTCCTTAGACAGTACAGTATGAGGGTATAGCTTATTGTGGTGTTAACAAACATTCCTTCTCTGTATATTTATTTATACATATGGGTGGGAGATGCCATATTGTTTTCCCTTAGACAGTTAAGTATGAGGTATCGCTTATGTATGTACAGAACATCCTTCTGTATATTTATACATAGGGTGGAGCTGCCATATTGTTCCCTTACAGTACAGTATGAGGGTATAGTTATTGTGTGTACAGAATTCCTTCTGTATATTTACATATGATGGACTGCCATATTGTTTCCCTTAGACAGTACAGTCTGCCAAACAGAATATTCCCCAATCTGTACACTTCTGCATGCTGCTATAATCTTAGTGTGTAACACAAACACTAATAAAGTGAACAGAGTTCACAGATGAAAGTTATTAAACTTGCCCTTTTATTCTTACCTTCAATACCTAGACGGATTTTCTTAAGACCGCGTTCCTTCAGGACAGACTTGGCTACGTCTCTGTTTTCAATGTACTTAAAAAATCTATACAACTTAGTGCTGTAAATAACTTGAAAAGAACTAGTCCACTTCAGTAATGGTTACACAAAAAATCTTTGAAGGTTCTCATTCATCCAGTCATGTATATACTGTTTATTCAGTTTGATCAACTGGACTTGAAATGTATTCTTGAAGACGTTTCGCTATCATCCGACTGGATCTTCAATTCAAATGACTTGAACAAGAATCTGTGGCAATAGTACCCTGAAAATCCCATTAGCATATCAAGCCAGTGTTAAGGGTGTGATTAGATAGTGGCTAAGCTGTTTATAGAACGCCCAGTAAGGTGTAAAACAGCATTGCACACCAGACCGAGACATCCCACTAGCCAGAGCCGTAGAACTCCCACTAGCACAGAGCTGAGACACTCCCCACTAGCAGCAGAGTCGAAGGCTAAAGAAATGGAACATCCAGAGGAGCCCTTACAACTTTGTGGATATCCCAGACTGGCCTTTGTCAAAAGAAGTAGAGGAGAAAGAACACGAATACCAACAGTGAAGTAAAAAGCAAGACAGAGGAAGAACCATGGTCATCCATATAGTCAGGGGTCTCCGAGAAAATTAGAAGAATTTTCAAAAAAATCGTATACCCTATTCTGCTTTAAACCGACACACACTGAGGCAGCAATTGGTACAAAGGAAGGGAAAAAAAGAAGACAGGAAAGGAATGATCGCATGCAATCAGAGTGATGCAAACATCAGCCGAACAGTCCAGACCATTCATGCATCAAACACATCATATAGTGCAGTGCGTGTGAGTGAGATGCTCGATATTGTATGTGGGGAGGCAAACAGCAACTCATCGACGATGGCCCAGCACAGAAGTACCAATCCTCGGTCAGGACTCAGCTGGTATCTGCATCTTAGATAAAGACATACCTTTGAAGATTGTAATGTTAACATATGGCGAAGGAACGTGACTGGTTCAAGAGAGGTGTGTTAAGGAGGCCATTTATTTAAAATAAGAAACCAAGCCTAAATAGGTTGGGGGGGTTCGACACGCAACTGTCTCCATGTACAATGCTGTTTTAACACCTTACTCTGGTTTCCTATAACACTCTTAGCCACTATAATTCAACACCTTAACACCTGGCTGTGATATGCAATTGGGATTTTCCAGGGTACATAATTGCCACAGATTCTTGTACAAGTCATTCTGAATTGAGAAAGCCAGTCGGATGACTAGCGAAACGTCTTCAAGACTACATTTCAAGTCCAGTTGATCTAATTGACATACAACAGATGTTACACAAAACAATTACACACACTTTACCAATAATTAATATTAATAGGAGTCCTCTGGCTCCACCCCCTCCACAATAAACATATACATGGGAGAATGGGAGAAAAGTCAGTGACACTGACTGGGGAGGAGACAGAGAGCAATTGTTACTACTTGAGTATAATGTTTCCTTTATGTAATCAAATCTGCATAATTTATACTAGTGTATCAGATCATTAGAGACTGCTCAGCATAATAAATGTGTTGTGGGTTGGATATAATTTGCACTGAAGCTTCTTACAGTGAATAATGAACTCCATTTTTGTAAAATAGAAGGAATATTAGAATCCCACTTAAGATCCCCATTTACATTAACTTGAAAATTCACGCCATGGAAGTTTTACAGGAATGACCAATGGCAACCAGCTCGCTGTTCTGGATTTTACTTAAACTCCTTATTGCTGGCAGTTGTGTGGCTAACCGATGACCAGCCAAGCACAGATTATAATGATAATATACATACCGTATAACTCGATTATAAGCCGAGGTACCCATTTTACCTCAAAAAAACCGTGATGACTCGAGTATAAGCCAGGGTTAAAATTATACCACTACTGCCTTTTTAATACTGTATTTATTTGCCCTTTAAATGGACAGCATAGTCCCATACAGTAATAGCCAAATCCAGTATGGTTTTACTGTATGGAACTCAAGTCTGCCATAAAAAAGCCTCATTCTTTGGTACTCCAGATGTTTTGGAAACTACAACTCCAGCATGCTTTAGTACTGGGAGTTGTAGTTTCCAAACACTGCAGTGCCAAGGAATGAGGCTTTTTTTATGGACAGCACCCCCAAGGAAAGGCCCCCAAGTTCAGTGAGGTAGTAAGAGAGGTAAGTACTCCACTCGGGTCACAGTAAATATTGTGAATTCTTTCCTCCCAATACGGCTGCCGAATCGCTATGTACAAGCTAATTTACATTAGAAGCAGTGTTCCGCCTGGCACTCCACGCTTCTGCAGTATAACGTCTAATACGCGACGCCTTCTCACTTATACTGCCTGGCGCTGAGTAGTGACATCACTACTGGGCGCCAGGCGGAACACTTGCTTCTAATGTAAGTTAGCTTGTCATAGCGATCGGCAGCCGAGAATTCACAATTATTTACTGACCGAGATAAGCCGAGTTGTTGAGTTGAGTTTTCAGGCGAATTTTAAGCCTGAAAAACCTCGGCTTATACTCGAGTATATACGGTAAGTGTGTATTTTATAATGGGAGCTGCAGTGGTATATATCCGTTATAAAAATCACTCAGCTATATCCTAAGTGACTCATTTCTTATATCCCACTGTTCCTCCCATTTCAGCGCTCAGCAGAGTTTAACTCACTAACTGGACCTGCTGGAGCTGCTTCCAGTCACTTCATAACCAATGTCTCTCTCCTCCTCCACAAAGATTTGTTTTAACCCCATAATGCTGGGCTGGGATTTTCCTTTCTACTGGTTTAAGTTACAGACGGTAGCTTGGGGGATTAAGGTGGAAATAGGGACAGGCTAGAATTTAAAATGTGAATGGGGTAAGAATCAATACTTATGTTTATTATAAGAAATAATGCGCCCCTTTACATTATAAGGATATACGCCACCTTGGAGTTTCCCTGTCCTGTATAAAAGAGCTCTGCCTACGGCCTTGTGCTTCTACATGGTCGGCCTCCCCAGTGGCGTAATATCCTTATATTACACTGTATGGGCGCATTATCCCTTATATAATTTACAGAATTCAAGATCTTTTGCATTATATCCCCCCAAGAAAACAGATCGATTAGGTCATGATTCCCAACCTGTGCCTGTGGATCCGCAGGTGGGCGCGACATGTGCACAACTGGCGTGTCAGGGGTGGGGCCCCCAGTGAGGGTGGGTCCCCCTGGACTAGTGGTCTATACCACTAACCCTACAGTTGACTTATTTGGGAATATTCCTCGCCCATCATGCGTGGGTATTCTTCATCCCAATCGACAACGTCATCGTCCGTTAGACAACGATATGGCACTCCCTCTCGCACTCTGGGCACTGGCTACCATTACACGAAGGATCTTTCTTCTAAGTAGAACTCAAACGGGCAGCGCGCCCCGTCGTTCGATAATTCGTGCATAGGCACCTGAAGAGAACGTGTTCATCATTCAGGGAAATCCACTTTTAAATTGTGTATATAGCGATTTAAAATAATTTACTAAAATACATTGGATTAAAACGATGGTGCCTCAGTCCAATTATATTTTTATAATTTAGTGCCACCATGGGTGCAATCGGGATACGAGCCTGGCAGCCTTATTAAAGGGTTTAAAATATATCCCCTTAGAGCTAGGCCACACTGCTGCGGTTTTTTTTTTTGCGTTGTGCGACTGCGTTTTTTAAAAATCATTGAAAACGCGGCAACGCAAAAAAACACGCGTTTTTCATGTCGTTGCGATTGCGTTTTGCATTTTTTAATCGCATCGCATGCGTTTCCTATACTTTTGAAGAAATTGCAAGCGCAACGCAAAAAAAAAATCGCACATAATCGCAGCTATTGCGTTTGCGTTCAGTGTGGCCGTGCCCTTAATGTAAATTATTTTACATAACTACCCTGATCCCAATTCATTGTGCACATGACCTAAGGAACTCACCAAGACTAAAAGGACAACGTAGTTCTGTTGCTCTGCTCCCCTTTTGGCACAGGGCCTAACCAATGATAAGACCACGCTCTGCAAGAAACGCTACTTCCTATTGGATAGATCCCGGACTCCAGTTATCCTTTAAAAAATAAGAACAAAAATAAAAGGATTGTGGTCCTCGGACATTTCAACTCCAATAGACTCACATAAGGCTACAAATTTCAAATCCTTTCTTAGCTTCTTAAGTTTTTAGCTTTAGTTTTTACATTTAAACTGCACATATTCTTAGCTGTAACTTCAATAACTAGTCTGCTGGAACATCTTACAAATGACCCAATACAAATTATAAGTCATCAACTTCTGTAAGGTTTGTAAAGGGAAACTTATCAGTATAGGCAGAGGTTAAAGAATGCAGACGGGTAGAAGGAATGAATTAAAAAGATGTCTGATATGCGCCATAGTGGTTTATACCCAACAAAAACCCATCACGCAGGCCTGGCATTTGGATACTATGGAATGGAACCAAACATTATTATTATTGTATTACAGATTTCAAACACAATACCCGTAGATCCATACACCCCCCCACTACTATACGTTCACGGGTTTTTAACCTTAATCACTAAATAAAAGGCAAACAACAGTAACCGCATTAATACAGACACCATTTTGTTCCTTTAATAACCACTGACAGCGCATCAGAACTAGAACACGTTCACCAAAGGAAACAAATAGGACAGCTTTAGAACCAGAGATAGACCATTAGAAAGGGTTAATAGAAAGGACGGCAGACCCTCCACCACATGTAATACTTACTGAGGTCTCTACTTTGATAGTGCTATATTCAAATAGATACAGAGATAGTCACAGCCTCTCTTAGCTCTGGAATAGAGATTCCATCGGGCAGCGGATTATCCGGTCTTGTAGTAATCCTTATTAATTATAAAAATACAAAAACAATATATGTAACAAATGTTGAAATAAATTATTGACTGATAAAGACCCATCCCAATAGTCACAGCTGCTTAAGATGAATATTTTCAACCAATTACAATGAAAGGGGAAATGTAGGAGGGGCTATAGTTCCAGACACACCTGTAAGATGCTGGCAGAACTCAAGACAGAAACCTGCAGAACTAAACTGATCATTTTCTCAACGATGGTGCTTTTTTCACATGTAGAGATACAGCTATCTGTTCATTACATATCATAGAATTTACCCAGTCTTCTTTTATTTTAACTTTTATTTTTCCTTAGTCCTTCCAGTGGGCTTATCCATTGGGCTTAAAATTATAAGAAGAATCTCACAGCAACTGTCTCTGTTGGGTCAAAGCTGGATCGTAGTTCCCAGTCACGAACGGCCATGCAGCACTAAATCTAATTGTGCCATAATCCAATTAAGAATCACATTTAATAATATTTCTGCTATAGACCCAAAGATAAATTCCCTCAATCCCAGGATTGTGATCATACGCAGGGCAACGTTGCAACTTACTTTACGACCACAGCGACACTAAGATATGAGCTGCTCTAAACACTAGATTTTAATCCAACGTGAGGACGTTTATTAATATGCTGTGGGAGCGGAGACTGACTGTACATAAACCCACCCTGGAACGTGTTATAACAGTTTCCTATCCTGAAGATATTTTTATGTTCTATAAACGGCATCTACCACCTTCTAGCTGCAAGGTGTTTCCAAGGAAGGTGACTAAATAAAGACAAATGCTGGAGGCCCGAACGATTATGGTATTGATGGGGATCCTACTATTCGCCACGGACCCTTTATAGTAGTTTTGTATTGATATCTGCTGAACTACAAATCCCATCATTCTCATAAGACTTGAGGTTTGACTGTAGGATCGGAATGTGGTTGCTTTTTGTCAAGGACACATAAAAACAAGAGAGCTCACCAACAATCGCACGGAACACAGTAAGCTTATTCCTTCCGCCACCTCAACTCTCCTTGTCATTGGGGCGTGTGAATTGTGTTCTCTGCTGATCCAACATCCTGTGCAACAGAACCAGTACGAAATCATGTACGAACCAGCCCACAGTAAAATAACATCAGCCCATGGAATAAGATTTTTATCAGATACTGGGCGATAGGTTTGAGTGCTCACTTGTCTGAACTAATCTCTCTCCAGTCATTAGATACGGCTTTAGGAGACCAATGTCTGCCCTTTCACTCTGACGGCGTAATTTAGAAATGGCAAGAAGGTAAAAGCCTGGTCTCAAGGTGGCTCTCCACTGCCATAATAAACAGTCTGAATGACAGTCATGGATTGTGTTATATGTACAATCCAAATTATATATAGAGAATCAATATTAACTTTAGGGGCACCTTTTTCTAAAATAATGGGATATTTCTATAGATTTTAATCTGTATAATAAGAAAAAAAATCTGTAATCCTTTGGTTTCTCATAAAATAAGAAAGGAGGAAATTCGCCTTTTGGTGTAATAATAAAACTCACCCCCCTTTACCTTCCTCTGTAGGATAATACTAGGACCCCTCGCCTGACCAAATGTTTTTCCCATAAGCACATGCATCTTAGAGGAAATGCAGGAGGACAGAGCCAGCGTGATCCTGCACAAGACGGTAAGAAGGAAAATGTCAAGCAGAGGGGCGGGACCGGCAGCCGCGGCAGCCAATCACGACGCGGCTGCCGGCAGCTCACTTCGGCGGAGGAAAAGAGGAGAAGTAAAGTTTGGGGAGCTTCTTAAAAAAAATATAGCGGTTGGGGCTGGGAGCCCAGGGGGATCTTATACTTAATGATTTTATGCTAGGGAAAGGAATCGGAGGGGAGGGGGAAAGGGCTGCAGTACGCATGCCAACTTCTCCCGAGGCCATGTAGGAGCAGAGTCCTATATGGACTCTGCTAGCCTCCTGGTGGGCAGTTTTTTGGACTTGGTGGGGGACTACGAGAGCCATATGGATCTGGGATGTGAGGTAAGGATTTAAACTACACTACATGGTGGGGCCAGTAGTTGGGGGGATTATAGTTTTGGGGTGGACATGCCCCTTTAAGAAAAGGGGAGGTCCTAACTTTGTTTTATAGAAACAAAGGAGAGGGTGTGGGGAGTCTTTTTGGGATATAGTTGCAGTTTGTTCTATCAGCACCTACACAAATACAAATTAGGAAATAGAAATCAACCACCTGCCCAACATTGTGTTTTGGCTGTGGCTAAAAATAGTCGGATCTACAACAAATCTGGTTATTGTCCACTATAAGAGTGACTCTCTCTGACGAGCGCAGACTCGAGTTTCCTTCCTTCACAGTGTCGTATACAAACACCATCTCCCCTGTAAATCTTACACATCCCTCTGAAACTGGAATGGCTACTGATCCTGCTACCACTGGAACGTTCGGGGAAGTTTTTCTGAGGGCGAGGGCTGCTTGGCCTGGATGAACATACTCCTTTTCTCGATCTACAAAAAGAGAATTCATTGGGTTCAGTTCAATTCACCGGTAAGAAACGAATCGGATAAACCGCTGTAAAAGGCGGATTGCTCGGCAGGGGGGTCTAAGCTTCAAACTGGTATCAGAATTAGAAATTGGAATTTTGCTGCGAATTCTATGAAAACTAACTACATGTGGCGTAAAATGGAGAATTTTTTCTCATCAATGACCAAATCTGCCCAGATTTCACAGATCTGAGCAGGTTTTGACCCAAATTCACTGCAGATTTCCATTGAAATCTCTCAGTAATTCACAACCAATTGCGAATACACTGAACAGATTAATCTCCCTATACTCTACATAGGATCAATTGTTTTGACTACAATTTCCACTGGTGGGAGCTGCCATATTGTTTCCCTTAGACAGTACAGTATGAGGGTATAGCTTATTGTGTACAGAACATTCCATCTCTGTATATTTATATTTATACATATGGGTGGGAGCTGCCATATTGTTTCCCTTAGACAGTACAGTATGAGGGTGTAGCTTATTGTATGTACAGAACATTCCTTCTCTGTATATTTATATTTATACATATAGGTGGGAGCTGCCATATTGTTTCCCTTAGACAGTACAGTATGAGGGTATAGCTTATTGTATTTACAGAACATTCCTTCTCTGTATATTTATACATATGGGTGGGAGCTGCCATATTGTTTCCCTTAGACAGTACAGTATGAGGGTATAGCTTATTGTGTGTACAGAACATTCCTTCTCTGTATATTTATATTTATACATATGGGTGGGAGCTGCCATATTGTTTCCCTTAGACAGTACAGTATGAGGGC